>OZ012671.1:0-600000 GCA_963942505.1 Lordithon lunulatus | reverse complement strand
ATGGATACAGACGTTGTATATTATTTACGCCATTCCAAGAGGAGTGTTATCTTATGAAAAAACTATACGAACAAAAGTGGGGAGGGTAGGCGTACCCCACCAACCAAACTATGTCCGTCCACTATTTCAAACGATTTGAACTATACACTACACTATTATCCGTTATTTTCTTTCATTAAATTAATGTCATTTATTAATTTAATACTAATTAATAAAATATATGTAAAAAATAATGTAATGCATAGTTCAAGTCGTTTGAAATACTGGACGGGCATAGTTTGGTTGGTAGGGGCCACCCGCCCACCCCACCTTCGCTCGCATAGTTTTTTCATTGGATATAGATGTTTTATATTGTTTAAAGTAGTCCAAGAAGAGTGTTATGGTTAGTACCCCCGTACTAACCATTGCACTACATCGGCATGTGACTTCCGAATAATAAATTATATTATTGTATTAATAATTACCTACCAACACCGGAAGGTAAAAGGCAAATAGATAATATAATTAATAATTACCAATCACATTGCGACTTTTAAAAACTTCACCTCACAACAACCAACTCTATTAATATAAAAAAACAAACATGTATACTACATTTAAATATAAAATAACATCCTCATTTCACTAGATAAAAACCAGATTTTTGTTTTTTTTTTCCCTTTGGCCTGATTTAAATAAATTATTACAACCCCAATAACAGGTGATAAAACAATATCACACTTTATAATAATCATTTTTTTTTTGTTATAATTTGTTTCGTATTAAGTAGGTAATATCCTTTATATTTTATATATAAATGTGTATATTAATTCTAAAATATAAATACTTTTTTGACACGACCAACAGTAGTATAATCACAGAATATAGTATTACCAGATTCACCACTTATTAAAATTAATTTTTTAAATTAAATTAAAGCTTATTTACTTGAAACTAAGACTTTTTAATTTAATCAATAAATCATCTCTATATCTCTTAGAATATAAAAACAAAAACAATATTTTGAGACTTGTCATTTAGGATTTTTTGTGCTATCTGTTCAAAAGTGGGGATCGAATTCCCATCGAGACGAATTTTTTTTGAATATTTCTATTCAAGTATTAAATGTTTTAAAATAATGGCAATGTTCTAATTAAAGTTTGTGTTGTTGCAATTAAAATAGTGACACAAATAAGTTTGAAAACATTAAGCTGCAATTTAAAAAAATAACTAAAAATCCATTATTGAGGACAACGCAATTAAAATTAATCCCCCGTAAAATGACGGGAATTTCAACTAATTATATGTAAAATCCAATCATTTCGAGGACAAGGACATAGTTTAGTTCATTCACAATTTATAGGGACTTGAACTCTGCACTATATCACAAATGTTTGTAAATCAAAACATAATTGATTAATTATGTTTTGATTTACAAAAAAATGAGAAAAACAATATAGTGCAGAATTCAAGTCCCTACAAACTGAGAATGGACGAAACTATTAATTAATTAAATTGGTTGAACCATACACAATTACAGAAAAACAGTGTATTGCAGGATTTAAGTCATTTGATATCTTGAATGGGTGTGGTTTGATTTGTCGTGAACTTTTTTCACCTATTAATTTTAATTAAAACTCTGCACTGCATTATTTCTTAATTTGAAAATAATTCTGTGGTCCAATTTTCAAATATTCAGCCGTAGTTTTCGATATCTTACTGCTATGCATTATTTCTTTATTTGAAAATAATTCTGTGGTCCAATTTTCAAATATGCAGCCGTAGTTTTCCATATCTTACTGCACTGTATTATTTCTTGGTTTGAAAATAATTGTTTTCAAATATTTAGACGTAGTTTTTCATGAAGTTAAGATAAATTTGTGCTGATTGTGGACAAATCTGGTAATCCTTTAACCCGTGCTATAATAATATAATATATATATTCGAACTCTAAAATCTCTAAGTAAGTAGGAAATTCCCCGACGACTTCCAATCCAATTTCTTTGATTTTACAGTATTTACAGATTTCGTGTATGTGTGTAGTTTATTTCTGGTGTGCATTTACTTGTATTGGATGATCCTTAATGAAGAGAGGCCGAAGCGGAAAAGTAATTTCAACCGGCGGCAGTGAAATTATTACTTTTTTTGTTTTTGTTCATGAAACAACGGCCGTTACTTACAGCAACTTACGCAAGGTGAACAACACAGACAACAATAAGATGCCGTTGTTGACAAACAGTGAACAACCCGCACAGGGCGATTTAAACGCTTCCATGATGCCCATTGTGACTTGCTTGAATTCCTTCTGGTCCGAACAGTGGTTGGTGATGTAGGTGGACAGGCACAGTTGGACTCTGCTTAAATCTCTGTGAACATTTGCATGTGATGGCAATTATAGCAAGCAATATTTATTAAAATATGCTCCGAAATATTTTTAAGGCAGGTAATATAATGATTCTATAAGGCACCTTATACGGTCAATAATATTGTCAATCCTAGTACTGTCAGTATTTGCTTCAATTCTCCTATTATATTTATCAAGTAATCAATTTTCAGGATAAACATCAGTATTCTCTTCATTCCATCGTTACTATACTGTCAATATTTTAGAATAATGAAAATTTTAAAAATATTATCGTACAGTAATACCAGTAATACTGTCATTATTCTAAAATATTGACAGTATTATTGACCGTGTAAGGTGCCTTTTTAAGGCACCTTACACGGTCAATAATACTGTTAATCCTAGTACTGTCAATATTTGCTTCAATCCTCCTTTTATATTTATTAAGTAATCAATTATCCGCAATAAGATCAGTATTCTTTTCATTACATCATTACGATGAGTAATACTGGACACATTTTAGAATAAGGAACATTTAAATTTAAACATATTATCGTACAGCAATACTGTCAATATTTTAGAATAATGACAATATAGCTGTACGATAATATGTTTCAAATGTTCATTATTCTAAAATATTGCCAGAATTACTCATCGTGTAAGGTATAGTAATGATATAATGAAGAGAATACTGATCTTGTTGCGGATAATTGATTACTTGATAAATATAAAAAAGGTTTGAAGTAAATATTGACAGTACTAGGATTGACAATATTATTGATCGTATAAGGTGCCTTTATTACATCAAAAATCACAAAAATTATTAAAGGATAAATGAAACGATTTTTTACTTTGTTTTTTTATCACAGTTCTGTTACACTTTGCAACTAGTTTCGACTGAGTGCTAGCCATTTTCGAGCTCCTCCGATGACTCGAAAATGGCTAGGTTTTTTTTATCACACTTATGTTATACTTTGCAACTAGTTTCGGCTAAGCTCTAGCCATTTTCGAGCTCCTCCGATGACTGAAGAAATTGTAACCCAACGGAGGAGCTCGAAATTGGCTAGAGCTCAGCCGAAACTAGTTGCAAAGTGTAACAGAAGTGTGATAAAAAAAAAACCTAGCCATTTTCGAGTCATCGGAGGAGCTCGAAAATGGCTAGAACTCAGTCGAAACTGGTTGCAAAGTGTAACAGAACTGTGATAAAAAAACAAAGTAAAAAATCGTTTCATTTATCATTTCAAATGAATGATCACAAAGTAGACGCCTTAACAATCCAATTTTTAAACAAAAAATATTGTTTATATCGTTTAATTTTTGCAATTGTTCTATATATTCCTATACTCACTCGCATAGCTCTGTTTTCGAGACAACATCGCTGTCTTTTGTCCGTTTGGATTTCGTACCTTCCAAACAATCGTTCAACGATTTAGGGTCGCTTGTGAATAAACAATGCAGACCGTTTGAATATATAAACTCTGTAAATAAAATTATTTATGTCAACTAGTGTGAATGACGTTTGTCAATTGTTTTACAAGTAGCAGGGTACAATGAAAAGTAATTGCAAATATTTAACAGTTACTTTATACTTTAGCATGATTATTAATTACCAACCCAACTATGCCCGTCCACTATTTCAAATAACTTGAACTCTGCACTATACTGTTATCCATTACTTATTAGGATTCAATTTTTTTTTCATTTATTCATTTACACCTAATTCATAAACAAATGTGAGAAACAATGTAGTGCATAGTTCAAGTCGTTAACTTAACTATGCCTGTCTAATATTTCAAACAACTTGAACTATGAACTACATTGTTTCTCCCTTTTTTTGCGAATTAGGCGTAAATTAACATATGAAATTAATTGAATAGAATATAAATTAATGGATAACAATGTAGTGCATAGTTCAAGTCGTTTGAAATAGTGGACGGGCATAGTTTGGTTGGTAGGGGCCACCCGCCCACCCCACCTTCGCTCGCATAGTTTTTTCATTGGATAACACTCTTCTTGGAATAGTTTAAACAATATAAAACATCTATATCCAATGAAAAAACTATGCGAGCGAAGGTGGGGTGGGCGGGTGTCCCCTACCAACCAAACTATGACCGTCAACTATTTCAAACGACTTGAACTATACACTACACTGTTATCCATTACTTTCTATGAATCAATTATTTTCATTTATTGATTTACGCCTAATTCATAAACAAATGTGAGAAACAATGTAATTCATCGTTCAAGTCGTTTGAAATATTAGACAAGCATAGTTAAGTTAACGACTTGAACGATGAACTACATTGTTTCTCACACTTTTTTTTTAATTAGGCGTAAATCAATTAATGAAAATAATTGATTCATAGAAAGTAATGGATAACAGTGTAGTGCATAGTTCAAGTCGTTGGAAATAGTGGACGGGCATAGTTTGGTTGGTAGGGGCCACCCGCCCACCTCACCTTCGCTCGCATAGTTTTTCCATTGGATATAGATGTTTTATATTGTTTAAACTATTCCAAGAGGAGTGTTATCCAATGAAAAAACTATGCGAGCGAAGGTGGGGTGGTCGGGTGGCCCTTACCAACCAAACTATGCCCGTCCACTATTTCCAACGACTTGAACTATATACTACACTGTTATCCATTACTTTCTATGAATCAATAATTTTCATTTATTGATTACGCCTAATTAAAAAAAATGTGAGAAACAATGTAGTTCATCGTTCAAGTCGTTTGAAATATTAGACAGGCATAGTTAAGTTAACGACTTGAACGATGAACTACATTGTTTCTCTCATTTTTTTTAATTAGGCGTAAATCAATAAATGAAACTAATTGATTCATAGAAAGTAATGGATAACAGTGTAGTATATAGTTCAAGTCGTTGTAAATAGTGGATGGACATAGTTTGGTTGGTAGGGGCCACCCGCCCACCCCACCTTCGCTCGCATAGTTTTTTCATTGGATATAGATGTTTTATATTGTTTAAACTATTCCAAGAAAAGTGTCATCCAATGAAAAAACTATGTGAGCGAAGGTGGGGTGGGCGGGTGGCCCCTACCAACCAAACTATGCCCATTCACTATTTCAAAGGACTTGAACTATGCACTACATTGTTATCCATTAATTTATATTCTATTCAATTAATTTCATATGTTAATTTACGCCTAATTCGCAAAAAAAAGGGAGAAACAATGTAGTTCATAGTTCAAGTCGTTTGAAATAGTAGACAGGCATAGTAAACTTAACGACTTGAATTATGCACTACATTGTTTCTCACATATTTTTATGAATTAATCGAAAATAAATAAATAAAAATAATTGAATCGTAGAAAGTAATAAATAAAAATATATAAGGAAATTACATAAATGCAAATTACTTTTCACATATCATTATTTAATCTAGAATTGTAACGTCACGTTTCATTGCCATGTCCACATTGAGATTTCGTTAATTTCGATGCGATTTTTGAGCGATCGTTATCACCATGCGCTATAAAACGTTTAGTTCCATAGCGATGGACTAATAGTATTAGCTCAAAATTTAATGACAAAATATAACAACTGTCAAGTTTTTAGTCCTACCAAAGATAGCCACCACTCTTCACGACGTGAAGAGCCAAAAATCGACACCATTCGCAATAATAGTGAAGGTCTATCTATCGCTATATTGATAGCGATCGCTTAAAAATAACCCTACTGGGGTGCGATTTTTTACCGATCGCTATTATCATGCGCTATAAGCGTACAAGTTTCATAACACTGAATCGATAGAATTAACTCAATAATTATTATATAAATCTAACTACTGTCAAGCTTTCAGTTCTGTCAAATATGAGCATTATCTTTCACGAAGCGAAGGGTCAAAAATCGACACCATTTTCAATAATAGTGAACGCGTGTCTGATATTCATAGCGATCGCTCAAAAATCCAGCCCCTGGTTTGACTGGCTGCTGCTGTTGCAGCACATAACATCTCCCAAACAATAAACGAAAGCTACTAAAGTTATTAGATGCGATTGGTCACAATATGAACTGAACATAGCACATGAATAATCGAAACTAGAAACTTGTTCAAGTTTCTTGATGAATGTACAATGTAATTCACGCTTAAAACCGTAATTTACCACTTAGAGTAAACTTTCTTTTTTGTGTGTATGACCTTGATCCACAGATCATCACAGTCAACAACTATATATCAATTTGGTAATTCAATAAGATACACTAAGGAGAAAGAACAAAAGACACATATTTCACACCTAGGTACCTATCAAGCTGAGTAACATTAGATATATATTATATATATTAGTAAACTTACTATTAAAATTTAAAAAAATTATATATATTAGTAAACTTACTATTAAAATTTTCTCCTTTATTATCACAAATGTAGTGCAGCACAGAATTGACGGAGCTGTGCGCGAAATTGGGCAGGTAGCTCTCCTGCGGTGGCAAACACACCCGCAGTTTATTAATAACAGCGTTGGTGCAATTGCGCACCTCGCTGGGAAGACGTTCGCACGCATTTGGCGATCTCAAATGAGCCTGCACGCACCCTTTTAGATTCTGAACTGAAATCTAGAACAAAATCAACAGTAAATTATAGATGTTAGTCATAATTGTTAGATATATATTATTTTTATCTGGGATGGTGTAAGAACTAGCGAATAAAACTGGCGCTAAATTAATATTTTAGAGGTATAGATAAGTAAAGGATGACCTACAGCGCCGCGTGTATTTTAGTGAACTAGAGTCTTATACATTGTGATTTTTACTGTCTAAATATAGCTACAGCAGTGCTATATAAGGAAGGTATTGTGATAGCGAAATCGTCTTCTAAACGTTTTCTAACTAATTGGCGATTCAAGCCGGCTGATACTCCATCTGGTGGCACGAAATTAATTACATTTAGTAGGGAATTTGTTTGCATAACATTTGTTTTTTCATCTTATACATGACTATAGAGCCAAAGTTATACTATTTATATCTTAAAAGTACATTAAAAATTGTGCATTATTGTAGAAGTGACTGAAATAAGCAATCAGCTGATCAAACAATAACAAAGATCAGCTGTTTACCTACTACTTTGAAGAAAACGGTTAACGTTTGAATCGCGAATAGAAATAGAAATATTCATTAGCTGATATAACACTCTAATCTGTATTCACATGTGTATAATAATTAAATCAAACCAAACCCATGTTTTATAAGTGAATTTAAATAGATTATTTTCAATTCCTAAATAAACCCACACTCAATTAAAGTCGTCTCGTATCTGATAAACATTAAATCAAACCAAATACTACACAGCGTTTTACGAGTGAATTTAAATAGTCTATTTTCAATTCCTAAATAAACACACACTTAATTTTTTTGCCATCCGACTGCATGCTGTCTGATATGAAAAAACGGACCCGACCACCCGTGTGTTTTATTACCGTGTTTTTTGTTGTATGCGATGCGCACGTGTTCTATTCAATCCTCTTGCGAGCGGCCGAGAAAAAATAATTCCCAGAAAATACTGCAATAAAACATATCTGTCCGCACGGATTTTAACTGCCGTTTTTTGTACGTTCTTTTACTGCCGTTTTTTTGCACGTTCTCGAGGGGAGATTGTTTAACATGCAACACGTGCGTTTTAACATAATATAAGTGATTTATTTATTTTATAAATTGTGATAGAATATTTCGCATAATGATTGCTCATTTAGGGCCGGTTCTACAATAGACATTTAACTGGAGAATAAGTCTATTCATGGATTAAGTTTGAGTTATTGGCTTTAAAATCTCAAACTTATTCCATGAATAAATAGCCTTATTCTCCAGTTAAATGTCAATTGTAGAATTGGACCTTAAAGTAATAGTCTAGTCGAATTAAAGTTTGAAGATAAAAAAAATCCTACTTAATATTTTATTGCACACTACTGTCGGGAAGGATCATTAGAATGATAATATTGAAAAACTAACTCGAGAGAAGTTTGGAAAATTGCAATAAAATGCTAAAATTACGTGTTTTTTCAACTAAATATTAAAATGTAGACCTCTTTTTACTTTCCAAATACAGCACTACATTTCAAAAAGGCCAAATATTTTAAAAAGTTTCATAAAAGTAAAACATTATTATATCTGAATTGAACATAAATTTCTTTTTCTTTTTATACTAATAACTAAGTTGTGTGGTGTCCACACACATATATATCTATTTCGCACTTGGAACCATTGAAATCTTAAAAAAAACATCTATATCGCACTTTTTTAAAGATTGCAGTAGTTTTACCATTAAGTCTAATGTTATGTAATTTTTTAAATAATAATTTGGTTAGGGCTCGTAAAATATCACCGTTTTTTTTATTTCTATAGTCACGCTTGCTGGGTTAATGAATTAATATTATTATGAACTTATTGTAATAAGCACCTCTAAATCTCCGTACGCCTTTGGTCCCGCATACTTCGAGCACTTTCCTTGAAAACTATGTATAAACGAGAACTCCACTTGATCAGTGCGCTTGACGCGATCAAGAATCTGAATGGCCTCGTCCAGGTACCGCGGGTTCCCTGAAAAGCGCACAATTAGTCAACAACCAGCACCCAGCCAGTTTAACATACTAGAAAAAGCCACTACTCAGCCACCAACCATGCGCCCCCATACTACTTACTGTTCAATCCAAACACCGCAGGTGCAATTTTTTTTGTAAGAAAAGCACAGTTTGTGCATAGAGAGTGTTACAATGCTAACGTACCAATACCAACAGCATATTTTATGATTTAAATTAGTAAGAAACATATTTATATAGATATGTATGGCTTATTAATATTAGTACAATGATAAACATGTTAACATGAGTAATAAAACACTCCTAACGTGAATATTTGTATAGCAGAAGTGTAATTTTTATATAATCAGCTGATTAAATAATAACAAAGATCAGCTTTTTACCCACTAGTTCGACGAAAACCGTTGACATTTGAATCGCGATTAGTTGGCAGCACATTACCACAATCGTAGAGAACTAAAATCTGCTAATAAGGTTCCCTCGAGGGCTGTATTAACCTTACAATTCTCTTACAAGTCTGAATTCGGATTACAATTCTGGGTTTTGGAAGATTTTCTTGTACTTTTATTACGGATCTGGTTACCCGTAGCAGTTTATCCGTCCTACGTCAGGTAAAAAATAACGAAAGCATCCGGGTGAGCATGTGTCGGTAGTAAATAATACGTTTCGTTTATATAATATATATATATATATATATATATATATATATATATATATATATAATTGAGGGTAGTTTTTCGCCGAAAAACTAGTTAGTGGGAAAATGTTGGGATTGCGGCGACTAGAGCAGAAAGAAATCTCTTCTCTTTAGATCGATATTTTGCTCTGACTCCAGAGCTTCATCAGGATTTACTAAAAAACCAGACAGTCTGGTTTCTTAGTAAATCCTGATGAAGCTCTGGAGTCAGAGCGAAATATCGATCTAAAGAGAAGAGATTTCTTTCAGCTCTAGTCGCCGCAATCCCAACATACTCCCTCTATATATATAATGTCTCTTGTTCTATTTGTCGTTCCTGATGCGCTCACTACTATCTACGGGTGCACGACCGTAAAACTTGGGGCAATACATCACGCCACGGGGCGGTTAAACGAAAGGACATTTTGTCCACATGTTGCCCATTTTAGATGTAATAATGATTGTAGTAATGTCCTGCCATCTATTTGGTTACACTCATATTGCTGACGAAATTCCCCACAAGACTCTACATCTAGAAAATTATTTATTACTGAATGGCGCCAGTATAAAACTATGTGGACGTCGTGTAGTAACTACTATAAGACGCCCACATAGTTTTTTTTAGCTACAACTGTAGCTACAAAAATGCCAGCACTTCAATAAAATAAATCAATTAACTAATAACAATTTGCAGAGATATTTAAGGTCAGAAGAGATATAGTTGTCATCTATGTTGAGTTGCTAGTCTGTTCCAACAACATTCCTCTTTTATCTAGCCTTGAGACTAACAGTCAATAAGTTAGACCATTCACCCAAAGTCATAAGCAGAGTAAATCACAGAAGAGCAACAATTAAATTGTCAATTTGAGAAATATGAATTTAAACAGTTACCATCAACTGTTTAAATTCATATTTGTCAAATTGACTTAATTTAATTGTTGCTCTTCTGTGGTTTACTCTGCTTATGACTTTGGGTGAATGGACTAACTTATTGACCATCACTGCTAGTCTCAAGGCTAGATAGAAGAGGAATGTTGGTGGAACAGATTAATTAATCCCGGTCCGGTTAGGTGGTACCATTTATGGTTGGGACACTTATGCCCGTATTCACCAACAACCCATAAACTTTATAGGTTCCATAAGCTATTGAATAGATAAATTGACAACGTCATTGTGACAGAATATGCCAAAACAAATGTCAAACACCTTGAATAGCACTTGCGATTGGAGCTTTGATGATACCTTTTGTTTAATTATTCAGTGTTTCCAATAGAGAGAATCTAAAGTAACTACATTCCCTAGATAATTAATTTATTATTGCTATAACAACGAATACTAATGGGTTCAATAGCTATTGATAGATTTATGGAACGTCGGTGAATACGGGGGTACGGACGATTTTCTGAAGTAGCAACTCCTTAACACACGGCAGAAGGACCCGAAGATAGAGTCAATTACAAAATTGTAATAAATACTGATAATTAATTAATATTCTAATCAAATATATACCAACAGAAAATGTAGTCTTTTTAAAATTTCTAATATTATATATATATATATATATATATATATATATATATATATATATATATATATATATATATATATATATAATAGAAAACTTCGTTAGAGCTATTTCTAAAATAAGAATAGAGTTTAAATATATGTATTAATACCCTATAATTATCTATACTCTCTTATGTTAGTTTAAAAATCATAATAATATGCTGTAATTAAACGAGTACAGTCAGCAATGAAACACCCTGTATGTCGGTTAACATGACATGAAAATGGGTTTCTCGACTCCACCATCTAAACTAAACAAGCCATGCTGTGATTTCAGTGGTTTCCATAATGTAAAACAACATTCTCATATACTTTGTAAACAATATAATTCCTGTTTCTTTTTCACTAGTTGTTGTTACAATCACACTAAAATAAAATCTATTACAAAATACAAATCAACCACAATATCACAATACCTATGGAAACATATATAAAAATAATAAAATAAAAAACAGCTTGCTTGTGTCTATATAATCACCACCTATTTACAAATTAAAATTCGTTGCTCAACTGTTCTATATATATAGATATATATATATATAGATATATGTACATACAAAATCACTGACTTACAAAATAATAACTGTATTAGATTCACATACCATGCACAGTAAAATCATTGGTATGGTAGGTTAAGGAGAAATTTGTGTATGCTTGGGGGAGGAGGAAGACGATTCACGAAGTGTGTTTTCAAAAAAAAAATTAATATTGATTACATGAGTTTCGTAAATAATGCAGAGAGAATTAATACGAAGCTTGCGACATAGAGTGTTTCACCTGAGCTGGACTCAAACTTACGGGCTGCGGCGGGCTTCGCGCTACACGGGGTTACCCTTTTAATAAACTTGAAGAGAGCCTCGACGATGTTGGCCGGGGTGCTGTCGCTGCACTTTTCTAGCTCGGAGACGGTGCATTGCTGGATCTCCACCATGTCACTAATAATAATTAATTTGTGTTACTTATATATAGATAGAAACCGTTATAGCCATGTGTATTACACTATAGCCATGTCTAAAAATGTGTAAAGCGCTACAAGAAACTATTAAACAACTTACTAATTACCTTGGTATCATATAAAAAATTAATCAAATGAAATTACCACAGAGTTTTACAAAGTAGCTCAATTTTATGTATTTCTGTATACATAGTATATCAGGGGTGGCCAAAGCGTCGACCGCGTATCTATTCCTAGTTTGATATGTACACATATTATATATTGTTTTATAAATAAACTAATTAGTTAACAAAAGAAATTTCGGTTCGATTTACATTTTGTCATGTTTGACCTGTGTAAATTTTTTTGAGATGTTTAGCATTTTTGAAATGCAGTGCTGTATTTGTACATACAAATGATTTTTATTATAAAGATTTTCTATTTGTTTACACTCCGCTTATATGATTTCTAGTGTAAGAAAACACGTGCGTTTTAGAATAACATAAGTGTGATATATTTATTTTATAACAATCTTCCCTCGAGAACATACAAAAAACGAACAGTTATGTTTTATTGCAGTTTTTACCGAGAATTTTTTTCTCGACCGCTAGCGAGAGGAGTATAAAGGACACGTGCGCGCTGTATACAAAAAAACACGGCAATAAAACACGCAGGTGGTCGGCTACGTTTTTTCATATCAGACAGCATGCAGTCGGATGGCAAAAAAATTAAGTGTGTGTTTATTTAGGAATTGAAAATAGACTATTTAAATTCACTCATAAAATGCGGTGTAGTATTTGGTTTGATTTAATTTTTATACACATATTAGGGTATTAGTTTATGAATATTTTTCTATAGGAATAAGTGATTATTGCGGACCTGTGAGAGTGCCTTTCTTAGTTAGAACACGTGAAGTCGTTTTCGCAAATACAATTTAATCTCTTGGGGCGACTTGTGTTTTACTTTCGGAATACAGCACTGTTGTAAGGAAGGACTTACACAACAGTGCTGTATTTGGAAAGTAAAAAACAAGTCTCCCATGAGATTAAAAGTTTGGCCACCCATTTTGTATTGTTGTTTCATTTTATTATGTCTTATATGTATGGCATGACATTAATTGAAATTAATGTATTCCCTTTATTATTCTTTAGTATTTTTCTTTATAACACGTTCATTGTTGATTGCAAGAACATAAGCTTGAATCATCTTATGCCCAAAAATTCCTGAGGGCTTTTGTTTAAAACATTCTGTATATGTAAAATTCTAAATGTCAACAATAGTCATCACCATCACCATCATCACCAAGTATTTTTAACATTATCGTTAATGACACAACAAAATAGAATCCATATCAATAATATTTACGATAATATGATTAAATCAAACAATCAAGAAAACCACTCACTCGCATTCCTTCTGGCCGATGATTAAAAGAGGTAAATTGTTGATGGAAAGGTCTGAAGGGATTTTGCCGCTGAGCGTTTTATTCACGCACTGCTGCAACTCGTCCTTATGGTCCTGGAGGCACTCGAAACCGCCTTGAGCGACAAACACTGAAAAATATTTATTAGAACTGTCTATTTGTCTAACAAATGTGCGAATTTTGTTTGCAAAACACTCTGCTCGTAAACGAATAATTGATACATTCAAAAATTCGTAAATAATGTAATGCATAGTTCAAGTCGTTTGAAATAGTGGACGGGCATAGTTTAGTTGGTGGGGGACGCCCGCCCACCCCACCTTCGCTCGCATAGTTTCTTCATTAGATATAGTTGTTTTATATGGTGTGAACTATTCCAAAAAGAGTGTTATCCTATGAAAAAACTATGCGAGCAAAGGTGGGGTGGGTGGGCGGCCCCCACCAACCAAACTATGCCCATTCACTATTTCAAACGACTTGAACTATGCACTACACTTTTATCTGTTCCCCTAGTGGGGTGGGCGGGTTCACCCTACCAACCAAACTATGCCCGTCCACTATTTCAAATAACTTGAACTCTGCACTATACTATTATCTATTAATTTATATTCTATTCAATTAATTCCATGTGTTAATTTACGCCTAATTCGTAAAAAGAAAGTGAGAAATAATGTAGTGCAGAGTTCAAGTCATTTGAAATAGTGGACGAGCATAGTTTGGTTGGTAGGATGAACCCGCCCACCCCACTAGGGGAACGGATAAAAGTGTAGTGCATAGTTCAAGTCATTTGAAATAGTGGACGGGCATAGTTTGGTTGGTGGGGGCCGCCCGCCCACCCCACTTTTACTCGCATAGTTTTTTTCACAGGATAACACTCTTCTTGCAATAGTTTAAACTATATAAAACATCTATTTCCAATGAAAAAACAATGCGAGCGAAGATGGGGTGGTCGGGCGGTCCCCACCAACCAAACTATGTCCGTCCTCTATTTCAAACGACTTGAACTATGCACTACACTTTTATCCGTTTCCCCTAGTGGGGTCGGCGGGTGGCCCCTACCAACCAAACTATGCCCGTCTACTATTTCAAATAACTTGAACTCTACACTATACTATTATCTATTAATTTATATTCTATTCAATTAATTCCATGTGTTAATTTACGCCGAATTCGTAAAAAAAAGTGAAAAATAATGTAGTGCAGAGTTCAAGTCACTTGAAATAGTGGACGGGCATAGTTTGGTTGGAGGGGGCCGCCCGCCCACCCCACCTTCGCTCGCATAGTTTTTTCAATGGATACAAGTGTTTTATATTGTTTGAACTATTTCAGGAAGTGTTATCCTATGGAAAAAAACTATGCGAGCAGAGTTGGGGTGGGCGGGTGGCCCCTACCAACCACACTATGTCCGGCCACTATTTCAAGCAACTTGAACTCTACACTACAATCCGTTATTTTCTATGATTCAATTAATTTCATTTGTTATGTTATTATATTATGTCTAATTCGTAAAAAAATGTGATTTGAGATTTTATTAAATTTATAAAATATGAATGACTATAATAGAAAAATGTATGATGAAATTAATTTTATAAAGCCTGACAAGATATCTTAATTATCTTCAAAGATACGCCAATGGAAAGTTGAAAATATTTTATATATACAATTAATTCGTTTAAAATTAAGTCATTAGATTTGTAATTTATAAAATATAATTTTATATAATAGAAAAATGTATGACGAATTCTAGTTTATAATATATGATATTTTATGCAGCCTGTATATTTATTTACACGGCAACTACAAATATGTCAAGGTCTACGTATTTTTTTATATTTTTTTTTGTCGACCTACTATAGGCTCTAAATAATTTGTCTTACTTGCAAGTCGGTCTCCATTCTTAAAACAGATAAAATCAGCTAGACTCTCCGTCACATTCATAACGATTTTCAGGTTATCCTTCTCCTCCGGATTCAAACACGTCTCGATTTTGTCGGTCAGCTCTGTAACACAGTCCATAATCTTGGACCGTTTGTTACAGTACTTCCCAAACACCTCATCCATAGAGCCGTCCTTTTTGGCCTCATCCAGCTCGGACTGGATGACCGTAGTGTTCACAAACTCTTCAAAGCATTTCTGAATCTTATCTTTGGAATTCTGCAAACAAGTAACAATCCCCAATATAAAGATTTGAATGTACTGTACAGTACATGTCTTTTTTTAATTTGAGCCGTAGCTGTTTTCGACCGTAATCATAGCTTTGAAATTACACCCAGTTATGGTTTTAAGCTACTTTCGTTTATTGTTCGGGAACTGTTTTAAGCTACCTAAGACCAGCCCAGAAACAATAAACTAGCCAGTGTTTCATATACATGTCTTATTTGTTTTGTTATTTTAAATTTGAGCCCTGACTGTTTTCGACCGCAATAGTGACTGTTCCAAGTATTTTCCTTCTCACACGAGAAGGAAAATACTTGGGACAATCACTATTACAGTCGAAAACAGCTTACGGCTTAAATTTAAAAAAAAACAAATAAGAAAGAAACAATAAACTGTTTCTGGGCTGGTCTTAGGTGGCTTAAAACAGCTCCCGAACGTTAAACAAAAGTGGCTTAAAACCGTAACTGGGTGTGATTTCAAAGCTATGATTAGCTGATTAAAAAGAGCTATTTGGTCTTACCAGAATTTCATCGTACGCGTCCGGGTGGCCGTTCTTCTGACATTTTTCCCTGAAGAGTTTCTCGAGCTCTTCTTTTTGGGGTAGTGCTGTTTCGTTGATTTTTCCCAGATCGGGAAATTGGTCTTTTAATGCGTCGATGTCTAGGCTGTTATCACTCTGACACATGGCTAAACCTACAAAAAAAAATTAGTTAATAGTAGTAGAGTTAGTAGCTACTTTTGCACAGTTTCAAATTATTTAGAGTCGTTTTCACCAAAGTTTCTTAAATCTAGGGGTTACTTGGTAACATGTTTGAATGGTTGTCCATGCACGGTTATGTAAGCTATTGAGACGGATTACATTATTTGATCTTCCTTTTGTGCGGTCAACTTTGCCCATGTCGCTTTCGGTCTACGATCGACAAACTTCGTGCCATGTTATGTCCTACTTGTAACTTTAGGGTTAGTATGGTAAACTAAGTGCGCACGTGGTTTTGAGAACTGTAAGTTAGGCCTGCCACTTAAATAAGGGTTTAAATGATTAGAAGCACAACTCTAATCATTTAAACCTTTATTTAAGTGGCAGGCCTAACTTACAGTTCTCAAAACCACGTGCGCACTTAGTTTACCATTGCACAATGTTGTTAATGTAATTTACCAGGGCTGTAAGTTTATTTTACATGAACAATAAAGACACAGCTATATAAGACGATGTTTCTTACTCTAACAGGTATCGGTTTAAGTCAAGCTCAAGAGTCTGCACTGCACTTAATTTAGAAAATCATTTTTTTTTTCTATCACTGTGCAGTGAAAGTTGAGTTGGTTCAATAATTCATTAAACCGGCATGCCAGAAGAACGTAATGTAGAGAAACACAAACAGGAGCTATTAAATAACAGAATGAAAATCGAACCAAATATCGAATTCAAGACAGCAAAAATGTTGTTGATTCAATTTTTGCTGTCTTGAATTCGATATCTAGATTGACAAACAAAAAAACCCAATAAATTTCAATAAACTATGACGCAATTGCGGCTATGCGATTAATTTAATTCATTTATTAGTCATAGAATTTAATCATAGCATACAAATGTATGATAAAAATAATGTTCAATGTTAAATTCCCACAATAACAATTATCAAAACAGTTATTAATGTTACATACATTAGAGCAGTAGTTCTCAAAGTGGGGGTCGCGAAAAAATATGGAATGGTTTAAACAATATAAAACGTTTGTATCCATTGAAAAAACTATGCGAGCGAAGGTGGGGTGGGCGGGTGTCCCCTACTAACCAAACTATGCCCGTCCAGTATTTGAAACGACTTGAACTATGCATTACATTATTTTTCACATATATCTTTTTAATTAGTCTTAAATTAATAAATAACATTATTTTAATCATAGAAAATAACGGATAATAGTGTAGTGCATAGTTCAAGTCGTTTGAAATAGTGGACAGGCATAGTTTGGTTGGTAGGGGCCACCCGCCCACCCCACCTTCGCTCGCATAGTTTTTTTCAATGGATCAAAATGTTTTATATTGTTTAAACCATTCCAAGAAGAGTGTTATTCTATGGAAAAACTATGCGAGCAAAGGTGGGTTGGGCGGGTGGCCCCTACCAACCAAACTATGATAGTCCACTATTTCAAATGACTTGAACTCTACACTACATTGTTATCCATTACTTTCCATAATTCAATTAATTATATTTATTAAATTACGTCTGATTCATAAAAAAATTGTCAGAAACAATGTAGTGCATCATTGTTTCTCACATTTTTTTAATGAATCAAACGTAAATTAATAAATGTAATTAATTGAATTATGGAAAGTAATGGATAATAATGTAGTGCAGAGTTCAAGTCATTTGAAATAGTGGACTAACATAGTTTGGTTGGTAGGGGCCGCCCGCCCACCCTACCTTCGCTCGCATAGTTTTTTTTCAATGGATACAAATGTTTTATATTGTTTAAACCATTCCAAGAAGAGTGTTATCCTATGGAAAAACTATGCGAGCAAAGGTGGGGCGGGCGGGTGGCCCCTACCAACCAAACTATGTTAGTCCATTATTTCAAATGACTTGAACTCTACACTACACTGACATCCCTTATTTTCTATAATTCAATTAATTTCATTTGTTACTTTATTATGTTATGTCTAATTCGTAAAAAAATGTGATTTCAGATTTTTTTAAATTTATAAAATATGAATGACTATAATAGAAAAATGTATGACATATTTAATTTTATAAAGCAGGGCAAGATATCTTTATTATCTTCAAAAATACACCAATGGAAAGTTGAAAATATTTTGTATATACAATTAATTCGGTATTAAACTATGTCATAATTTTTTTAATTTATAAAATATAAATGTATATAATAGAAAAATATATGACGAATTTAATTTTATAAAGCAGGATAAGATATTTTAATTATCTTCAAACATACGTGATTGGAAAATTTAAAATATTTTTTAAGTATTTATAATATGTACTATTAAAAGTTCCTTTAACTTTAAAAGGCACCCTACACGGTCAATAATACTGTCAATACTAGTACTGTCAATATTTTCTTCAATCCTTCTTTTATATTTATCAAGTAATCTATTATGCGGATAAACATCAGTAGTCTCTTCATTCCATCTTTACTATACCTTACACGATGAGTAATACTGGCAATATTTTAGAACAATGAACATATTCAATATTTTATCGTACAGTACTACTGTCATTATTCTAAAATATTGACAGTAATATTGATCGTGTAGGGTGCCTTTAACAATCAAATTATATCTTTATATCAGCCGAAAGAGCATTTTTCGCCGCTAAACTGAAAAACTCCCCCGTATTCACCTACGTTCCATAAATCTATCAATAGCTATTGAACCTATAAGTATTCGTTGTTATAGCAACAATAAATACATTATCTAGGGAATGTAGTTACTTTAGATTCACTCTATTGGAAACACTGAATAATTAAACAAAAGGTGTCATCAAAACTCCAATCGCAAGCGCTATTCAAGGTGTTTGAAATTTGTTTTGGTATATTCTGTCACACTGACGTTGTCAATTTATCCATTCAATAACTTATGGGACCTATAAAGTTTATGAGATGTTGGTGAATACGGGCATCAGAGGAGTTTAATCACTCGGTATTATTGATCTTAACTTCACATAAAACCTGTGATTCGAGAAAATTCGAACCTTCCATCCCCAATTCTTAGTATGAGATAGACGGCACCGTTTGTCTCGTACTTAGAATTGGGGATGGAAGGTTCGAATTTTCTGGAATCACAGGTTTTATGTGAAGTTAAGATCAATAATACCGAGTAATTAAACTCCGCTGAGTTTTTCAGTTTAAATGTCCTTTCGGCTGATACCCCTATAAAGATAGAATTTGATTGTAAACCTCCGTCTCAAGTTGCATCATGTTATTTATAATATCCAACATTCCTATATAAAACGCTTGTGTATTCTGCAAGATATATTCTCATGGCCATCAGCCAAAAATAAATAAATTGGATACTTTGTACTTTTAAATACACAAGTCGTCATTGAATTTATTTGTTAGAAAAAAAGACATTACATTACAAGCACAGCTGGATTTACCAAGTACATACAAATTCTCACCGCACCAGCTGCTGCTGTGAATTGATCGTAATTTGTTTAAAGTCCTTGAACTTGGAAATTCAATAACAGATAGTGTTGCAAGCATGCAATAAATTGTTATAATTAGTTTTAACCGACTCTCGAATGCGACTCTTTGCAGGATATGAAACAGTGTGATTCAGGTATATTGCCGTGTGGCAAGGTTGTACACGGGAAAAAACATACAAACAAAAAAACACGGATAATGCTCACATTTTGCTGGCTTAATTTCATTTACTCAGGAAATTGAATGTAATTTGAGCTTATAAACAAACCACTTAGCAAATTAACTACGCATATGGGTGCGAACTGGGGCGTTTTCAATGTAATAGCGACATAATTATACTAAAGAAAATCTAGAAACTAAAACAAATCAGTTTATTAATTGACACTAATTATTATTTAACTGTCTTTATTGTTATTTTATTAAACAATGCGCGGAAACTATTTAACATTTAGTACATAGGAGTTATAGTTACTGTATTTGTTACAATTTATAACTGGCTAGCTCAGAGGAGTGTAATCACACGGTATTTACCTTTACTTTGCAGAAAAAGTATTGACGATCACATTCAAAATATTTTTTAGAAATTTATAATATAATTTCTAAAAAATGTAATTGTAAAATATTGTCTAAATTTTCTGATTTAAGTGAGTTGTCAATAAATGAAAAATAACAAAGATTGATTTATAATTGTTATGATTATTATGTACGTCTGGTATATGTTGGTGGCTTCTAAATATAACAAATGTTTATTATTGATATAAACATTCGGAAAAAGTATTGCGAATTTTAATCATTTAATCGCTGCAGGAAGAACGTGATATTGCTATCACTATATCCTCTAGCAGCAGTTCGGCCGCATATAGGGGGAAAGCCGCACACGCACGCACTCCCAATATATCAACCATGAATCATCATGCGAGCACATTGTTAACTTGTTTTTAAAAGGAAAGCATATCAACTCTAAGAAGTCGATGATTATAAACGTCCTATTATTTAAACAAAGATATGTCTAGTTAGAAGGCATTTCTAGTCTATCTAATGGTGTTATTATATATCAACAAATTTCAGAATTACTAGATTCATAACATTTTATAAGCCTTTGTAAAATATACAGATATATATATATATATATATATATATATATATATAAATAATATATATATATATATATATATATATATATATATATATATATATAAATATATATATATATATATATAAATTGACGTAAATAATTCTTGCTAATGTGAGATAATTAATAGGTAAATGTGAATACTCAAAAAATCACCGTGTATGTACCGGCTAGCTTGAATTGCCCATATATTTACGCACAAAAATTGCAGGTAGGTATATAAAAGCCACTTTAGAGATTTAATTGTATAAATCAATTGTAAAAATACAAAATTTCCATGCTACATTATTCATTATTTAGTAAATTACCTTAATAAATCATGTCTAATAAGTAAATGTAGTCTAATGTATTGTAATGTAAGATTCATTCTTGACAGGATTGATTGCATGCCCAGCTGTGCGACTACTAATTAATATTATACAGACAGTGGAGGGCATCCATTTAAAAAATTACTGTTGTTATTTCTTCCCCTAGATAAATAAGATTGATAAAAAAAACTATGATACATTATTTGCTAGAGCCTGGGTATGTTGCGCCCCCTAGTTACGTGTTGTTAACTAACACCTCAATTAGTAAAGTAAAATAAATGTATTGAATTCTATGTAATGTTGTTGTGAATAAATAAAAATTGACATCAGTTACATTTGAACCCCATAATTTTGACTTGGTATTGTATTGTGAAAGTTACCTTTGGCATCAGTTACATTTGAACCCCATAATTTTGACAATACCAAGTGAAAATTATGGGGTTCAAAAGTAACTGATGTCAAAGATAATATATCGCCCCTATAATACATTTTTTGGAATTTCCTCTCTCAGTCTTTTTTCTATTAGTATTTCTAAAAGTTTTGCTAAATTATTTAATAGCCAAATTGGTCTAAATTTCAAAGCATTGCCTATATTTTGTACAGGTTTTGGAACTAAGACTAATACAGCTTCTTTCCAAATAATTGGAAAAATTCCATCATGAATCATTTTGTTAAAAATATTTAGGAAAATATCTGGAATTTCATCCAATAAAATTTTTATTATTTCATTTGGAATTTTGGAGAAATCACCTAGTATAAAAGGATATGATAGTCCTTTATTGTAACTCTATTTCTTTTTATGTGACAAACATTTTAAAGCTGTGTTATATATAATTTCATAACTCAAATATCCAACCCATAATTCAAACATCAATATTGACAACTTTGATTAATAAATCAAACATTGCAATATATAAACACTGTTACATGAGTGTATGAAATATTTATGCAACTTATATCAGTGGATTAACAGGCTACATACAAGCTTTAATATAGCACAGCTTGAATTAATCCAAATAAATAACAAAATCAGGGAATTCATTTTAAAAAAAAGTGGGTTACTTATTATAACAAGTCTATAAACAACATTCTTTGCAAATTACAATGCCTATGAGCTGGGAATAAATTGAGTGGAAATTCCCATCTAAATATTTGTGTAGGTAATTAAAATCACTTTAAAATTTCAAGATAGGAACAATTATTGCAGTAGTGAAGTAAACTTAAGGTCGTTTTAGACAAGACAATTTCTTAGCTCAGGGGGCAACCTGAGAAATTTCCTAGATCCGACACTGCTTAGATGAGCACACAACAATAGCAATTGTCAGCTCCATGCAGCTGTTTTCACATGAAGTTATAAACAAGAATCAATAGATTGGTGCGTATTTGTGATTATAAATCCTAATAATGAATTTTTAATAGATTAGTGCATATTTGTGATTATAAATCCTAATTTTTTTTTTGGTAAAATATTTCTATTTTACATTCTAGTGGCATTTGGAAACAATTGCTGTTAAAATTGCTATTGTTATGTCCGACACTGTTTAGATGAGCACATAACAATAGCAATTGTTTCCAAATGCCACTAGAATTTAAAATAGAAATATTTTACCAAAAATAAATATTAGGATTTATAATCACAAATATGCACTAATCTATTAAAGATTCACAGAATAATAAATGAATGTAATCATAAGTATTGATTTATTATATTTATATATATATAAATCTAATCTAGAAACTCATTTGATCTCTCCTTTTTGTGAAATTGCACGTGGAATTTGTACCCTCTCAAACAAATCAGATAAGAAGCAAACCCGTAATTACGCGAATATTGCATAAGTTTCCCCACATATTTTTAAAATGCATCACAATAATGTAAATTACTAACACGCAGTGTAATTAAAAAATAAATTCATTTTGCATTCTAAACGTAACATAAAGAATTGGGTTTTGGTATATTATTAAACAAATAAAGAAAAACAGGTATCCGCTGCTTTTTTTGTAACCCAAATCAACCTTGAAAAATCATCAGGTTAAAGTACACCCAACCTTCCCCCGCTCGCCCGCTGACCACTTATTTGTTTTCCATTATTAAATGGAACAAAGATGATTACATTAAACCCGTCTATATAGGGCTTCAATTGATTCAATCAGTTGTATTATAGTTTTTTTTTTTACGAATGTGTGTTAATTACCTATGAGCAGGGAGGCGACTAGAAGTAGTTTCTGCATGATGCACAATTTTTGTTGGCACTAAGCGCTTGTTTATTACTTTGGTTAGTTGTAGAAGGCAACGGCGCTTATCACTGTGATGGGTCGCGGGCTCTTAATACTGCGACGACGGCCACTAAATAATTATAGCGTGTATGCTGTGACGACGACTGCGGACCGAGTCATAGATTAGCTCTCTAACCTAAACGCTCCCCACCCCTCTAGCCTCGTTGTGACGTCACACGTCACGTGCTACAACCAGAAATATGCGCGCACTAATTCAAACAGTATTATAGTTTCAATATTCAAATTATAATGTGCTCATACACCCTACACAGACCTAATGCCCGTGTTCACCAACATCCCATAAACTTTATAGGTCCCATAAGCTATTTGCGATTCAAACGTCATCGGTTTTTTTCAAAGTAGTAGGTAAACAGCTGATCTTTGTTATTGTTTGATCAGCTGATTGCTTATTTCAGTCACTTCTACAATAATACACTTTTGTTAATGTACTATTAAGGTATAAATAGTGTAGAACCAGGGTTACACTGTCATGTATAAGATGAAAAAAACAAATATTATGCAAACAAATTCCCTACTAAATGTAGTTCATTTCCTGCCACCAGATGGAGTATCAGATGAATCGCCAATTATATATAAATAGATATGCAATAGTGTAAAAATCACACCTTGAACATAAAATCATCCTGTATTATAAACAAATAATTTTAAAACTCACTCAATTGATCCATTTCATTACTTACAATTACTGCTTTTGTCATTCATTATTCATAAGTAACATTTTAATCCACTCCAATTATATACTAATCCTGTTCCCTGATGCAAACACCACTCCATCTCGTAACATTCAAAAACATCACGTCATTACATTTCTAATTCTAATTAATTAATTGGGAATATAAATTTATGGATCTGGATATGGATTATGGGAATTTTTCTGAAAAGAAAAGTACTTTAGTTACAATACATACAAAGTTATTCCAGGACCAGCTATTCTCACTCCTCCATTTCGGATTGGCAAGAACGCTGACGGAAGAAATCGGAGAGCAGGAATATGGGATGATTGTGAGCATGTAGTAATGATCGCCCTAAAATAAACAGAGCAACTACTATTATTATTATTTATCATTATTATTTTTTATCAAAAGAAATCACAACTTGGTTTTTACATTTCAAATGATTACTTACGCCTTAACTCGCTAAAAACAGTTTGTACATTGACTTACACATTTAGTTTGTTTTTTTGTAAAATTACAAAAGTACTTATGATTTTACACACGGTTACATCCACCTACGCGCTATTATTATTAATATTATTATTTAAGATTCTATTAGTTTCGAAACAAAAATAATTTCAATTCATATACACCATACATACATACATAAGTCAGTCCGTATTGGCTTAGCACTAAATATTTATATATAAATTTATATATATATATAACTATATTATATATTTTTTTTAAAGGAAAAAATAAATAAAACAACATATTGCTTGCAATCGGGCCCTCCATAGGGGTAGGCTCTGGTTCAACAATAAATAATAAACAGTTAATTTCGGCCTGTTTGAAATTTTAGAATTGGCGGCGACTAATTGTGGCCACCACTGGTCCCCCAAAATACAGCTTGAGCAAAGGCACAATTTATTTTCTCTAGAATAAAACAATACTGCTATCCGGTGTGTTCTGCTAAAATATAGACACAATTTGTTAAAAGAAATAGTGATTTGGGTGAATAACACCGTCCTCCCAAACCATCATCCCATAGGAAACTTAAACATTTAAAAAAACGCATCACTTTTGTTTTTGGGAATAATTGTAACACGCTCATTTGCTGCCGAAAGTAAAATTTACATTTAAAAACTAACAAGTATTTATAATAAAAAATAAGTGAAAATTCACGGGTTCATTCGGGTTTTAAAATGAGCCCGTGAAGTTTACGCCCCCCAAATTCACGCTTAGTGTTACTTATATAGGCAGGAAATGTCGAATCTTATATACAAAGTTTTTTATCACCATCTTTACACAGCTTTATTTCCTTGTTTATCGCTAGTTAATTGTAAGAGTTTGTTTGGAGGGACAAGACTAAGCGAATTTACTAATATTACAAATTATAGAAACATGATATAAAACAGTGCTCTCTCATATACAATCAAAATCTATGATTTCAAATTCCAGATAGAATTGAGAAAATTGCGGTTATTTTAATTACTAAATCAGTAGCTATTTTATTAATTCCATAATTAGCGCCGACCTTTCTGTTATTATCGCAATTTTGAGTTTTAGAATTGACTTACCATGTAATCTTTATATAAAATAAAAACGTAATCATGGAAGCAATCAAAGATATTTTGTAGCATAGCCAGATGGGAAAAATCGCAACTGTTGAGGCCACCAAGTGGAGCAACGTATTGCCCAATTGTTCAACACCATGGCGCCACTTGGTCCCTTTCCAGTATTAATCTTGAGGCTGCTTACGTCCCCGTCTGGCTAAGCCGCCGGTGATTGTCAAATAAATTCGCGTCCACCTCAACCCTCCAAACTGTTACCTAAATATCCTTAAGATTACATTAAGTCTTCTTAGTCTGCTTCTCCCGCGCAAAAGTCTTAATTTTGTATGATGTAGGTCGTCTTTCTGCGTTTATTCACTGTTCGGCCGTACTCTAACAGCTCTTTCTGAGCCAGGGCGACTTCCATTCGCAGGATCTCGTGGTCTTCCTCCATGTCCACTTCGTCGTCGTACATAGAGTCAGCCATCTAAACAACAACAAAAATACACGTAATGATATGATAAGAGTTGTTAAGTCCAATATTTAGTGATGTCAGTATCGAAATTAGTTAGGACAGAATTTGAAATAATTTTTAAAAGATGCACATTTTCCAACAACAATGTCCGAGAAGAAATATAGATATTGCAAGTTCTACCGTTCGACTATGTGTTCCGCAAGTCGTAATTAAAAACTAAATTAATTGAATCATAGACAGTTGAAAATAAGTGTAAACCAATTGAAATAGAACGGGCGTAGTCTTCACTAATAGCCCTATAAAGATAGAAGTATTTTTTGTTTAAAAGACAATTGTATCAAAGGATAAAACCTGAAAATTGTTGTTTGTTGTCTCACTACTTCCATTGGCTTAAGGCATTTTCCTTTAGCATGCTAAACGAAAGCGTCTAGTATCGGACTATTACTACTTTTATATGTTAATACAGGGGCATGTGGGCATCATAATAACCCCCTTACTCTTAATGCATGGCAATTTCTATTCAGAGGCAAGGGGGCAGCCGAAATATTGAGAGATTTCCCGGTCCATCGGTACGTAAAGACACCTATTCGAACGGAACATCACGCTGTTCCGTTCTAGTAGACGCCGGTTTGTGAAGAAACGCCGCGGCGGTTCAAATATTCCCAGCGACTTCATATGTCCCACACACCTCATCTGTTGTTCATGTAACTATATAAAAATCCACTGTAATCACATTACATCTATTATAATCTGACTATTCATTTGCAATCAATCAATATCACAAACCAGTCTCAAGACACTGGGTATTCCGATAGTAGCGAAAATATTCACTTCAGCTCCAACTCTTATAATCAACAAAAATATAGATAATAATGATAGTTTAAATATCTAAAACTAAACAATTTTAAATCCAACTCACCTCCACATCAAACTCCTCGCCCTCCTCCTCAACCTCAGCAGCTTTTATCGTTCTAATATCAATATACTGTGCATTCTGACTCTCCACATCCAACTCAGAATCAGAACCCTCACTCTCGGCGCTGCCACACGAGTCCCCAAACGTATCCTCATCAAAACTACACGAAAACTTCAACTCGCCCTTCTCCAACGCTTCTAAGTTCTCAGGGTTAACCATCGCCTTCCGAATAGCAATCGGGTCCTTTCGGCTCCACTTCTGCACCTCCTCGTCCATTTTGTTAATCTTGGACGGGTTCATGGCCCACAAACAACCCTTACGCTGCGCCCCGTTAAGCGCAGGCTTTTCAATTTTCTCAAAACACTTGTTGAGCGAGAGGTTGTGCCGCACGGAGTTCTTCCAGCCGTTAGGGGCAGTTTTGAAATACGGGAAGTGTTTGCACATGAAATTGTAGATTTCGGACACGGGCAGGCTACCGGTTTTACTATTCTTCAGCGCCATTGCGATGAGACAGCTGTAGCTGTACGCGGGTTTCGGGAAAGCCTTCACGTCTTGCTCGTCGAAAATGCGGTTGTTGTTGAACTGCTGTTTGCGGCCGTGGTTGGTTGCGATGGTGCGAACAGTGCCCAGATTGGTTAAATGCGTTACGGTTACTGGTGAAGCAATTGCTTGGCGGTTGACCGTGTTTCTAAATGAGAGTAATGTGGGGGTGCCTTTGCTAACAGTCTTTACGATTGATTTCGAGAGGATTGGGGTTACTTTGTTGATGGTTTTGATGATGGGCGTTTTCTTGGGTTCAATTATAGTGGGTTTCTCTAGGATAATCCTACCGCTGTCGAGTTTTTTTAGTAGGTCTTTTTTAACCGAAACTGGTGCTGGTTTAGGGGTGTTGGCTAGTTTAATACTTGACGGCGAGAACGTTAGGTGGCTTTCTTTTAGTGAGGGTGATGGTGAACGGATGCTCTGCGCTAAGCTTATTACGGGCATTACCGCGTTTGGGTTTACCATGGCGGTTGCCTCCTCGCCGCTGAAGTCCAGCGTGAAGCTGGAGTTGGAGAGGTTGGAATTGTGCGAGAACCATCGGATGTCGTGCACGTCGTCCAGCTCGAGCGGCGGAAGGTCGGAGAAGTTGAGGCCTGAGAGGTCATTGTGACCGCCGATCAGGGTGTCTATTTCGGATTTGATGTCAATGTCCAGCATCTCCTGCAGAGACATCGACTCGGAGTTGTTGCAGTACATATCCATTATGGCTGACATGTCTTTGTTTTTCTGAGGAAGATAAGAATTACGTTTACATATATTTTATAGTCATAGCAATATGTGTATTGGAAGGCACTTAGTTAAGCCATTAGCTAATCAAACAATAAACTTCAACTGCTATAAACGAAACCGGCGGAAATTTTATCTGGTCGCAGAAAATTAACTACAAACTAGGAGATCTACTTTATCATTTTACTTTTTATATATGGTTATAACTTAGTTTTCATCTGTATTTGGTAGAAATATTTTTTGATCAGATCACATTCTTTTACAATTGAATTGGTAGTTTAAATAAAGGTCGTTTCAGACAAGACAATTTCTTGACTCAAAAGTTAAGGTCGTTTTAGACAAGACAATTTCTTGATTCAAAAGTTAGTCAAGATGCGAGACAATCTAAATTGTCTCGTATCATACAGCAAATTATTTGAAATATTCAATTGGATGGTAGAGCGAATGGAAAAATATAACGCTTTCTATTTGTTAAGAACAAATTGTATGGGAGGAGGATATATGAATTCATATCTTGAACAACTTTTGAGTTAAGAAATTGTCTTGTCTAAAACGACCTTTAGTCAAGATGCGAGACAATCTAAATTGTCTTGTAACATACAGCAAATTATTTGAAATATTGAATTGGATGGTAGATCGAATGGAAAAATATAACGCTTTCGATTTGTCAAGGACAAATTGTATGGAAGGAGGATATATGAATTCATTTCTTGAACCTTTGAGCTACGAAATTGTCTTGTCTTAAACGAACTTTAGGGAATAATCCCAAAATCAAATTTGTGGAAAATTGAAGAAAGCTAGAATTTCTAGATGAATCAATTTTAGAGATTAACAACATTATTATTTAGGTTTGGTATACAGTAACCATATCCTGTTGTTGTATTGCCTAAATATATTTCAGATTGTTGGAAATTAATTATTAATATTTAATTTTGGCGCAATTACTCATGATTTTAATTAATATTTTACATATAAATAGTAATATCCGGTGTATTTAGTCTCTGAATAATATAATATCTGTAAAATAATATTTTTGCAGATTCCCTACTAGTTAGTAGGTTCATTTCCTGCCACCAGATAGAGTATCGGGCGACTCGAATCTCCCATAGTACACGATCTGTTTGTTTCCAGCTACGCCCTCACGATATTATCTCGAAACGCTACATGGTCACGTATTTCAAGTTGCATACAATTGAGCCAGCGCTGTTCACACTTTCCCTCCCACCCACGAGCGCAAATAAAAGATCTAAAAATAAATCCGCCGTGGGGGCGTATCGCATCAAATCGGCGCGGATTAAATAATAAACAATGCTCAGCGCGCCCGAAATCGCACGCGGGCACACTTTGCAACCCGTTTTTAGAGTCGCGTTGAATTTCTCATGGTGCCGACTGTACAAAAGACAGATGGCCGCTTTGTGAGAGTGTATGTGTGTGTGAAAGGGGGAGTGGCACTTTGCGAGGGGCGCCGGTCGAAAGGATGACGATCGGACCCTAATGTCTATTGCTTCACCTTTATTCAAATTTAGCACACCCAAATTTGCAAATAAATTAACTATTGTCCACTAGGATGCTTTATTGTAGCCACTAAAAGCTAAAAGCATGTTTATTTTGATATATTTGAGGGAAAGGTCAGGTATACAGGTACTATTCAGGCATAAAAATCACTTCTTTTTACCTGACTTTTATTGCTAGAACATAATTGTTATTATAAGGCAAGTAGGGGACTTTACCATGGGGCTATTTATAGAAGGAATGGTCAAATACTGTTATCTTGGTGGGAAAATTTAAGTTTTTAATTCTTTTGTAATACAAATTGTGAAAGTAAAAAATCTAAAAGTAAAAAAATAATATTTTGTAATTCAAATTTAATTCACATAACTTGGGAGTCCTAACACTCACCTACATATACATTAAGACATGACAGAAGGACCTAAAGGTCAGTAGCCAGTTACAGAATTGTAACAAATACAGTAGCTTCTACTATAAAAAGCAAAATGGAGTATGGCAGAAAATAACTACAAACTACAAACTAGAATAAAATATATTAAGAAAATAACTAATATTTATAAGTATTTTCTTATTTCAAAATTTCTCACAAAAATATACATACTCCAGTGTGATATCATTTACTTTTGCAATTTCTATCCATCCAAAAGTAAATGGTAATCACACTGGAGTATGCATTTTTGAGAAATCTTGAAATAATAAATTATAAGTATTGGATTGTTAAGGCGTCTACTTTGTGATAATTCATTTTAAAGGATAAATAAAACGATTTTTTACTTTGTTTTTTATCATTTTAACTGAAGTGTGATAAAAAACAAAGTAAAAAATCGTTTTATTTATCCTTTAAATTAGTAATTTCTTATTTCAAGATTTCTCAAAAATGCATGTGATCCAGTCTGATTACCATTTACTTTTGGATGTATTAGTTATTTCTTCAATATATTTTATTCTAGTTTGTAGTTATTTTCTGCCATATAGAGTATCTACATTCAATTGTTCATTGTTTTTGTTTTTGTGTCATCTGCCCATTGGTTTCATAAATTGCTCACTGGTCAACATAATCTGCATGTTTCTTTTATTTTTTGACAAACTTAATGAAAATAAATGTATGTAACTAATATACAAACAACAAATTTCATTAAGTTTGTCAAACAATAAAAGAAACATGCAGATTATGTTGACCAGTGAGCAATTTATGAAACCAATGGGCAGATGACACAAAAACAAAAACAATGAACAATTGAATGTAGATACTCTATATGGCAAAAAATAACTACAAACTAGAATAAAATATATTAAAAAAATAACAAAAACAAATTCAAATACAATATAACTAATAAACAATATAAAATTAGAGAGGGGACTTATAAATACTTTATAGGACTGGTGTACATGAATTTATATATAATATTTTTTTGCCTTGAATTTTATGTTTTTCCTATACATTAAAAACTGCAATTTTAATGTATAGGAAAAACATACAATTAGTGGCAAAAATAGACTGCTATATAATTTATTAAATTCAGGTACACCAACACCTACCAAAGTATCTAGAGTTGGCAAAGAACAGAAGATCTCGGAACATAATTTGTTTCTTTGGATGTAGAAATAAGGAAAAATGGTTTATAGATTGGATGGATGATAAAACATAGGTATAGTGTATATATATAGTCAGTATAGTGCATATATATAGTCAGTAGTGTATATATATATATAGTCGGTATAGTGAATATATATATAGTCCGTACCATATATACTAGTGTATATATATGGTCTGTATAGTGACGATACTTCCTTTAGTTTCTTGCTAGTTAAAAGTAAGCACATTTAAAGAAGGTACTTGTAATAAATACAACTTTCAAGTGAACTATATTGAATTTTATGATTTTATAAAGCAGCTAGCCATTATGGTATGCTACTATTTTCATAATGTTATAAACTTTATAAGGTATTATTAATCTTTTTTATTGTTATTGATATGTCCTTTATTTTACCAAAAAAAAAAATATGGTCACCATAGACATAGGTGATGTGGTAAACATTATTAGAGAGCGAATATAGGTGATATGGTAGACATTATCAGAGAGCGAGAGTGATCAGAGTTGATTTGTTTTATGTTTTCATGAATTAGGTTTATTCTGTTTCACTTATATATGTCTAAGTGAAACAGAATAAACCTAATTCAGGAAAACATAAAACAAATCAACTCTAAGCACAACATATAAATAGCATAATGATTATTTGTTTATATTTATATATCGTATTTAAATTATAAATAGAATAATCCTGTATCATTAATGTTGAACACACCATCCGGAATCATGCATTATCGTTCAACAACTTAATTTTAATATAAAACAACGAAATCACGAATATTATTAGAGACCGGCCGAGTTGTATTTACTAATAAACCGGCCACAGCATGACAATTTCGGCGGCCAGACACCAAAGACCTTGAAATCTTCCCGCCATGTCAAACCTCAATTTATTTTATACACCCCATACAAATACAATACAAATTGTTTATCACAGGCGCCCACTAGAAACATATAACCGATACGACACACGGCACGCCATACATACGAAAAATTGTTGCAATTTACCTCAACCACCATCACGATTAATACTACAACGGTTCACCTCGTCGTCGTCGTCTCGCAGCACCCGTGTGGCCGAACAACTCGCCAAACCCCTAACCGCCGACCGATTTAGCAAGCACAGGCCAAACAAATGCCCGATTGTTGCCACAATAATTGCAGCCCGAGTAACCTAAAAGGTGCAAAACATGCGCCCAAACAAAAGAGCGGGATCCGAGAACGTTGGACGAGTCCAATGCCGCACAACTCACACACACGGGAGCACTCATTAAAAAAATAAATCGCATTTTCAGGCTATTTCTAACAGAAAACGGCGCGTGCAAATTTTCTACAAGCTACCCAGTACTTACTGTGTAAATTCCCAGCTGATAATCGCAGTGTCCGCCAATATTTTCATCAATTTCGGATAAATAAATACGTATTTATCAGTGACAGCACAGTACACCCAACCGAATGTATACAAAGTTGAAGGCTGAGGTACGGGGTATGGGAAGAGAGGGAATTCAAACTGATTGGCGCGCTGCGGTCACGTGGCCCGCTCGCCGCGCTCCCATTGGTTGCCGCGCAAACATGGTACACGATCGAGCTGCCGGGCACATGCTGCCGTTGGGAATTTTCGTCCGGTGCGCGGGAACGCCGCCACCCACACGGCCGCCACCGCCAGCAAATTTTTCCGCGGAAAATTCCGCGTCGAACGGTGCCCCGCGCGTGCCGCATCATGGCACACCGGCGGCCCACCAACGTGACTTTTGGCGGTAAAATTTTGCCGGGAAATCGGCCTGTGTGTACGCAACATGGCCGCGTGGTGCGATCACAACAACCGAGCTTGCCGCCCAAATGCAAAACATCTCGCATCGGCCGACATGGAATTCAGATGAAAAATCTCAAAAAAATCACCCCGCACAGCTCGCTCAGCCGTTTTCGGCTCGTTTTAATAATGTTGGCGTTAATCGATTTTCGTCCGGGCGAGTCCACTGTGCGGGGCACGGAGGGGAGGCCGCGGGATTAATTGAATTCATTAAAAAGGGGCTCGAAATTAACATTTTCAATCGGAATGGTGTTTATAACGGACGAAATTCGTACGATTGTAAATGTTTAATGCGATAAACTAGGGAGGGGAAGCGATTAATTAACCGCAAGCAGGTGTCAAATGAGGCAAACATATTTGTTTTGCTCAAAATGCAGGTGATGGGCTTAAATTAACATGTAATGAGATGGTATCAGATCAAATGGGAGTGACTATTAATAGGTTGATTAGCATAATTCATGAAATAAGACAGGTTTTATGATATGTTTACTGTTTCATACCTACTAGATAAGGGACAATGAACATATGACTCACATGCTCAATTCGAATTGAAGCCGCTTTTGTTTATCATTCAGAGGCTGTTCTAAGCCAGCTAAGATCAGCCTAGAACAGTTCATGAACGATAAACAAAAGCGCTTATACTTCAAACCGCTTTTGTTTATCGTTCATGAGCTGTTCTAGGTCGATCTTAGCTGGCTTAGAACAGCCTCTGAATAATAAACAAAAGCGGCTTCAATTCGAATTGAGCATGTGAGTCATATGTTCGTCGTCCCTTATCTAGTAGGTATGAAACAGTAAACATATCAAAAATCTGCCTTATTTTAACTTCAACTGGAAAATTCTACTTTAGTGTAGAATTGCAAATGTAGTGTTATTGACTATTATGATACTTGTGGTGGCCTTTTAGTCAATGATAGTATATTTAGATCAATATCAACAAAAACATTAGTTTTTAGCAACTGATTCTGTGTCCCTAGAATTTGATATCTGGTTTGATGCACATAATTAAACACTTATGTATTAAAGTATTAACTGATAGAGGAAGACCAGATTCATATTTTAGTAGAATTAATTAATAGCATATACAGAACACGAGTAATACCAATTGAATGATTGCTACAACAGAATTTTCAGTGTGTGAGCCATTACGCTTATCGTACGGTAGTCGGAGCAATGCTAATTACATTATTTTTCACATATATTTTTTTAATTAGTCTTAAATTAATAAATAATATTAATTTAATCATAGAAAATAACAGATAATAGTGTAGTGCATAGTTCAAGTCGTTTGAAATAGTGGACGGGCATAGTTTAGTTGGTGGGGGCCACCCGCCCACCCCACCTTCGCTCGCATAGTTTTTTCATTGGATATAGATGTTTTATATTGTTTAAACTATTCCAAGAATAGTGTTATCCTATGGAAAAACTCTGCGAACAAAGGTGGGGTGGGCGGGCGGCCCCCACCAACCAAACTATAGCCGCCACTATTTCAAACGACTTGAACTATGCACTACACTGTTATCCATTAATATATATGATTTAATTATTTTCGTTTATTAATTTACGCCTAATTCGTAAAAATAATGTAAGAAACAATGTAGTGCATAGTTTAAGTCGTTAACTTGACTATGCTTGTCCACAATTTCAAATGACTTGAACTATGCACTACACTATTATCTGTTATTTTCTATAATTAAATTAATGTTATTTATTATTTAATACTAATTAAAAAATATATGTGAAAAATAATGTAATTAGCATTGCTCCGACTACCGTACGATAAGCGTAATGGCTCACACACTGAAAATTCTGTTGGCGGTGATCCATAACAGAATATACAGGAAACTAGATACAGACAATAGCAATACATAATTTAGATTCCGTAGAAACCTAGGAACAAAAAACGCGCACTCAATGTCTTGTCACAGAGATAACTAGACGCATAATGCTCTATGACAAGACGTACACGCATGCTTTATCTTTATCTAAGACTTTGTTAGTTAGTAGTCTACTAACTAACAAAGTCTTCGATAAAGTTAGACATGACAAACTCATAGAAACGCTACTAAAGAGAAGAAGAATAGATATACCTCCGAGACTACAAAAAAATAATTTAAAACCTGTATTACGGACAAAATGCAGTAGTACGAGTAGAAGATATACCATCTGAAGAAATTGAAATAGTACATCAAGTACATCAAAGGTGTATACTCTCACCAACCCTGTTTAATATGTACTCCCAAGACATAGTAGAGAAGGCACTTAATGAAAATAATAGTTATTTGTGCATCAAGGCTTAAAAGTCAACCTATTCCAACCAAACCTGGTTTGTTGCCTGAGGCATAGCAGATTAGCCGAATAGGTGATTATATGCGGAATATAATAGTTATAATTATTTAAATATTATATTTCTTGTTATATGTTCTTAGTATATGTATATCAGGGGTGGCGAACCTATGGCACGCGTGCCAGAAAAATTTGCTGGCATGCGAAAATTTGCTGAAACAGCGTTTAATTTAAAAATTATCCCGTCACTCTTGACAACGCGGAACAGCTCCCGAACGATAAACGAAAGCGGTTTATATTATCATCATGTATCTAATCTAATAAATGATTTTGTGATAGGTATTTGTTGTGATTAAACCTTCTCCCAAATTCAACAGATTATAAAATATATTTAATAAGGCAATAATAAAACATATGTGTAAATATAGTTAGAACATTATTTTTTTTTGGTATATACGGTAACTGTATGATAATCATCTCTTACCAATCACCACCATGTGTGCAGAATACGGGCCGTGGAGAGTTCAACCGGTGCAGTCAGGTACGTTGGCAAGAGCCCCAATGAGTTCGCAGTAAATTTCAACACCGCGCAAAAAGACACTCTTCTCCAGAAACTCGTCGTTGTCGTGCAACAACACCGGGGTGTTGTTGATCGGTGAGAATCCGAGTGCTGGGATGCCGATTTGGCGGATGTAACGGCTATCGGTGCCGCCTGGAAAGACGCGTTTGTCCAATTTCAAACCTCTGAAAAAGACAAATAACTATGTTACTAATTATATTATTAGTTATAACGCCAGTTTAGAAAAAGGCTCTATTTCTAAATATATACAAGAATCGTTTTGTCATAAATTAGAGGCTTACTGCGTTGTGGATCAGGAAACACACACAATATCTCCCATTTGTCACAAAACTCATCACATGTCTATGCCGTGGAAAATATCGTCGCCTAAGCATAATTTTAGGAGGTGGTAATATGGACCACGTACTTTTAAGGTATAAATAGTAAAATCTTGAGTATACACTCTCACCACTTATGTCCAATTAATCTCACGCGTTATCCACTACCACCCTCCGTGGCGCAGTTGGTAGAGCGACGACCACGATAGCCGGAGACGTGGGTTCAAGTCCCATCAGAGAGTGAAATTATATATATATATATATATATATATATATATATATATATATATATATATAATTTCTTAGCTCAAAAGTTGTTCAAGAAATGAATTCATATATCCTCCTCCCATACAATTTGTCCTTGACAAATAGAACTAGTTATATTTTTCCATTTGATCTACCGTCCAATTCAATATTTCAAATAATTTGCTGTATGATACGAGACATTTTAGATTGTCTCGCATCTTGATTAAGTTTTGAGTCAAGAAATTGTCTTGTCTAAAACGACCTTAAATATATTTCTACCACTAGATAGATTCGCCGGCTTAAATCACCTATTGTACTTTGTAGGATAATTCTGTTGAAGCTCATAGCATTGAGCAAAATATCAATTATACTATTAGTTTTTAAATTCTTCTTATTTAATACTTACAATTTATCAGCAGACTCTTTAAATGCCATCCAATAGGCATTAGTGTTATCCAATTTGGTGGCAGGTGCCAATGAGTTCTTCTGATGTTTGACTAGAGTAACACCATCACCAGCATCTTTGCACCACTGCTCTAGAGTAGCAAACCACTGTTTCTCATCAGTTCCCAAAGGCACACGGCAGTCCATCATCAGGGAGAACTCTGGAGGCACCACATTGGCTTGAACACCACCCTAGAATAACAAATAGTCTAATTATTAGGTATGTATCCAAACTACAAGGCACAATTACAACTACACCTTCATCACTTAATTAATATTACAGTGTCCAAAGGTTATCAAAGGTTATTTCTTCATAACATGGTTTTTTTTACCAAACAAAAAACGACTATAATTTTAAGTGTTTTAAGCAATACTCACTTTTAGAATTGTAACATTTAATGTCATCACATCACCAATGGTCAAACTAGTGTTGTTCTTCAATTTGGCCTTCTCCTCATTCCGGCGTTCAATGATTTTATCGAAAATATACTTCAACTTCTCAGCAGCAGTATTTTCATGCAGCAATGAACCATGTCCTGATTGGCCAGTGCACACAAATAGTATTTCTGAAAGAAAATTATGTTTGTTAACATTTACGTCATAATTAATAGAATATAAGGCCTAATTCACACATAAGCGGCGTCTTGCGCAGGTGCGGTGTAGGTGAGGCGCAGGCGCGACGTCGCATAGGCGATTGTGATGTCCATATGCAGTGAAGGGGTGGACATTGCACCTTATGTTTACATAGAGGCGGCGTGTCCACCCCTTCACTGCATAAGGACATCACAATCGCATGTGCGACGTCGCGCCTGCGCCCGACGCCGTTTATGTGTGAATTGGGCCTAAAAGTTTTAATATACTTACGCCAAATACACCTTTCAGCATAATACAGCAAGAAATCATCATTATCACTGCTCATCCCCTCATCCAATGAAAATCCAATCTTCAAATCCCGGAATTCCTGTGTTGTAACAAAATGCCTCATACCCAGTTCACCACCAATCTCCTCATCCGGCACAAAACAACAGTGGAGGGTCCTCAAGGGCACTACACCATTCTCTTTCATACGCCTCATGGCTTCCAAGTACTGGATACCCACACACTTCATATCTTGTGCCCCACGTGCGTAAATCCTGCCCTGTTCGTCCATTTCGGCTCCAAATGGAGCGTACGTCCAATCGTTCTCGAATACAGGCACCACATCCATGTGGCTGTTCAGGAGAACAGCCGGCAATTTGGGGTCGCTTCCTTCCCATGTTATAATTACAATAGGCTTCTTTGGGATTGGAATGTATACTCTGCAGGGCAGGCCTAGTGTCACTGCTTGGGCTTTGAGGAACTTTACACAGTCATCTAGAAATAATATATAGTGTATTTTAAAATGGCATTACAAAATTATGTATACTGACATAAACAGAAGTATTGGGTACTTCAAATATCTAAATAGCTATTTGAAATAGTGAACAGGCATAATTTGGTTGGTGTTGATACACCCACTTATCCCACTTTTTATGCATAGTTTCTATCATAGGATAACATGGTTCCTTTTGTTGTTGAAACAATGCAACCCTAATGCATTCATATAAAAAACTATGTAAACAGAGATGTAGAGCAGTGTTTCTCAAACTATTTTGTCTGCAAACCCCTTTTGCACTTCAATAAGACCTTAAGAATGGGTATATGTAAAAATACATCCTAAATGATCTGTAATCAATTTTCCCCCAGGGGATATTGAGTCCCTTCTTTGAGAATCTCTGGTATAGAGGAGTCAGTCAACCATACTGTGACCATTCACTATTTCAAGCAACTTGAATGTTCTAGTACACTTGTTGCCACAATTTTCTATGATTCAATCAATTTACTTTCAACTAGAATTCAAATAATAATGCAAGGGGAGAAACTTATAATTGAAGTAGTGGAACAGTTGTACTTAGGCATAGTATTTCATAGAACACCAGAAATCAGAAAAGAATATCAAAGCAGATTGATAAAAATATTAATGAACTCAGTCATATTTCAAATGGGAAATTAATACCAAAAAACTTAATATGGTAATATACAGAGTGATTTACTAGCTTGATGCCAAATTCTAACAAGAGAAGTGTAGATCAAATTTTTAGTGAATTTATCAATTTAAAAAATTCACTAAAAATTTGATCTACACTACTCTAACTTGAAGTAAATATTGTATTGAATATGGCCAAAATGGCTTAAAATATTCCATTGATATATTAAATACATTTGAAACATTTGCTCCAGAACCAATTGTAGCTCACAATGTTTAAACATTATTTGTTAAATATCCCCATAACTCAAGTAATAATGAAGCAAATACAATGAATTAATAGAAAGGAAGAAAATGCCATAGGGCTACTATGTCTGCATTTCTAGATTATATGTATATTAACAAATGACAAAGTAAAAAATCATGTTGCCTTTTACAACAAATGTAAAAAATCTTTTTTAGTCTGTGCATAGATTTTGAAACATATATGCACATAGATATTGGCATATATATGTGTATAGATATTGGCATATATATGTGTATAGATTTTGGCATATATATGATCATATATTTTGGCATATATATGTGCATAGATTTTGGTATATATATGTGCATAGATTTTGGAACATATATGCACATAGATATTGGCATATATATGTGTATAGATTTTGGCATATATATGTGCATAGATTTTGGCATATATATACAATATTTTATTAATTTCTCATTATTTCTTAAAAACTAAGGCCATATTCCCAAGGTCCTATACAATATGCCAGTGATAGTAGTGTAGTTAGTAGTGGTCATGTCAAAAAGTGTGGTGTATACAATTTTGTTTGTGTGCTTCATGGAAACAGGGCCTTAGTTTGTGATGTATATATATATATATATATGAAGTTTATAATAAGTTTATAATTAATTTGTTGTAAAATATTTCTACCTATTCAACAGGAGTAATAACTAATATATTTCACATATTGTGTTTAGACCTATGAACATTTTTATCAAAAATCCACTAATTAAAACAAAACAACTGATAATTTTGGCCATTAAGTCAATACAAACAAAACAAAACCAACAAACGCCGACCTAATTATTTTTTTTTATAATAATCAACACGCGCAGTTATAAATTTTAAAGCTTATCTAAACACGTAGAGACGCGACACATTGTTACCTATTAATAGACCCCCCTAATTGTTGCAACAGCACAAATTCCAGCAACCACAACCTTGATAGACCAAGCTAATTAAATCCTACATATCCGGGCCTCAATTAACAAACAATTTACGGTACAACTCACCCAGAGACTCGTTAATTACGCGTGCCAGTCGTCACACACCCAAAAACCGAAGCCAAGCGCGCCCCGCGACGCTCCTATGACGTGACACACGCCAAAGAAGACGCGAGAGACGCGCAAAACAAATTTCGCAATACGCCACCGAAATGCACGCAAAGAAACGCGGGGGCGACAATCGGCTGAATCAATGGCAAATCAAAGAAAACTCACCGTAATTTACATCCGGCTGCACGGAGGGTATGCGCAGATATTCCCTGAAGTTGGTGACAGCTGCGGCGTCATATGCTGCCTTCTTGTCAGCTGATAGTGCGGGCATGGACATGTTTCGGGTGTTGCTTTCCGGCGTTCGGTCGACTTCGTCGAATTCGGGGGCGAGGAATGGCGGCATCGGGAACGGCGGGCGCGCTTAAATAGGTGCCCGAATCAGCGACGACGGCGGCAAACTTTGCCCTAGATTACAGTAATTGTTTGTTGCATTTACTGAGGATGAGGATGTGGGTGGGCTCCCGTGTGTACTAACCGCACAAACAAATTTATTTGTTGTTTGCCAATGATAAAGGGGGACAAATATGTTTGTTTAAAGCAGCCGTACTTGACAATGTATTCAAATTTTCTGATGATTACAACAACTATATAACGGATTTAAATTGTTATCAAAGAATTTAACGAAATGAAAAAAGAAATTGAGATTCCTAGCTTCTTAGGGGGTGGTGCAGCAATAACACGCTATTTAGTTTAAATTCACTTTGTATATATATATTTGAAATTAATCTGATTTCAGGCCAACAACAAGAGAAATGGGAAATTGAAGATTGGTACCTCAGAGAAGGAAAAAGAAGCAGATGAATACCGAACTAAAGCGATGGGAAGACGACCTCAGAACACTAGCGGGAACAACATGGTGTACAAAATCCATAGTTTCTGAGAACTTTAGAGGAATTTAAAGGCCTATGCCTGAAAGGCAAGACACTGATGTCATGGGACAAATTGTTAACGTTATTATCCTGTAAAAATTTTGATCGGTCAATAAAGACTATTATTATTATTACTGGCGTCAGTTAGGACGCACGTTATTATTATTATTATTATGAATTATTTACCTATGTGATTGCTAAAACTCTGCTCGAGACTTGATAAAACACGATATGTTTGCTCAATACAATTGGGTTTGACTGTCAATATTTAGATAATTACCAATATCAAGTAGTCGATTTCAACAATTCACTAACGCGTGATACACGTTTTCAATAATGGCTGCGTTTTCCCTATATGTGTCATCTGCAATTATAATTTGCTATCAGGAAGATAAAATACGCGCTGTTTTCAAGAATCATGTATATAGAAGGATTGCAGACGTTCTCAACAATCACCTAAGGTAAATCATTATTTGTCCGTGTGAGTGGTTTTCATAAATAATAACATTATTATTAATTGAGCCTGAGAATGAAAGTGGCGTAAGTTACATTTGAATTATTTTAAAAAGATTTTGCGATTGATATTTATGTAAATCGACGTACGCAGTTACATTTTTATTGATGAATAAATTGATTGCAAGTGTGCACGTCGATTCTTTCATTCTAATGCCCGTATTCACCAACATCCTATAAACTTTATTAGTCCCATAAACTATTGAATGGATAAATTGACAACGTCATTGTGACAAAATATGCCAAAACAAATGTCAAAACAACTTGAGTAGCGCTTGCGATTGGAGCTTTGATGGCCCCTTATGTTCGATTATTCAGTATTTCCAATAGAGAGAATCTAATGTAACTAAATTACCTAGATAATATATTTATTGTTGCTATAACAACCAATACTTATGGGTTCAATAACTATTGATAAAGGCACGGTCAATCCTAGTACTGTCAGTATTTGCTTGGGTCTTCGTTCAATATGTATCAATTATCTGGATAAACATCAGTATTCTCATCATTCCATCACTACTATACCTTACATGATCAGTAATTCTGCCAATATTTTAGAATAATGAAAATTTTAACATGTTATCATAAAAGCACCTTACACGGTCAATAATACTGTCAATATTTTAGAATAATGACAGTATTACTGTACGATAATATGTTTAAAATGTTCATTATTCTAAAGTATTGACAGTATTACTGATCGTGTAAGGTATAGAAATGATGGAAAGAAGAGAATCCTGATGTTCATCTGGAAAATTGATTACTTGATAAATATTAAAGGAGGATTCAAGCAAATACTGACAGTGTTAGGATTGACAGTATTATTGACAGTGTAAGATTTATGAAACGTCGGTGAATACGGTAGTAACAGGCTCAATTCTTGTAGACATTTCCTATTTACAATCGTAGTCTACTATTTCATAATCAATAAAATTGAATAAAGTATTGTAAACATGCAATATTATGCAGTACATCCCTTAATTTCCTCGCCTCATATTTTTGTATTAAGGGTGGCAACGCAAATATCGATCTACCCCGCGCATAACATCAATCACCTGCAGACGAGATGATGTTGCTGAAGGCTTCCTTGCTATTACTCTCTTACGTGAGTTTTACAAGGGCCGGCGTGCTAATATGGGGCGAACAGGATTTATTAGTGCCCTCGTTGAAACAGTTCAACGATGCAGATCTGGCCGCGTTGCGGGCGCAAATCGGCTCGCCCAAAATAATCGCATTCCAGGGTAATGAGATCTCTGACAATCTACAGGACTTGTTGCAGGATAAATACACGGCGTATGTACCGAATGCGAATTTGATGGTTGATGATGTTGTAGGTATGTACTATAAATATTTAAAAACGAATAAAAAATAACGTGTAATGTTAAATTTGACTAACATAGTTGAGGAAAAACTAGCTAGATTTTGTGTTTGATGGAAAATAACATTCACCACCTTGCGAATAGACTACTAAAATATTCATCATTATCAAACAATTTTTCTGGTGGTAAACATTAGTTTCGTTCAAATGGTTGGAAAAGGAAAATAATGTTTACCGGCCGTTATTTTTTTTTCAACTACTGTTGCTTCCCGTATAGAAACCACCGAGCTGAAACAAATGCAACAAAAATTAGGGTCACGTCATTCCTAATTTTTGTTGCATTTGCTTTAGCTTTAATCCTGGTGGTAAAGATTATTTTCCTTCAAGTGGTTGGAAAAGGAAAATAATGTTTACAGGTGGTTATTTTTTCTCCAATTCCCGTATTGAAACCACCGAGCTGAAGCAAATACAACAAAAATTAGGGTCATCTCATCCCTAATTTTTGTTGCATTTGCTTCAGCTCGGTGGTTTCTATTGGCGATTCAAGCCGGCTGATACTCCATCTGGTGGCATGAAATGAACTACCTTTAGTAGGAAATTTGTTTGCATAACATTTGTTTTTTCATCTTCATACATGACAGTAGAGCCAAGGTTATACTATTTATACGTTAAAAGTATATTAACAATTGCGCATTATTGTAGAAGTGACTGAAATCATAATGATTTTAATGCAATCAGCTGACCAAACAATAAGAAAGATCAGCTGTTTACCTACTACTTTGAAGAAAGCTGTTAACGTTTGAATCGCGAATACGGGAAGTTGAGGTAAAATAACCGCCGGTAAACATTATTTTCCTTTTCCAACTACTTGAAGGAAAATAATGTTTACTATCAAAATTTAAAAAAAAATTGTTTATTAATGATCGAATATTTTAGTAGCCTATTCGCAAATCAAAGGTGACCATTTTCTAAAAGTTACACGTGGTTAAAAATTTTCAAAAAGTAGTATATCGATAATTGTTTAAGAAAAAATATTCTAGATCTCATCGGCGATTCCGAAGAGAACTATCGAATCATCAAAAGCGTTCTAGATGAAAACGAAGGCATACCCACGCTAGCCATTTTAATGTCATCAGAAGAACCACGAGCCAAACGCGAAACGGACGAAGAACTACCAGAGGCCGAGCCCACCGACTCAGACTACGAGCCCCCAACCGGCCCTGTAGTCTACAAAGCCGAAGGAAATGGCATGGTGTACTCCTCAAAGCCTCCCATCCTAAAAACAAACATGTCCACAATCACCCTCGGAGAATCAACCATAGTAACAGTCGATAACCGCGAGGGTAAATACATAAAACTCAGCGTAACAATCCCCGTAATCAACGGGAAAGTAAAACTCCGATTCAAATTCCTTTGGAGCATCGGAGGCTATTGGAATCTATCATCAGTAGCCCTTCTGGACACTGACACCAAAACATACACACTCACCACTTTGGAGGACGTACGCGCCGCTCGTAACTTCTCATACCACTGCACCGGTGAAACCCTCTTCACCGACCAGGACAACCAAATCGAGCTGCGCCTGTTCGACCTACAAATACAACCAGACACCAAAAAGGGTAAATTCAGCGACGCGTACGACTGCATCAATTTCATGACCGTACCAATCTGGTCCGGCATCTTCGTCACCTCCATCCTCATCACCGTTCTCGCAATCGGCCTGGCCGCCCTAAACAGCATAAAAACAATGGATAAATTCGACAACGCAAAAACCAAACAGCTCACCATCACAAACGCAGAGTAATTACAGTGGCAATGATTTGTTTGTTGTAGCCATTTGCATAATCGCCCAATTTGTTTGATGAGTGTTCAGTAAATTATATTTAACTGCATTTTCTGTAATTAGAACGCGCGGGATTTTGTAATTTATTCTAATTGATATGTTTGGGAGATTGCGTAGGTACAATCTTTTTGAACCTAAGTGGATTTTAATTACTTTCAAGACGGCACCATTTAGATTTATCTGATAAGATATGCAATCATGTGTTAGTTTGTAATTAAAAATGTTTTATTATTTGAGTATGCGATTTATGTCAGTTCAAACATCCGCATTATTATTATTATTATTAAATATCATTTCATTTGAAATGCTAGCATTTCCTTTTCCCTCGACTCTACGAAATAGCACCAATTCGGTCACATTCACGTTATTATAGACATCAACAGTGTTATAACCATCCCCAACATCATATACACGCCATCATACATCTCAATTGGCCGAAAAACGAGTAAGGCATTGGTTTCCTAGGAAAGTAGCGTCATAAAACTAGTTGTTTGTGATGTCATTTTGTGGAGAGGTTATACAGAACCTAGCTCAGTGGTCTAGCTAGTGGTTAGAGGCGGGTATTTGGTCATTTGCTAAACATTTAAGATGATACAATTTTTCTTTCCAAATACAGCATCGCTGTATAAGAAAGGTGCTCTTTAAATTATAGTCTTATTTTAGTCAAAACAAAGAAAATTGATTTTTATTTCTGAATTGTCCGTGACGACAATTTCTTCTCCAGAAACTAATCTTATGTTTCGACAATATTAATTAGAAAACGTGAACACGTAATACCAATACCAACGTGTTCACGTTTTCTAACTTATATTGTATATTTCGACAATATTAGTAAGATTACTTTCTGGAGAAAAAGAAAACTACTGTAGAAGGAATTGTCGCGGATAATTTAAGAAAAAAAATCCATTTTCTTTATATATAGACTAAAATAAGACTATACTTTAAAGAAAAGGTCGCCCAGAGTGATCAAAAGTTTGGCCACACCTGGTATACTTAAAAGTCCTCCAATAACAAAACGAAGAATTTACAAATAAAAAAATCGAATCCTTGTTAGATTAACTCACCTCTACTAACACTTAAGAGATTGCCCTCGAATTACATACCACCCTGTATAGGGATGTTTTTGAATAAAATACCGGAAAAACACGGAAGAACGGATCGCGACCAAATTTGGAAATCAGCTAAGTACTCGGACCCTGTGAATTTGAGCAAAATCAGTCCACTAAACAGAGAGGAAAACTCGACAAGACCGATTTTTGCACATAATTCGGCGGGGTCACACCAAACGGTAACATAAATCTAGCGAGGAATTAGCGAAAATACAACAAGGTAATCAAAATATATGTCATAATTAAAAGTGAAAAATGTCCATGCAATTCAGAAAGTCGTGTGGTGCACAAACCAGATATTTTTACTATTTTTCATAGTTCTATTGATGGGCTCCGACAACATACTGAAGAGTCATTTTTATATTCACCCAAGGTGTATATACCTTGTATTATATAATATTTTATTAAGTTGGAAACAATTTATCATTTCTTAAAAACTCCCAAGGCCCTAAACAACATGCCAGTGATAGTAGTGTAGTTAGTAGTAGTCATTAATTTAAATAACTAAAAACTTAAAGGTAAATACCGACAAAACAAAGTTAAAATCGTCGCAGAAAATTCATCCACCATATAAATTTATAACAAGTTTTTTTTTTTTGAGAAATTGAAACTGTATGACAACCAAACATAGCAATGATTACAACTAAATAATATTTAAAAATATTTTGATTGAGGTGCACGATGCAGATGTAGGATCTAAAAGTATTGGGTCATCAATAAATCTTCAATTGTCATTCGGACGTATATCCCTTTTTTTTTAAATAAAATGTTTAATGTACTATTTACACTGTTGTTTTTCACCTAAGTATAAATAAAAATAAACCTAAAAAAAGAAAAAATGCCTTGAATCAAAGTCACTTCAAGATAATTCATCGTGTAAAATCACAATTGAGAGGGGGGATGGGATTGCATTAATTTAGAATTAAAAACGGTACTTCATTCGTGTGTAGAAAAATCAATTAATATATATATACAAGTTACGCCACTGCTACGAATTTGATTTAGTTTAGCAGTTTGAAGTAACAGTTTCAGTTCGGTTCGTTGGTGGTGGGAGTGAGGAGGAGGGCATTTATATTTAAACAACTATAAGCATGGCTGACGACAAAAATTCCACATGGTTATGATTTAATACTTGCTAAGAAATGGATTGCACTACGAAATTATGATTGCGGTGGGTAGTACGAGGGAGCGACGGGCGGGGGTGGTGCTGCTGGGTAATTATAGTCAGGGTATGGAGCGGCGGTTTGTGGAGGGTACATACCTTGAGGTGGTGGTGGAGGATACTGTTGCGGGGGGTATGGAGGATATCCACTGTATATCGGTTGAGGAGGCGGCGGAGCGTACTCGTAAGGTTGTGGAGGTGGAGGCGGGTATTGCGGCTGCGGCGGGTAGCCTTGCGGGTACATTCCGTAGTTGTAAGGAGGTGGTTGCTGCTGAGGTGGTTGTTGTTGCAGCGGCGGCGGCGGGTACACATCGTAAGGAGGTTGCTGAGGATATGGCGGATAGCCTTGCGGGGGCGGCGGATGGGGATATGAGTAACCGTAGTAATTATTGTAACCATAATCGGGAGGCGGAATGTCTGATTTCACTGTAGTTTCGGGCACAACCGGTGGCGGCACGGATGATTGGTCGTAATTTTCATCACACTCCACCGGAGAGTCGTCTTCGATTTGGATCGGCTGTGCTTGCGGCGGCTGGGACTCTTCACGTATTGTGTGATCTTCACTCTTGTCTTCCTGATACGAACTAGTAATACTATCCAAAGTATCCTTGAAAAAATAAAACTTGCTTATGTGCCCTAACGATTTAGTTTTTTAAATCTACTATTCAATACAGGTCAATTCCGAATGCAGAAAGATCTACAACATTCATAACGTTGAATCGTCTATTTAAAATGCATAATTCTCAATTTGAGGACATCAGCGCGCGACTATTGCAATAGATAATAAATTTGCAAGCTGTGATTTTACAAAAATATTTGTTCCAATTATGCGGTCCTGAAAAGAATATATAATTAAACATTAAATAAGAAACTTACTTGGAATGGCTGTTTCTCGGATATAATAGCCGATGTAGACTCCTCCAGCTGTCTTAAAGCCGAACTAGAAGTCGCCTTACCCACTCCCTTGAAATGATGCTGCTGCATACTGTCCTTACTAGACTCACTACTATCTTCCTCAGATCGTTGCATATCATTATCCGACTCAGATCGAATCATCCCGTGCGGTTTCAGCAAACTAATCTGCCCTTCACCTCTAAATGGAAAACTCAGTCGTTTCTCAGGTGACGACTTTTCGTCCTCGCTGCTACTGGGATGCAGCTCCAAATCGTGGTGGTGGCCGCGCATGCTTTTCGCCAGCTCGTTCATCTGATACGGACGCGTTTTGGCCATCTGCACCTTTTTGCTCATCTTATGCATGGACATAATGTTAGGCACGGCTTGTTTGACGCTGCGCATGTTGAATTTCGTCATTCCGGGGGAGAACGGTTTCACCGGTCGTTTTGGCAGTGTGGGCAAAACGGTTAGCGCGGAGTTGTTTTTAATGGCCACCGGAAGACCGGCTTTGGCTGCTTTGCTGGCCTCTTCCTCGGCCTTGCCGCGCATTTTGATGGCCGTTTTTATTGCGACGATCTTACCGCTTTCCAGCTGCATGTAGACGCCTTTAGGTGATTTCAGAACGAGCACTTTTTGTCCGGCTTTTAGTACGATGTTGCCTTTGTCGGGTTGGTTGGTGGGTATTACTACGTCTAGTGGTAGGGTCATTTCTTGTGCGGTCATCCCTTGTCGCTGCCAGTGTTCGGCTGGGATCCAACGCGTTGGACGTTCGCCGCCTTGCTGCATGGGACGTACGGACGCTACTGGACGGTGACCACGGGCTCCAACTGCAACACCGTAGGAGGGTTGTCGGGTGGCTTGTTTCTCGCGTTCGTAGCCTTTTTTCGCTAAACGCTTCTCTTGTTTTGAGAGTTGTTTCTCTTTTCTGTCTACTAATAACGATTCGTGTTGGAAGGGCTCTTTGTTCAAGCGACGTCCATGTTTTACTAGCACCTTTTGCAATACTACATCTATGTAGTTGTCTTTTGTATGGGACCAGTCTCGTTCTTCAGTCTCTTTGTCGTCATCCCAGCACAATGTGCTGACATCCTTCATTGTCAAATGCGCGTCTGGATTGCATTCATCCACAACACGGTCAGACATACCTGTAATAATAAGTTAGATAGTAAATAAGTTAACACCTACACAAATATTATATGGCTGCGAGTCTAAAATTGATTCCGACCATTTTCAGAATCAATTGCAACCAATTCCGTACCATAGATGGCATTTGTAATTCCAAAAATGTGTATTCTCTTACCTTGTTTGTTTATTTGCCTGTCATAAATTTTCTTCTCGAGGCAATTATCAACGACTAGCCGGTAAACAAAGCAGGGTTTCCTCTGGCCGTACCTATAGACCCTGCATACAGCCTGAGTGTCGTGACAAGGGTTCCAGGAGGCGTCCAGGACAACCACCCGATTGGCGCCTATTAAATTGATTCCCAGCGAACCCGCTCTGGTGGAGACCAGAAAGAGGTAGACTTTTGGGTTTGAGTTGAATTCGTTGATTAGTTTCTCACGTTCGAGTGCGCTAGTGGAGCCATCGAGGCCTGTTATTAGAAACAATCAATACATTTGCTTTTAATCACAAGATTTCATTCGAAGAAGGTATTTTAAAGAAAATCCATGTGCAATTTTAGAATCTTTTGAATTTTGATGTGTGTGAAGAAGCGTAATAATATTTATTTAGAAACAAAATTGTGAACTTAAAAAATCCAGGGCTGATAACCCAACTCAGTCTATATTGAACTGCAAAAAAAAACAACTTTCATAAACTATTGAATGTCATATGCATTGGAATAAATATTCACTTATATAACCAATGGTTATTGGGAATCACTGTTAAGTAATGTATCACACATAAAAATGCCGACATGACTTACGATAATAACTGGTGTTTTTCGCCCAGTGTTGCGCGTCTGGTGCACCAGAGGGCACCACGTTCATCTGTAGGAACTGCTCAATGAGATCCAGCGTTATAAGTGACTGGCTGAAGACCAAAAGGCGATCGCCGAGTGCAAGACTTTCTTTGATGATGCAGAAAAGAATTTCCATCTTCGCCGAATTTTCAATACACCCAGGGATATAGTCTTTGAGTAATTCTTTGGCCTAAAAAAAATAATTCTCTTAAAATTTTATAATGCATTAAATAATTTCTTGCCAATTACTATTTTATTGTTCTTTTTAAATATTTATTATTTTATTCATTCGAGCTCAATTATTTTTTCCCATACCTACTCAAAAATTGATAAAGAATATTTGATTATTATCCCTTGAGGTATTAGAGCCTTCATAGAATAGCTACGATTTTCCGCAGGCTTTTTACAATGGCAAAATACATTTGATGACAAGTTAGAAAGTAAGACTACATGCCTTAAATCTGTTGGAATTAGACCTGATTATAAAACACCCCCATACCCCGAAACACAAAATTCTATATCTATCTATATGTATAAAAATAAACTCACCCAGTCATAAGGTATCCCAGTATCCTCCTTCCCAGCCACCGTCCCCATTGCGGCATTCCGAGCAACAATCGCCGCACTGTCACACAACTCTGGCTTCCCACTGTCCTCAACCCCCTCACAACCACCTTTCAACTCCAGCGGTAGCTTATTAATAACAACCTCATTCGTTTGGCTCGTCTCATCCTTAAAATCCACCTCCTCCTTTTTCGGCTCCAGCTTGATGTCACTCAGAATATTAATCTTCTTCTCCGGCGAGATGTTGCCCATACTGTCATATACATTGCTAATTTTAATATCACTAATTATATTGATTTTGGGTTTGGATTCCGGGCTGCACTGTTCAGTCTTAATGTCCTCCTGTTTGATCCACGACGGCGCGTTCGGGTTGTACTGGTTGTTGTAGCCACCGTAGTAGTTGTTGTCGCCAGTTGGTTTCACGTCGGGATTCCAGTAGTTTTGATTCTGGTAGTTGTTGAAGTTGTTGGGTTGGCCGTTGTAGGGTGTTACGGCGGTCTGCGGGTTGTAGGTTTGGTTTCTATACGCGGGATTGTTTTGCGGCGAGAAGTTTTGTTGGTAGTTGTTGGAATTTGGGGGGTAGTTTTGGTTCTGGCCTGGTGGTGATTGGTATGGACTGTTGGCCGGATTCTGGTAGTTATTTGGAGTTGGTGGGGTGTTAAAGCTGTTACCAAATGTATTTGTGGTGTAGTTGTTTTCGAAATTATTTGGTTGGTTGTTGGGGGGAAATTGCGTGTAGTTGTTTTGTTCGAAATTGTTTTGGTACGGCGGTTCTTTTGTGGGCGTTGTGAAGATTTGAGTAGGTTGGGTATTTGGTGGAGTTTCTATAGGAGGAACTATTGGTGTTGTTTCGGGTGGGGTGTTTGTACTATACGGGGTTACTGATGCGGCCGGTTTGGCTTTTCTGCCCCTGGCAGACGGACGTTTCGCACGACTGGGCTTAGGTTTGGTGGCGAGGGCTTCGCTGGAGACTGTCGAGTTCGACACCTCCTCTAGATCGATATCCACAGCTTCCCCTTTGGCTTGTTTCTTTAGGAAATAGTAGAGCACATCGGGATGGTTCCAAATTTTACAACACACCGCAAACGCTTTCAACGGGTTTGGCACTGTCTGTGTGCGAACGACTTCATTCATAAACGTTTCGTAGAGTGTGCGTTGGAAATCACTCATGCGGCATAGAAGCACATACTCTTCTTTTTGGGGTAAAGCTGTTTGCAACACACGATGCGATCTGCGTTGGACGAAACCTAGTAGTAGCGAATGTAGCACATGCGCACGGTATCGCATTAGCTTGATATCAGCTTCTGTTGAGTCTATACACTGCCCATTCTGGATGGGGCGTTCAAACATATTGCAGAACTCAGTTTTTGTACCTAAATAGTTTGGACGCACAAAGTCCACCATGCACCAGTACTCCATTAAATTGTTTTGGAGGGGATACCCGGTTAAGACAACACGCCGTTTGGTTTTCATTTGTTTCAGGGCCTGCGAAATGGACGCATGCGAGTTCTTAATGCGGTGTCCCTCATCACAAATCACCAAGTCCGGGCCTGGTTTTACAAGAGCCTCGTGAACCTCTGTATATAAAAAGAAAAAATTGGTCATAAGATTATGACCATAATAACTTGACATTGAAAATAAAAATCGCAGCACATTCCTCATATGTAATAGCTATCACTACATACTCGGTAGATAATATATCTCGTGAATAATACATAATAAATTAACTCACCATCAAACAGCGCCTTATTCCTATCCTCATCGTGCATCCGCTGCTCGGGTTTTTTACTCCGCGATTTTGGGTACTTCCGCAACGATAACAACCTGTACTGTTCGTACCCAATCAGCAAAACTCCTCCCAACGATCTCCATTCGTGTATCACTTTTGCACGCGCCGCCAGTGTTTTATGACTGTCGTTTAACACGTGCAGGTTGAAATGACGCGGTCGCACCTCGCCATGCACCAGCAGTGGACTGTTCGGGGACCCATCTTCAGTGGGCAACCACATATTGTACTCCGCCATCCAGTTCTGTAGCGTGTTAATAGGCATGATGCAAAGTATAGTTTTGGCTGGCGTATGCCGTAGGAATATATCGGAAAATGTGACGACCTGTAACGTCTTCCCCAGGCCCATGGAATGCGCTAGGATGCACCCAAAACCCGTTGAAGTTTCAAATCGGTTTGTACTTTCAATTATATTGTCATATAGAAACCGGATGCCACCGATCTGATGAGGTTTAATAATACGGGCTATTTGAGGCGCTAAATAGATGTCGCTTTCGTCTTCTGGATGACCAATGTTGATCACAACGCGGCCTTGTTCGTCAGGCTGGTTGAATTCGTCATTTGTGTGCATGCCCGAGTTCGTCGGGTCCTCAACTTCGTCGGACGTAGGGTCATTTTCAGATTCTGATACTACTATGCAGTCGTCGTCCGATGAAATGTCAATAGTTTGCACTGGAGGCGCCTCTTTTACTAAGTAAAACAAAATTAAATAAGAAAAATTTTCTTTTAAATGTATAGGTTTGTTGCGGGTAGTCCAAATTATATTTTATTTATGGAAAATTGTATAAATCAGCACTTACATTTGGGTCTTCCCACCGGCCTCCTCAGCATCATCTCCTCATTATCGCTATCAGACTCGCTAGGTGGTCGCGAGAAATCCATGGGGCGCTTCCCAACAGGTGCTATACTAACAGAAGGTGTTAAATGAGCTTGCGAGGGGGGCGGCCGCTTGGGTGTCAACAGACTACGCGGTGACTTTTGCGGGTGCGGTGGAATCGCGCCTCGCGGTAACCGCGTCAGTTCCAACGGTTTCTTAGAGAGTTTAGTCATGGGTTTCGTCTGTCCGTTAGGCAGTTTCACTAATACTGTGTTGCCCACCCTCGTAGTTGCTGATGTACCTAAGTAAATAAAAATACATAGTGAAATTATCTATTAAAAGCATGTTAGAAAGGATGATTTACTTGGTTTGGGTAGATGATTGCCTTGAAGCAACGAAATCACACGCTCCTGCGCCATTTGTCGTTGCACTTCCCTTATTAACCTTTGTTGCTCCTGTACACGTCGCAATCTTTCCATTTCCTGTCGTTGGGCCGCTAGTGTTGACTCGTCCAACTTCGTTTCGTCCATCACTTCTCGAATATTTCGTCTCATGTTGCCTCCACCGCCTTTACGCTCTCCTGAAGGACCATCAACTTCTTCATTTCCTAAAAATTGTAATAATATAAAAACAACTAGTTAAGTAGTAGTAGGTATAGACGTATTTCGTCTTGTACTGATGACAGGGGAGCATGAGTTCAAACTCAAACAAATGCAAATTGTTGCGTATCTTTTCTCTATTTTTTTTTGACGTCATCAAATTTCTCTGAGCATATCTCTTTACTGGTGGAAATTCTCTTAAGCTAATAGCGCTATAAAATACAAGATTTAGGAAAACTATATGATCTAAAAATTTACCTTTTCCAATGGAGAAAGTAAATTTTATTTTCTTATTTCGAGTTAATGTATTTTTGAGTGTGAAAAATACACAAATTAATATTAATATTAAGATTAATCAAATCTCAAAATTACACACACCGGCGAGAATCGAACCCACGTCTTTGACTTTTGAGATTTTTTACATGTTATACTTAGCAATGATGATAAAACAAAAATCAGTGGATTTTGATCTCGTCTAGTGTTGACTCGTTCAACTTTGTTTCGTCCATCACTTCTCGAATATTTCGAGAAACTTTTATGGAATAAAACCATTTATGCATAGAGATAGATCAACCACTAGAGTATCTGCTAGCTAATTAACTTGCAATTGCAAATAGTATAAATAATTAATATTAATAATTAAATTACCTGTCTTTTTGGCTGGCACAACAGAAACTTCATTCTCCTTAACCTCCACCTTCTTAGGTTTATTATCACCCTTCTTAACAGTCTCGAAACTAATCTCGCCCATTTCCTTCAGTTTCTCCTTAATGTCGTAGTCGTAATCATCATCCGGCTTGCTCACGGGCTCCAGTTTAATTTCGGCGTTGTCCATAAATGGCGCCTGCACGAGCTTCTCCAGAAAGTCAGTGCTGCCCTCCTGAGATTCTTCCTCATAATTTGAGCTGGGTTCTAGTTTAACACCCGGCACTGTCTGCATTTCGGGCGGCATTTCCGGCTCTGATTCAAGCTCGGACTCATATTCGTAGTCGGACAGCTCGTTGTCGCTGTAGGAGTGCGTGCTGAAGTTGTCCGGGTGCGGTTTAAAGTCCTCGTAGCGCGGTTTCTTGCTGGACGGGCCCGGCAGATCATCATAGAAACGTTTCGCAGAGTCCATATTCAGTAATTGGGGCTGAGGAGGTGGTGGAGTTGGTTCAACTGGTGCGGGTGCAGGCGGCAGTGCTGGAGGTGGCTCGCCTTTCTTCTCCTTCTCCATAGTGGCGTTGTCGTTCGCAATCGGCAGCGGCGGCTTGGCCTCTTTCGGCTTCTCCAACCGTTGTATGGTGACATCGCCAAGTCGTTGCAGCATAGGATCCATTACAAAAAACAGGGGTCGTTCATCCGATTCACATGGCTGGGATCAATAGTGATGCAGACAGAGGTGATGGAGTCCACGGTGAACAGCAATACTAATAATTATAGTTTTCTAATAACAATCACTTATTTAAATTTGTTTTATCAAACATATAGATTAAATATAAGAATACCGCATGTTGAATGTAGTAATAGAAATTTTGTATAATCTAAATTAAAAAAAAATATTACCAATCAATAGTCCTTTAGGAGCTAATTCAAAATAGTAAAGTTATTTGTGAATATCTCTTTCTTTTTCACACCACAACCTCACAAAAGTAATAAAAATGGGTTGTTTATCATACCAATGTCTAGTTTGTATTATTGGATTCAAGGGGTGGGTTTCTGTTCGCATACTATAATGCATAATATAATGCTAATATGTGATTTTTCACATCCCACATTATAACGAATAGAAATAGATCTTCTATTAGTTATAATGAGGGATGTGAAAAATCACATATTAGCATTACATTATGCAATGAAGGTTTGACAATAATCAACAGGTTTCTATTTGAGGTGTGGATGGATGAAAGGCTGAGACGAAAGGGAACTCTAAGGCCCAATTCACACATAAGCGGTGTCGGGCGCAGGCGCGGCATAGACTAGGCGCAGGCGCGGCATAGACTAGGCGCAGGCGCGGCATAGACTAGGCGCAGGCGCGGCATAGACTAGGCGCAGGCGCGGCGTAGACGAGGCGCAGGCGCGACGTCGCACAGGCGATTGTGATGTCCATATGCAGTGAAGGGGTGGACATTGTATCTTATATTTACATAGAGGCGGCGTGGAAGAGTTATGCCTTTCGCCTACCGTGTTTTAGGCCAAGAGGCGAAGACGCGGTGCCGGCGCTGCGAGAGGCACAACGCTTTAAGCCCCCTCTATATAAACATGTGGTGCAATACCCACTTAGGTGACGAGGCGCGGGCATTTGCCTCGTGCCGGCACCGCGTCTTCGCCTCTTCGCCCAAGACACGATAGGCGAAGAGGCGAAACTCTTCCACGCCGTCTCTATGTAAACATAAGGTGCAATGTCCACCCCTTCACTGCATATGGACATCACAATCGTCTGTGCCACGTCGCGCCTGCGCCCGACGCCGCTTTGTGTGAATTAGGCCTAAGGATTGCGGTCAGGAAGAGAATGAAGGATGTGGAATGGCAAGAAAGGTAGAATGGATGAGAGCTCATACAACCCTGGTTGATAAATGAAAAAGCTCTAGTTGTTAAAGGCCCACTCAATCTCCTTATAAGGGAGACTGCAGTAAGAACAGCATTAAGGCTATCTTCACTCAACCTGTGGTATGATAAAGGTAGAATTATTGGACACGGGAGCATACTGAGTGAAGCTACAAATTAGACCCTCTCAAAGAAAGTAAGTGTGACAGAATTCTACCCAAATACAGTTTTGTTAATCATTTTCAGACCATCATCACACTGAATGAACACCCATAAGGTGCCAACATATCCATGTATACTGATGAATCCAAAACTAAGTGCTGGCTATGGAATATTCTCACCAGGACTCGATGTCAAGATAAGTGCACCACTTGGAAGCTTCATGTCAGTCTTGTCAGGCTTCATGTCTGACTGGAATATTAAGGACAAACATATCCAAATACTCACTGACAGTGAAGCAGCTATAAACACACTAAATGCCAACACATTTGTGTCAAAAGACTCTACACAGCCTGAATGAGCTAGTTAAGCATAACAAACTAGAACTCTGCTAGATCAAAGAACATAGTGGCATCAAGGGCATCAAAATAGAAGATAACTTGCCAGGAAGGTATTCTCACATCCTCTAACAACCCAAGAGAATGAAATACAGGTACAAAATAATGGAGCATAGGACATTTTCACTTCACAGGGTAAGATGGTAAGAAACACCAGATTGGAAGCAAGCAATCAAAGAAAGCCATTAGGTAACCATGTAAAACTGCAGCCATGTCCTGCCTTAACTTATCTAGAACTAATCTGAAATTATTGACCACATCCTAACTGGCCACTAAACAAACACCTACACATGATGGGTCTGGTACACAGCCCTTAAGTAGAGGGTGCAATGAAGAACTAGAAACAGCAGAGCATATAATATGCCTCTGCCCAGCTCTAGTAAACAGTAGGCAGCTAGTACTAGGGGAGTACTGGCCTAGTATGGCCAGTATTCTAGTTGCTATAAACATGACTGTATACATCTTTGGAAAAACTAAAAATGAAGTTTTAATTAGTATTTCACATATATTATTCTGCTTGCACCTATGTTGTTTACTCTAGAAATCCCTATTCCAAGACAAACCTCAGAAGAAGAATGGCTAACTGGATTTCACACAAAAAAATAATAGAATCGTAATGTTATACATCTACAGGGGTGTCCATTTTTCAGTTGTAAGCATGAGAATCTCACATATCTTAACCTTTAAATGCATATTGTTGCAGAACTGCAACATTACCTTTTAAAATATTCAATACCTAATTAAAAATTTTATTTTAAAAACTGCAATTCTGTATAGATATCTCCATACATATGATTCATGATTTTTCTAATAAATGGTGATTATTATGTTTGGACAACTGGTAGTAATTATTATTTAACATAAATATTAGAAAATCATGCATTTAAGGGTTAAGAGATATCAGGTCTTACATATTACTGATTATATTTCTCTATGGTTTAACCATTAACTACCTCTATTTCATTAAATATTTATAATATAGAACCATTTTACACTCAACTACAACTGAAAGAAATATTATGTACCAAGTACTTAATTGTAGCAACTATTTATACTTGACCACAATATATAATTCTCATTCAAATACAAGTATCAAGCCAGTTCTAATCATTTGTTTTGACGATTATTGTTACCTGACAGTTCGAAAGCACCGCCATTATTCACGTCCTAAAGAGCTCCCGGTATGTGTAAACAAATCCTCCGCCGGCGACACGCACCCACCCAAGGGGTGCCGATTCCAGCACGGGGGCCCCCCCGTCAGAGTCTAATACACACCATAGCCCCGCAAACCGCCGCCACCAGCGATTGCCCGGTCGTCGTTTGTAAACACCGCTCTCGGGCCTGATCAACCCGCAATGGACGCGCACCACAGACAAAACAATCACGCCACCACGAGCCACGCGTTCACCGTCGCCAACGTGATTTCGCACCGCGTGCCCCGCAAAACCGGCCCGCCACTCGAACGGGGAGAAATCGCGAAAATCCAATCAATTTCGTGATATCCACAATGGATAATGGCCTTAACTAACGGTGATTGACTGTAGGGGCGCTGGTGGCGTAATTACGGCTGTCAAATGTCAAAAAGTAATGATGCCCGGTAAAAATCAAAATAATAATTAATGTTAAATTATTATTAATCACCTGAATGGTTATATTTATTATTATTATTATTATTACAATAATAGTATATACTAATATTGTAGTTATTGCATTATTAAAATTTTTGAAACGTTTGGGTGAGTTCATACATGTTCAGTACAACCATGGTACAGTTGCCTTTTTTCCACGACCAGCTACAAAGGTAATTCGCTATCAATAGATGGCGCTGATACCATCGAATGTTAAGTCTTGAAAGATATTTAGGAATAAGTAGGAAATTGAATGACATCTAAATAATTCTTTTAATTAAATATTTACAATAATGCTAACTAGCAGATGCATGGAACTAGCACCTAGTACTACGTGGTTACCTACTTGACAACGATAATATCTATGTCTGCGTCAACTAATCATAAAGGCACCTTACACGATCAATATTACTGTCAATATTTTAGAATAATGACAGTACTGTACGATAATATGTTTAAAATGTTCATTATTCTAAAATATTGATAGTATTGCTCATCGTGTAAGATATATTAATGATTTAATGAAGAGAATACTGATCTTTATCCGGATAATCGTTTACTTGATAAATATAAAAGGAGGATTGAAGCAAATATTGACAGTACTAGTATTGACAGTGTAAGGTGTCTTATAAACCACGTTTGGATCAGTCAGTCTCCATTCTCATTTCAAGCTTAGTTTCTGATTGGCTGACGCTACGCAACAGGAACTTTTTGCGATATTAAAAATTCGCCAAAATTTCAATTGATTGTATTATTTTTGAAATTTGTTTTTTCAAAATTTGGTAAAAAAGATTTTTAGCAACAGATCGATTACAATCTCATAGAAATGTATTAAATAATGTTTAATAGTAATGAATACGGAATTTTTAAATGAATTAGTTTTGGTTTCACATGTACAATAAAATTAGAAAGTTGGTTATATGAAACTATTTGAATGTCCAGTATTACCTGAAATTGAGATAACTTTGTTCTCTCAATCATAAATTTTTAATACTATTACGTCCTACTTTTGTGATGTCCTCAATTGATTAGTTATCTCAAATGTATAATTTTTTTATTGAACAATATCTTATCCATTTGTATTATATCACCACCGTATTCACCGACGTTCCATAAATCTATCAATAGCTATTGAACCCATAAGTATTCGTTGTTATAGTAACAATATATACATTATCTAGGGAATGTAGTTACTTTAGATTCTCTCTATTGGAGACACTGAATAATTAAACAAAAGATGTCATCAAAGCTCCAATTACAAGCTCTATTCAAGGTGTTTGACATTTATTTTGGCATATTCTGTCAGAATGACGTTGTCAATTTATCCATTCAATAGCTTATGGGACCTATAAAGTTTATGGAACGTTGAAGAATACGGGCATTAGTCTTGTAATAATGTATTCGAACCTGTGTATATACATTCGAGTATAAAAACAGCAATAATATAAATAAAAACAATTAAAATTTCAATGTACATGTGATTAAGCCTGCTCACCACGTCAAGGTACTAATTCTTCGAGCAGGGGGGATGGGATAGAAGTATGACTATCTTTCATTCTTCACTCCCATCCCCGCCGATTTAATTGCATCTTAATTAATTCGGGCTTTTCTATTCGCGGATAGCTAGATTAGTCTACACGGAAATTTAGAAAAATCTAAAACTATCAATACGGTTTATTGGTTGGGGTTAGTTACATTAATAATAAATAATACAGACACACAAGAAATATTTATAGAACCTCCTGACGACCACTCGCACGTTAGGCGAGCAGTAACCAGTAAACATACAGTTAAATAAATATATTGGCAGGCAGCTTTATTTGAAAATGAAAATATTACAATTTCCATTTAGTTGAAGACCAAACAGAATCATTAACCGATTATTACATGTCGTTATACATGTTTATATTAGTATATTCGACTTTCGTGGCGCATGTTGTGTAATAGTATGTGTATGTGTATGTGTATGTGTAAAATATATACAAATATACAGTTGTAGGCTAACAATTATTAGCCAATTATTGGAATGTACATCCAATATGTTTGTTAATTTTATTGTTTCTATTGCGCATTATCATATTCAATTTTGCGTGGTGTGGTGTGGTGTGGTGTAGTGTGGTGTGTGTGAGAGTAGTGCATTTATGCAGTTTTAGGCTAAACATTATTGGAATGTACATTCATTATGTCAATATTATTATTGACTGACCGATTCGGTTGCGCATTACAATATTGAATTTATTATGAATAAGTTAGCAAGTCACTTAATAAAGTAGCGAATGTAAAGAAGTTACATTGCAAAAAGTTAGAATGATTACGTAATACCATTATTACATATAATAGCGTAAAAATTAAGTGACTATAAAGTATCAAACTAAATCAAGTTGTCAGCGACATTAATGTCAACTATATAAACCGACCGATATTATAAAGTATTTTAATAAATTGGCCAGTGATTATAAGAGTCAACTGCCATTATAACCTGAAACCCCAAAAATTATATTAGAGCCGCAACCGAGTTAAATTTAAATCGCTTTTACGTTAAAGAACCTGAAAACCCGAAAATTAAATTACGCCCGAAACCGAGTTAAATTTAAATTAAATCTAGCTGCGGATTTAATTTAAATTTTACTCGTTAAAAAAACCCGAAAATTAAATTACGTCCGAAACCGAGTTAAATTAAAATTAAATTCGCTTTAAGTTAAAAAAACCTGAAAACCCGAAAATTAAATTACGTCCGAACCGAGTTAAATTTAAATTAAATCTAGCTGCGGATTTAATTTAAATTGTAACTCGTTGAAAAACCCCGAAAATTAAATTACATCCGAAACCGAGTTAAAGTAATACCGTAAAACCCGAAAATAAGCAAGTTAAAGCAAAAAATAAAGCTGCCATGCCAATCATCCCAAGAAACACACCAATATCTCAAAACCTCGTTGGATAATGAGCTATTAATGCACGACTTGAGGGTTAATAACTACTTCCGTGTGTCCAAGGCGACGAGCGACGGATCCTTTAGAAAGAGGGGAACAATTCCCTTTCTAAGGTGCGCACACGATTTCGATCTTAAAACCCTTTCCCAAATAAAAAGCTAAAAGTATAACAGTTTATTTTAGGTACAGGCAAGAGTGTGCAACGAATACACCGAAACCGAAACCGAAGCCGAAGCCGAAACCGAGGCCAAAACCGTGGCCAAAACCGAGGCCAATACCGAGGCCAAAACCGAGGCCAAAACCGAAGCCGAAACCGAAACCGAGGGCGAAAATTCAAAATTACTTGCTTTGGTTGCGGGGTGTATTCACGTTAGGATATACAACCCCGATTGATGTGTTGCGGGGTGTATTCACGTTAGGATATACTACCCCGATTGATGTCCTGCTCGTTGTCCTGCTCGTTGTCCTCCATTCCATCTCCAGAATCCATTTCCATACCGAATTTAACAGAAGGGCCCTAAACAATATATAATCGCGAACTAACTTGCAAACGAAACACGTACCTGAAATGTTTGATTATACTGATTACTTGGAGGGCATAATTCGGTTTAAAGTACGCGCACTTTGGGGAGATTAAAAAAGAAAGAAAAACATATGTGTATGTGTGCGTGTGTGTGTGTGTAGGTGATGTAATAAGTGTAATGTGCCGCCCTGAAAAAGTGATTTTACTTTGAAATTTAAAAAAAGTTCATTTGAATTCAATTGAATTTCTTTAAAATTGAACTTAATTAAAATTGATTTGATTTGAAATTTAAAAAAAAGTAAGTTCATTTGTTTTTCTTAAATTGAACTTAATATTGATTTGATATGAAACTAAAAAAAATAAGTTCATTTGATTTAATTGTTTTGTTAATTAATTAAAATTGATTAATATGAGATCTAAAATCAATTAAATTTTTTTTAAATTGAACTTAATTAAAATTGATTTGAAATTAAAAAAAAAAGTAAGTTCATTTGTTTTTCTTGAATTGAACTTAATATTGATTTCATATGAAACTAAAAAAATGTAAGTTCATTTGATTTAATTGTTTTGTTAATTAATTAAAATTGATTGATATGAGATCTAAAAATCAATTAAATTTCTTTAAAATTGTACTTAATTAAAATTGATTTGAAATTTAAAAAAAAAGTAAGTTCATTTGTTTTTCATTAAATTGAACTTAATATTGATTTCATATGAAACTAAAAAAATGTAAGCTCATTTGATTTAATTGTTTTGTTAATTAATTAAAATTGATTGATATGAAATTTTAAAACGTAAGTTCGTTTGGTTTAATTAAATTGAATTTAATATTGATTTGATTTGAAACTAAAAGAAGTAGTAAATTCATTTGATTTACTTTTTTTATCTTATTCCTAATTTGAGCTTAAGGTTGGCGTTTTCAAATTTAAGCAACTTGTGATGCACATGCAATAGCATAGGCGAAATGCGTGTAAGCAATACGCACCGTTATCTTTATCTAGAACATAAATTGAGTTGCAAAAATACGTATGCAAAAGAATAATGTTGCACGTATTTCGTAGTCTAGGTGAGAATGTACATAGTCATACGGTAATTGTGAACAAAAAATAATAAATTTAATTTCACGATTACCGAGGGACTATGGACATTCTCATCTAGACTAACTATGGAATACGTGCCACATTATTCTTCTGCATACGTATTTTTGCTACTCAATTCATGTTCTAGTTAAAGAAAACAGTGCGTATTTCTTATACGCAATTTCGCCTATGCTATTACATGTGCAGCACAAGTTGCTTAAATTTGAAAACGTCTACCTTAATATTGATTTCATATGAAACTAAAAAAACTAAAAAGGTAAGTTCATTTGATTTAATTGTTTTGTTCATTAATTAAAATTGATTGATATTGAGATTAAAAAAAAGAGTTCGTTTGGTTTAACTAAATTGAACTTAATATTGATTTGATTTGAAACTAAAAGAAGTAGTAAGTTCATTTGATTTCATTGTTTTTTTTTTTTTTTTAATTGAGCTTAAGGTTGGCGTTTTTAAATTTAAGCAACTTGTAATGCACATGTAATAGCATAGGCGAAATTCGTGTAAGCTACGCACCATTCTCTTTAACTAGAACATAAATTGAGTTGCAAAAATACGTATGCAGAAGAATAATGTTACTCGTATTCCCTAGTCTAGTTGAGAATGTCCATAGTCCTTCAGTAATTGTGAACAAAAAATAATAAATTTAATTTCACGATTACCGAGGGACTATGAACATTCTCACCTAGATTACGGAATACGTGCAACATTATTCTTCTGCATACGTATTTTTGCAACTCAATTTATGTTCTAGTTAAAGAGAACGGTGCGTATTGCTTACACGCATTTCGCCTATGCTATTACATGTGCATAACAAGTTGCCTAAATTTAAAAACGCCAACCTTAAGCTCAATTTAAGAAAAAAAAAACAATGAAATCAAATTAACTTACTACTTCTTTTAGTTTCAAATCAAATCAATATTAAGTAACGTATGAAACTAAAAAAAAAAAACTAAAAAGGTAAGCTCATTTGATTTAATTGTTTTGTTCATTAATTAAAATTGATTTTGAGATTTAAAAAAAAGTTCGCTTGGTTTAATTAAATTGAATTTAATATTGATTTGAATTTTTTGTAAGTAATTGGTCTGATTTTTGTAAATAAAATTTGAATTGCTTTAATGATTTGAAAATGTTTATACATACTTACGTATGTTTTAAATTGATTTAATTAAAATTGAAATGACTATTGAAGTAACTCATTTGATTTGATGATATTTTTGATTTGATGATATTTTTGATTTGATGATATTTTTAATTTAAAGTTAAAATTTAAACTAACAATAAAATGAATTAAGAAATTGAGCAATACAATTAAAATTAATAAAAAGTAATGAGCAATGAAAACAAATTAATCAGCCAAGCAATTTTTAGTGAAAATATCATCAATTACCAATTGTAGTAAAGGATACAGTGATCTAAAAAAAAAAAAAAAAAAATTGTTAGTTCAAAATAATACAAATAATATATGGTGTAAATTTACCTTGATAAATATATATGTAAGTAAACAATCTTGATCAGGTTTATCCACTCTTTAGAGGGTCCTCTTTATGATTAAATTTATAATTGAGTACAGACCACTTTCAATATGCTAGCATTAATAGTAGCTGAAAGAAAGAGAAAAAAAACATAATTAGAAAAGTATTTGTGGGTCTACTTAATTTTAGTTAATATACCCTAGGGGTAGCTATTCCCTAAAAGTTACACGTGGTTAAAGTAGGGTCTGAGGGTGTGAAGGCAGAGTGGATGGGAGAATGCAGAAAGCTGAATGAATGGTTAAGCGAGGATAGGAAAGGCGTGAAAATCCGTAGGAGGCTGACGTGGGAGAGGAAAGTGGCGAGGGCAGATGGAGCGGTGATAGATGAGCGTAATTTGTAATTTTTTAGTATTACTTTTATTTCTATTTGTATTTTTAAATATTTTTGTTGTGGGTGGTGATGTGGAAGGGCATTGAGGGAAATGCAAATAAAGGTCTTTTTTGTTGTTAAAGTAGGCGCTACAAATAATAAGGTATAATTTGTGCTTTACCTTTTAAACGCCGCCATTAAAGCTATTTAAACAACTTCAAACAGTTGCCATTGACAGTAACACCTATGGAAACAAAAAAAAAACAATTAGAAATTGAAACCTTGTAAATATAAAAAAAAACAAATGGATTAATGCAACCAATGTGTACCGAATGTAAACGACAAAATTATACTCGGCCCCGTTTTGATTTGTGATGTCTTGAGTACGCGTTTGCTTCAGGTTAGTGAAAGCTCAAAGAGGAATTATGGTTACCCCTAATCATTGCAATCACGTCAGATCTTGGTTTTCTTCAATGATGTTAATCTCTTCTTTTTACTTGCACCAACAAAGCGAGTATGAGAGACTTCTGGCCTTTTGGAATCTTGCGATTCCAAATAACCCGCTCTCAATCTTCCCCACCCCACTAGCTTTCTTCTAAGTTTTCTTCAATGATGTTAATCTCTTCTTTTTACTTGCACCAACGAAGCGAGTATGAGAGACTTCTGGCCTTTCAGAATCTTGCGATTCCGAATAACCCGCTCTCAGTCTACCTCACCCCACTAGCTTTCTTGTTTTCTTTCACTTAAATATCAAGCTACATCTCTTGGTTTCTTGAATGATGGCAAAATCCAAAACGGGGGTATAATTTTGTATTTGAAACATATGCCCTGAACCTTGATGTGTTCTTGCTTCAGGTACCGAAAGCTCAAAGAGGAATTACGGTTACCCCTAATCATTGCAATCTCTCAGATCTTGTTTTGCTTCAATGATGTTAATCTCTTCTTTTTACTTGCACCAACAAAGCGAGTATGAGAGACTTCTGGCCTTTTACAATCTTGCGATTCCAAATAACCCGCTCTCAGTCTACCTCACCCCACTAGCTTTCTTGTTTAATTCTTCTTTCACTTATAATAGCAAGCTACATCTCTTGTCTCTTGATTGATTCAGTGCATACATTTCAAATTTTTGTGAATTTATTTTAATATAATACTATAGTATAAAAATATTCATTTTTAGGAATAATTTTAAACTATAATATTAGAGGCTCATATAAAATTGTATTATGAATTATTAATTTTGTAATACTACAGATTAGCGTTTATATGAACGCTAAAATATTTATACAAACGTTAATCTATGGTAATACTTATTTTTATGATAAAAAATGTGTGTGTAGTGTAGTGTGAAAAAAAAGTTCATTTAAAACATACCAAGCAATATCCAGCAAAACAACATTTATTCAATTACCAATTTTAGTAAACGGATACAAATCATCTGAAAAATAAAAATTGTTAGCACAAATTAACATAAATAATATATAGTATAAGTTTACCTTCATGAATATAAGTAATTCATCTTTACTAGGCTTTTTCCGCCTCTTTATGGATATACTTAAAATTTACCACCATCAATATAAACTATTTTCTAGGTGCTAGCATTAACAACAGCTGTAAGAAAAAAAACATAATTAGTAAAGTACTATTGTACGATTTAACTAATATTATTGCTAAATATTTGATGTTGTCGCTTTCTATTCGCGAATCAAATGTATCCATTGTTAACTCAAATGACGTTGATATAAGTGAATTAAGGTTAGCAGTTTTTTAAGAACCACACATGGTTAAAATAGTCACTAGGGATCGGTTGTAAACTATAATCCGTGATTATATTTTTAAATATGGCATACATTGTTCTTAACTTCCTTCCGTAGCCTTATGTATCCCTACTTATATATGGCTTTGTTGGCATAGCATTTTTTTAATGCAATTAGGTCCGGTTCTACAATTGACATTTAACCGGAGAATAAGGCTATTCGTGGAATATGTTTGAGATGTTAACACCAATATTTCAAATTTATTCCACGAATAGCTTTATTCTCCAGTTAAATGCCAATTGTAGAACCGGCTTTTAGAGGTTTTACATAGTTTAAACGTGTCATACCATTGCCAAACTATGTGTTCGAAGGTTGGGTAATGGCATGACAAATGTTTTGAAGTTGTTTAAATATCACAAAACCTCTGAATGCCACTGAAAAACTAGGGTTTATTGTTTACTAGTGGCATCAAAGGTTTTGTAATATTTAAACAACTTCAAAACAATTGTCATCCCATTACCCCATTTACATCCGCATAGTTTAGCAATGCGATGACACACTTTGAACACTAAAGCCTTGATTTCCTAGGAAGTGGTCATTTTGACGTCACACATTTCTTTTATGTATATTTAAATAAATCTAGTAATCCAGAGAGCGGTATACTTCAAAGTATTGGGAAAATGTCATGAATTACACGGGAATCTGGTGATTTATTCAATTACATAAGCACATGTAATTGAATAAATCACCAGATTTACACGGGAATTCATGACATTTTCCCAATATTTTGAAGTATACCGCTCTCTGGATTACTAGATTTATTTAACGTATCTTGTAATGCGTAAATGACGTCAAAAACGGCCGTATTTATCGACACCGCTTGATAGGAAACCAGGACTTTAGTAAAAATTAAACAATCTCATATCATACCTTTAAAAAGCCAGTGTTTAGCGTCGCAATCTCAAACCATCCACCCCATATCGCCTAATGACAGTAACAACTATAAAAGAAGAAAACTATGAAATACAAATACAAATTATAAAAATCAAAATCACTCACCTTTAGTCGTATGTGTCATTGCAACAGTGGAGAGGATGGTGTAATCGCTGAAATAAAAGCTGAAACAAACACATGAATGTGCCCTAGTACCTAAAGTAAACGACAAAAAGTGTGGACAAACATAATAAACGCGGGGGCTCTGAAAAGCGGTAAAACTTAAAACGAATCGAGTGGAACATGGGCGTGGTGATCACCACTATATCACCCTACCTATTTCTACCATTCTTCAATAAAGATGTGATGCTGCTACTTCTTTCAAATTCCTTCCTCATCCAGTGCATATCGAATTGCTGCTGTTTTGCATATCCACGAATGGTGTACGAGCACTTCCTTGAAATTCCTGAAGGTCTTGGAGGTCTCTGATGCACTCGATAGTACGCGGCACTTTTATATTAGCACTGTGTCTGCTCCCGTTAATTTTGAAATATAAGTTTTTAAGTGAAATGAAATTATTCTACCGGTGAGTAGTGAGTAGTGACATTCTTCTATAAACGCGAGTAAGAATGAATGAATGAAACCTAACTGATTATAAAATGTATCCCATAAACCCAGATTGACTGGCAGTTGTTTTAACGATTTTATAGTTGAGGTGGGAATAGAGAATGGTATTGTTTTATTGGTTTGGGGTCGATGCTTTATTGGGACGTTGGCATAGGTAAACCTATGAGTTTTTAATTGTTTGACCTAGAACAGACATTAAGTGGAAAACCCACTAGAATGAAAAAATATGTCTGTTCACTAAAGATATCATTGGATCTGGGAAACAGGTTATCACAATGAATCACTAATTTGATTAAATGACCTACCTATAAACATGAGACTACTAGATTAAAAAGGAATTGCCTCGTCATAAAGAATGAATAAATTAGTCTCAGTTTAATAAACAATGACTTCAAGGGATCTGAGAAACAAAGCCCCCATGGTGTTGACCTCCCTAAATATTTGATAGTATGAAAAAGACTTGCGTCATTGTGCGAGTTCAAATAAATTAGTTTATAAAAAAACATTATTGAGTTTGATAAGTAAAACACCCAGTTAGAATCTACTTTGAATGACCTGATTATAAACGTGAGAGTTCTATATCACGCCACTGCAAGCGTATTGGTCTCTTCTCTGCTTATAGAGCTGATAATGGACACTATAGGTGGACATATAGTTTAACGTGGGTTCCGAACCATTGAAGTACGTTTAGATGAGAATTTCATCTACTTCGGACAGGAGAAGGGCGTTGATCGTTAAACTCCACGTAAACCAGACGGGTTGGGGAGATTTGATTTTGATTTTCAGAGCAACAGCCCGATGCTTTAACCACTGCGCTACACTGCCTCCTAACATGAGATTACTATTATGGAAAAAACCTCGTCATTAGGACTGAAATAAACCAGTCTCAATTTAAAAAGAATGACTTAATTGGATCCGAGAAGCAAAGCTCCCCAGGTTGTCACAATAAGTCTCTACACTGACCTGATTGAACACTTGATACTCGCCTGCTTGTGAGGGTTATTAGTTGGAGAAGTAAAGCTTCCCCCCAGTTAATACCTATTTTGACTTGAATGACCTGCCTATAAACTTGAGACTACTATCATGAAAAATACGTGCCTTGTCATAAGGATTAAAATAAACTAGTCTCAGTTTAAAACAAATGACTTAATTGGATCTGAGAAGCAAAGCTCCCCAGGTCGTCACAATAAGTCCCTACATTGACCTGATTGAACACTTGATACTATTACAATAAAGGCTTGCCTGCTTGTGAGGGTCTTTAGTTGGAGAAGTAAAGCTTCCCCCCCAGTTAATACCTATTTTGACTTGAATGACCTGCCTATAAACTTGAGACTACTAACATGAAAAAAAACTTGCCTTGTCATAAGGACTAAAATAAATTAGTCTCAGTTTAAAATAAATGACTTAATTGGTTCCGAGAAGCAAAGCCCCCCAGTTTGTCACAATAAGTCTCTACATTGACCTGATTGAATACTTGATACTATTACAAAAAAGACTTGCCTGCTTACGAGGGTCTTTAGTTGGAAAAGTAAAGCTTTTCCCAGTTAATACCTACTTTAACTTGAATGACCTGCCTATAAACTTGAGACTACTATCATGAAAAAGACTTGCCTTGTCATAAGGATTAAAATAAACTAGTCTCAGTTTAAAATAAATGACTTAATTGGATCTGAGAAGCAAAGCCCCCCAGTTTGTCACAATAAGTCTCTACATTGACCTGATTGAACACTTGATACTATTACAAAAAAGACTTGCCTGCTTGTGAGGGTCTTTAGTTGGAGAAGTAAAGCTTCCCCCCAGTTTATACCTATTTTGACTTGAATGACCTGCCTATAAACTTGAGACTACTAACATGAAAAAGACTTGCCTTGTCATAAGGATTAAAATAAACTAGTCTCAGTTTAAAATAAATGACTTAATTGGATCCGAGAAGCAAAGCTCCCCAGGTCGTCACAATAAGTCCCTACATTGACCTGATTGAACACTTGATACTATTACAAAAAAGACTTGCCTGCTTGTGAGGGTCTTTAGTTGGAAAAGTAAAGCTTTTCCCAGTTAATACCTACGTTGACTTGAATGACCTGCCTATAAACTTGAGACTACTATCATGAAAAAAACTTGCCTTGTCATAAGGACTAAAATAAATTAGTCTGTTTAAAATAAATGACTTTATTGGATCCGAGAAGCAAAGCCCCCCAGTTTGTCACAATAAGTCCCTACATTGACCTGATTGAACACTTGATACTATTACAAAAAAGACTTGCCTGCTTGTGAGGGTCTTTAGTTGGAGAAGTAAAGCTTCCCCCCAGTTAATACCTATTTTGACTTGAATGACCTGCCTATAAACTTGAGACTACTATCATGAAAAAGACTTGCCTTGTCATAAGGACTAAAATAAACTAGTCTCAGTTTAAAACAAATGACTTAATTGGATCCGAGAAGCAAAGCTCCCCAGGTCGTCACAATAAGTCCCTACATTGACCTGATTGAACACTTGATACTATTACAAAAAAGACTTGCCTGCTTGTGAGGGTCTTTAGTTGGAGAAGTAAAGCTCCTCCCAGTTTATACCTATTTTGACTTAAATGACCTGCCTATAAACTTGAGACTACTATCATGAAAAAGACTTGCCTTGTCATAAGGACTAAAATAAACCAGTCTCAGTTTAATAAAAAATGACTTAATTGGATCCGAGAAGCAAAGCTCCCCAGGTCGTCACAATAAGTCCCTACATTGACCTGATTGAACACTTGATACTATTACAAAAAAGACTTGCCTGCTTGTGAGGGTCTTTAGTTGGAGAAGTAAAGCTCCTCCCAGTTTATACCTATTTTGACTTAAATGACCTGCCTATAAACTTGAGACTACTATCATGAAAAAGACTTGCCTTGTCATAAGGATTAAAATAAACTAGTCTCAGTTTAAAATAAATGACTTAATTGGATCTGAGAAGCAAAGCCCCCCAGTTTGTCACAATAAGTCTCTACATTGACCTGATTGAATACTTGATACTATTACAAAAAGACTTGTCTGCTTATGAGGGTCTTTAGTTGGAAAAGTAAAGCTTTTCCCAGTTAATACCTACTTTGACTTGAATGACCTGCCTATAAACTTGAGACTACTATCATGAAAAAGACTTGCCTTGTCATAAGAACTAAAATAAACCAGTCTCAGTTTAATAAAAAATGACTTAATTGGATCCGAGAAGCAAAGCTCCCCAGGTCGTCACAATAAGTCCCTACATTGACCTGATTGAACACTTGATACTATTACAAAAAAGACTTGCCTGCTTGTGAGGGTCTTTAGTTGGAGAAGTAAAGCTCCTCCCAGTTTATACCTATTTTGACTTAAATGACCTGCCTATAAACTTGAGACTACTATCATGAAAAAGACTTGCCTTGTCATAAGGATTAAAATAAACTAGTCTCAGTTTAAAATAAATGACTTAATTGGATCTGAGAAGCAAAGCCCCCCAGTTTGTCACAATAAGTCTCTACATTGACCTGATTGAATACTTGATACTATTACAAAAAGACTTGTCTGCTTATGAGGGTCTTTAGTTGGAAAAGTAAAGCTTTTCCCAGTTAATACCTACTTTGACTTGAATGACCTGCCTATAAACTTGAGACTACTAACATGAAAAAAACTTGCCTTGTCATAAGGACTAAAATAAATTAGTCTCAGTTTAAAATAAATGACTTTATTGGATCCGAGAAGCAAAGCCCCCCAGTTTGTCACAATAAGTCTCTACATTGACCTGATTGAACACTTGATACTATTACAAAAAAGACTTGCCTGCTTGTGAGGGTCTTTAGTTGGAGAAGTAAAGCTTCCTCCCAGTTAATACCTACTTTGACTTGAATGACCTGCCTATAAACTTGAGACTACTATCATGAAAAAGACGTGCCTTGTCATAAGGATTAAAATAAACTAGTCTCAGTTTAAAACAAATGACTTAATTGGATCTGAGAAGCAAAGCCCCCCAGTTCGTCACAATAAGTCCCTACATTGACCTGATTGAACACTTGATACTATTACAAAAAAGACTTGCCTGCTTGTGAGGGTCTTTAGTTGGAGAAGTAAAGCTTCCTCCCAGTTAATACCTATTTTGACTTGAATGACCTGCCTATAAACTTGAGACTACTAACATGAAAAAGACTTGCCTTGTCATAAGGACTAAAATAAACTAGTCTCAGTTTAAAACAAATGACTTAATTGGATCCGAGAAGCAAAGCCCCCCAGTTTGTCACAATAAGTCTCTACATTGACCTGATTGAACATTTGATACTATTACAAAAAAGACTTGCCTGCTTATGAGGGTCTTTAGTTGGAAAAGTAAAGCTTTTCCCAGTTAATACCTACTTTAACTTGAATGACCTGCCTATAAACTTGAGACTACTATCATGAAAAAGACTTGCCTTGTCATAAGGATTAAAATAAACTAGTCTCAGTTTAAAACAAATGACTTAATTGGATCCGAGAAGCAAAGCTCCCCAGGTCGTCACAATAAGTCCCTACATTGACCTGATTGAACACTTGATACTATTACAAAAAAGACTTGCCTGCTTGTGAGGGTCTTTAGGTGGAGAAGTAAAGCTTCCCCCCAGTTAATACCTATTTTGACTTGAATGACCTGCCTATAAACTTGAGACTACTATCATGAAAAAGACTTGCCTTGTCATAAGGACTAAAATAAATTAGTCTCAGTTTAAAATAAATGACTTCATTGGATCTGAGAAGCAAAGCCCCCCAGTTTGTCACAATAAGTCTCTACATTGACCTGATTGAACACTTGATACTATTACAAGAAAGACTTGCCTGCTTGTGAGGGTCTTTAGCTGGAGAAGTAAAGCTTCCCCCCAGTTAATACCTATTTTGACTTGAATGACCTGCCTATAAACTTGAGACTACTATCATGAAAAAGACTTGCCTTGTCATAAGGACTAAAATAAACTAGTCTCAGTTTAAAACAAATGACTTAATTGGATCTGAGAAGCAAAGCCTCCCAGTTTGTCACAATAAGTCTCTACATTGACCTGATTGAATACTTGATACTATTACAAAAAGACTTGCCTGCTTGTGAGGGTCTTTAGCTGGAGAAGTAAAGCTTCCCCCCAGTTAATACCTATTTTGACTTGAATGACCTGCCTATAAACTTGAGACTACTATCATGAAAAAGGCTTGCCTCGGCATAAGGATTAAAATAAACTAGTCTCAGTTTAAAATAAATGACTTAATTGGATCCGAGAAGCAAAGCTCCCCAGGTCGTCACAATAAGTCCCTACATTGACCTGATTGAACACTTGATACTATTACAAAAAAGACTTGCCTGCTTGTGAGGGTCCTTAGTTGGAGAAGTAAAGCTTCCCCCCAGTTAATACCTACTTTGACTTGAATGACCTGCCTATAAACTTGAGACTACTATCATGAAAAAGACTTGCCTTGTCATAAGGATTAAAATAAACTAGTCTCAGTTTAAAATAAATGACTTTATTGGATCCGAGAAGCAAAGCCCCCCAGTTTGTCACAATAAGTCCCTACATTGACCTGATTGAACACTTGCCTGCTTGTGAGGGTCTTTTGTTGGAGAAGTAAAGCTTCCCCCCAGTTAATACCTATTTTGACTTGAATGACTTGTCTATAAACTTGTGACTACTATCATGAAAAAGACTTGCCTTGTCATAAGGACTAAAATAAACTAGTCTTAGTTTAAAACAAATGACTTCATTGGACCCTAGAAGCAAAGCCCCCAGGTTGTCACAATAAGTCCCTACATTGACCTGCCTCAACACTTGATGCTACTATGAAAAACTCGCCTTATTGCAAGGATCTTTAGTTGGAGAAGTAAAATCCCCAGTTAACACCTACTTTGATCTGAATGACCTATAAACTTGAGACTATTATTATGAAAAAGAATTGCCTCGTCATAAGGACTAAAATATACTAGTCTCAGTTTAAAAAATATGACTATTGGATCTGAGAAACAAAGTCCCCCAGGTTGTCCAATAAGTCCCTACATTGATGTGCTTATATAACACTTGATACTACTATTAAAAAGACTCGCCTCATTGTGAGAATTAAAATTATACATGAGACTAGTATTATGAGACTTGGGACGTCATAAGAACTAAAATAAACTAGTCTCAGTTTAAAAATATGACTATTGGATCTGAGAAGCAAAGCCCCTCAGGTTGTCCAATACGTTCAGCTGCATGAGCAGTTGACATGATGAAAAGGATTTACCTCATTGTGAGGATTAAAATAAAATACTGAGTTTATAATCAACATAGGGTCTGCCATATTTAGTCCTCAGATCATATATATTATATATTTTAACCCACACTTATATTTGAAAAATCCATGAAATAAGTTGATTAAAATCTTTCTTTGAATTATATGCAACACAAACTGATTTGAATACATTTACTAGTCATGAATGAAACTATTGCATCAAATCTGCCACCAAACTGTTACACATTATCTCTAAAGCATCCCCTATTTACATTTGCAGTGCACTGACTACTACTAAAGCCTCAGACTAATAAACATACTTATTTATTAGTCTGAGACTAATACTATTACCACTAATACCACCTACTACTGTACTACTACCAATACTACCAATACTACTAATACTACTACTACTACTCCCACAAATAACACATAACAGTTTGGCTTTGGAAATGTACGCTATTTAAATAAAAATAAAAGTATGACTATAAAATTCGTAAATGTTATATTAAGTTACATCATATATATATATATATATATATATATATATATATATATATATATATATATATATATATATATATATATATTTATATTTATATATTTATATATTTATTTATTAACGCTATTATTAGCATTACAACATATATGTATATATACAAATTAGATAATGCATTGTAATGCCTTAATTGACTCTTAAAAGACATAAGGGATATCCCTCAGTGTGATTAGCACTAAAACTGACCAGAGAAGACAAACAATTTTTATGTGGCCTGGTCAATAGCCTAATAAAAATTGTCAGCCTACAACCAACTAATAATTAAATATTAGCAATGTAGTCCAGAAGAAACTCTTGGATATAAGTGTGGGTTAATAAAACCAAGTAAAATATAGTATAAAACAATTAAATTAGTTACGTTATTAAATTATATTCATAAAATTCCCCAAATGTGATGGCTTGTTCTTTATGATTTTGGATTTCAAAAATTATTTATTACCATGGCAATTGTTTTGATGTATTACAGAACCATCAGATATTATATAATAATAATATTTTCTTTTCACAATGTGGCATTATATATGTTACACTTACTGTGGTAGGGACAGAATAAAAAATATTGCTTATTAGAATCAAAATATATTTATTATACCATGACAATTGTTTTGCTGCACTACAGCTTCCTCAGATAAATTAAATGTTTTTTCAGTAGGGCAGGGTTCTACATGTTACATTAACTGTAGTGGAGGCAAAAGGGTGACAAATAATTACAAATTGATCAATAAGGCATCCCATGAATTAGTGTTGAAATGTATATCATAAAACTAAAATTACCTATGTAATTAATATCAGTAATAAAATTCCTCAAATGTGATTATAAATCACTAAAACTATCTATTCATTATATATAAGGATTCAAAATCTTTAAAAGAGATTTATTTGGCACTGGCAAGTAAAGAAAAATAACTAATATACAAATATGAGGCATAAAAATAGCTAAAGAACATTAAAATGTATGTTCAAAAACAAAGATTAGGCAAGTCATTAAATATCTGGATTGAAATTCAACAAATCTGGTTATAAATCACTAAAACTAGCTAATAATTAGTAATAAAACTCTGTAAAAAAGAAATATGGTACTGGCGACTAACAAAAACAACTAATATGTAAAGAACTATGAAAAAGTCATTCAAGTATGTATTGTCAAACTAAAATTAGTTCAATTATTAAATATTTGTAATAAAATTCTTCAAATCTGATTATAAATTGCTAAAACTTGCTATAAATTATATATTAGCATTTAAACTCTTCAAAAAAGAGTTATAAAGTACTGGCAAATAAAATAAAACAACTAATACATAAATATCTATATTAAAACTATCCAAAAACAACTAAAACTTGTATTGTAAAACAAAAATTAGCTAAATTATTTCAAACCACCACTAAATTTGCAGGAAGTATGATTATAAATCATCAAAACTAGCTAATACTTATTCATTAGCAAGAAAACTCTTAAGAAAATAATTATAAAGTACTGACGAGTAAAGAAATACATCAAAAATCTAAGTATCAAGAGTAAAACTTTCAAAAAAGTATTAAATATTATATCGTAAAACTAAAATTAGCTAAATTAATAAATATCAGTAATAAAACACAATAAATGTGATTATAAATCACTAAAACTAGCTAATAATCATTTATTATCAATTAAACTCTTAAAAAGTAAACTTTAAAGGCACTGGCAAGTAAAGAAAAAAAAACCAATATATAAATAATAGGCATAAAACTATCTGAAAAGTATTAGATCAACAAATCTGATTATAAATCACTAAACTAGCTAATAATTAGTAATAAAACTCTCTAAAAAAGAAATATAGTACTGGCAAGTAACAAAAACAACTTAATACATAAATATCTATATTAAAACTATCCAAAAACAACTAAAACTTGTATTGTAAAACAAAAATTAGCTAAATTATTTAAAACCACCAATAAATTTGCAGGAAGTATGATTATAAATCATCAAAACTAGCTAATACTTATTCGTCAGCAAGAAAACTCTTAAAAAAATAACTATAAAGTACTGACGAGTAAAGAAATACATCCAAAATCTAAGTATCAAGAGTAAAACTTTCAAAAAAGTATTAAATATTATATCGTAAAACTAAAATTAGCTAAATTATTAAATATCAGTAATAAAACACAATAAATGTGATTATAAATCACTAAAACTAGCTAATAATCATTTATTATCAATTAAACTCTTAAAAAGTAAACTTTAAGGCACTGGCAAGTAAAGAAAAATAACCAATATATAAATAACAGGCATAAAACTATCTGAAAATTATTAGATCTTGTATAAATTTCACTCACAAATATAATTATAAATCTCTAAGGACCGGTTCTACAATTGACATTAAACTCGAGACTAAGCCTATTCATGGAATAAGTGAGATATTGATGCAAATATCTCAAACTTATTCTACGAATAGCCTTATTCTCCAGTTAAATGTAAATTATAGAACTGGCCCTAAACCTAGCTAATAATTATTCATTAGGAATTAAACAGAAATATAAAGTACTGGGGCAAGTAATGGAAAACAACTAATATATAAATATCAGTAAAAAAAAAACTATTCTGAAAGCACTAAAATATGATATATACACGGCGATGTAGTACAGTGGTTAGCACCCCCGCTTTGAGAACGGGCGGCCTGGGTTCGAATCCCGGACCGGGTAGATGGTACCATTTGTCGTAACGATAATTCGGGTATAAGTAGCAAGTTATGGCAGGACTCAAAAGTCAATAGCCAGTTACAGAAAAGTAACAAATACAGTAACTACTACTATGATAAATTAAAATTATGAATATTCATGACCAAATATCATTAAAACTATTTAATAATAGATATTTGGTACCATTAAAACTATTTAATAATAGATACACAATATAGTTCAGAGAGTTCAGAAGTGGGGATTGCGAAAAATATTTGGGGTGGCAGAAAAAATTGGTTACCGATAATTCAGTATGTTTGTCTGCACATATTCATTCTTTGGAAGGCAAAAGGTCCGCGTCCCGGACAAAAAAGTTTAAGAAATCTGATATAGTTCATACATCTAAGACAGAAAGAACTGATGTTCAATAGTCAGTAATAAAACATAACAAATACTACTACTGTCTAAATATAATAAAAGGTAAAAAGTGATCCACAATATGAATCAATTGTTTTATAGATTGCTAATGGTAAAATGATAAACACATACCCGTGAATGCAATCCATAAACAAATAACTCCAAAACACTAATTAAATATGAATAATAATAATAATAAAATCATTAAAAAACAAACAAAGCTAATTAAAACTAACCACATCTAAGCGGTTTCTATTCACCCAGCACCGAAGTGCTGAGAAAATTGTTTATTGGTTAGGGAAATGGGTCACTTTATAGTTGAGAAAATGTATTGCACCCTAATAGTTCCGCATTAATAAATGCGGAACTGGTTTATTTGAATTTAAAGATTGCTTACCAAAATCCGCGCAACGATACAACTGCCGCAAATAAAATAAATTCAACAAAAACAAACTCACCGGTAAGTCATCTGTCAAAACAAATATCTGCTACCGAGCAGTGCTACCAACCGTCGCCATCTTGACAATGACCTCAATAAACCCATCAGTCAGACCCGGCTAAAAAATCGAATTCAATCACCCGGGGTCGAAGCCCCGGGTTTTTCGCGCACCCACAAACTAAAACAACCGACAGACAACGATTTAACACAATAAAACCACGAAAATTTTATAATACACTGATGTGGTTTCGCGTCGAGACGGGAGCAGACTGAAAATGGCCGTCCGGCAGCACTGCTTATATATGAAAATGGTCCCTCCGGCATGCCAACTTAAATTTTACGATTTTCAAACTCAAATTAATCATATAAATCGGGCGAATATCGCAAAAAGAAAAACAGTACCATATTCCTAAAAACACCCTCTACCATCTGGCATATTTGTTAGAAATTTTTCGAAAAATGTTGGTCGGCAACCCGAAATGTGTCAAAATTTGATGATCGATTTGGGCCAAAATATCTATCCTATCTTGTAGCCCGCACTTAAAAACCGGGATAAGACCCCGGGTTGGGTCATTAAAAACTTATTTTTCCGGTCGCAATTAATTAAAAACAGGTTAGAAAAATATTTTTTTTAATAACATGAAAATTAGACGGTTTCAGGTCTTAAAAATGTGCTCCACGTTCCCGGCGTGGCCGATTACATAGGATATGAGTGATTTTGGGGCGCGGGCGGTGATATTTGCGGTAACTTTATTTTTGCCGGCCGGCCGGTCGAGAGAGGTTGTGTTTTTTTGGACTACCGAAAAATTGAGATTTTTTTATTTGGACCGTTTGGGGCGCCCTTGGTGTCAAAATAACGTGTGTTGTTGAATTATAAGGTGTCTACAAGTGTTTTTAGATCGATTTCGGAAGGTTTTAATATATTTTCAGCTAATTTAAAATAGTCGTCGGGGCTCCCGGAAAATGGGTCATATTGGGGTTGTTTTAGGGAGATTGGGAAGGCGAATTGTACGCGTGGGTGCTACAGGGGCTCAAGATACTGATTCTAGTGATAGTTTATGCCCAGAAAGGGTTTTGTACGTGTAGGGCTTAAATTACGAATTGAGGTTAGGTTACGTTTTCAAACTTTATTTAAAAAATAAAATTATTTGTAGGACTTATGGACGTTCAAATTAGTTGCTAGGGGTGGGTTTTAAGATAATTAATGTATATTAGAGGAGTGTGTACTGTAAAGACAGTTTTTGAATATGCCAGAAAAAAGTTTGGCCTCATTGCCGCGATATTTGTAAACTTTTTTTTGAGATAGTTTTAGTGCAATAATTAAGGGTTGTGTGGTTGATAATTGGTCATCGAGACGTAGGCTTTAAGATTATATAAAAATATTTGAGCATAATGTGTTAGAAACATAGTTTTTGGAAACCCTGGGCGAACAGCACGAGTGGACCAAGTGGTAAATTACATGTAGGGCTGTTTTGAGTGCATTAAAGGAAGGCTGTGTTATCAAAAGTTATAATACTAGATGTAAGCTTTAATATTATGGCAAAATACTGGAAAATTGTTTATTGTAAAGACTGGTTTTAGTGAAAACTACTAATTTTACGTGTGAGTCAGGTCAAATACCACATTTCAAGCTGTTTTGAGTGCATTTAATGTGGGTTTTGTGGTCAAATGTTGTTTACTACATCTAGGCTTCATGATTATTGAAAAATATTGCCAGATTGTATGTTACAAATACAGTTTTTAGTGATTTCTACAAAAAAAAATCCCAAAGCCGATAGGTGACAAGTCACATGTTGCTTTTTTGAGATAGTTTTATTGCAATAAATGGGGGTTGTATGATTGATAATTGCTCAACGGGACATAAGCTATCAGATAATAGACAAATATTTGAGAAATATGTGTTGCAAACATAATTTTTGGAGACCCTGGGCGAACAGACCGAGTGGACTCAAGATGTGATTTACATATGGGACTGTTATAATGGGTTGGAAATTGATAAAACTTACTTATACTAATTGCATGCAATTGAAGCATAAGCAAACACACTTATAAATAAACTTCAGCAAGGTGTAATTGCTGGTGGAAGTTGTGTTTGCAGGTGAAGGGACGATCCATGTAGTTTCAATATTGTGTAGCTGAAAAATTAAAAAGAAATATAAGATGTCTATTATTTGTAACAATTAAGTATTAATAAAAAGAACAATATATTTATAATTTCAGTCAAATTACTAGTAGACACTCATTTTAAATAAAACATTTGTTCACATGAATCACTATTTTTCAAAAGTTGACTAAATTTGATGTAACTTTGCATGTGCTCCTGATTTTTAATTATAAACTACTTATCTTTATAATATTTTTGAATATTTTCACTAAAAATGTCACTTTACCTGAAACATTTATTTATATTAATCACTATTTTTATCAAAAGTTGACTAAATTTGATGTAACTTTGCATGTGCTCCTGATTTTTAATTGTAAACTAGTTATCCTTATAACATTTTTTAATATTGTTACTAAAAATTACACTTTACCTGAAATATTTTTTTATATTCACTATTTTTCAAAAGTTGACTGAATTTGATGTAACTTTGCATGTGCTCCTGATATTTAATTTTAAACAACTTATCTTTATAAGATTTTTTAATATTTTCACTAAAAATGTCACTTTACCTAAAACATTTGTTCAAATTAATCACCATTTTTCAAAAGTTGACTAAATTTGATGTAACTTTGCATGTGCTCCTGATTTTTAATTGTAGACTAGTTATCCTTATAATTTTTTTTAATATTTTTACTAAAAATTACACTTTACCTGAAATATTTTTTTATATTCAGTATTTTTCAAAAGTTGACTGAATTTGATGTAACTTTGCATGTGCTCCTGATTTTTAATTTTAAACAACTTATCTTTATAAGATTTTTTAATATTTTCACTAAAAATGTCACTTTACCTAAAACATTTGTTCAAATTAATCACCATTTTTCAAAAGTTGACTAAATTTGATGTAACTTTGCATGTGCTCCTGATTTTTAATTGTAAACTACTTATCTTAATAACATTTTATGATATTTTCACTAAAAATATTACTTTACCTGAAACATTTATTTATATTCACTATTTTTCAAAAGTTGACTGAATTTGATATAACTTTGCATGTGCTCCTGATTTTTAATTGTAAACTACTTATTTTTATAACATTTTTTAATATTTTCACTAGAAATGTCACGTTACCTAAAACATTTGTTCAAATTAATCACTATTTTTCAAAAGTTGACTAAATTTGATGTAACTTTGCATGTGCTCCTAATTTTTAATTATAAACTACTTATCTTTATAACATTTTATGATATTTTCACTAAAAATGTCACTTTACCTAAAACATTTGTTCAAATTAATCACTATTTTTCAAAAGTTGACTAAATTTGATGTAACTTTGCATGTGCTCCTGATTTTTAATTGTAAACTACTTATCTTTATAACATTTTTGAATATTTTCATTAAAAATGTCACTTTACCTGAAATATTTATTTATATTAATCACTATTTTTATCAAAAGTTGACTAAATTTGATGTAACTTTGCATGTGCTCCTGATTTTTAATTGTAAACTACTTATCTTAATAACATTTTATGATATTTTCACTAAAAATATTACTTTACCTGAAACATTTATTTATATTCACTATTTTTCAAAAGTTGACTGAATTTGATATAACTTTGCATGTGCTCCTGATTTTTAATTGTAAACTACTTATTTTTATAACATTTTTTAATATTTTCACTAAAAATGTCACGTTACCTAAAACATTTGTTCAAATTAATCACTATTTTTCAAAAGTTGACTAAATTTGATGTAACTTTGCATGTGCTCCTGATTTCGAATTGTAAACTACTTATCTTTATAAAATTGTATGATATTTTCACTAAAAATGTCACTTTACCTAAAACATTTGTTCAAATTAATCACTATTTTTTTCAAAAGTTGACTAAATTCGATGTAACTTTGCATATGCTCCTGATTTTTAATTGTAAACTACTTATTTTTATAACATTTTATGATATTTTCACTAAAAATGTCACTTTACCTGAAACATTTGTTCTGATTTGATGAAAATTGAAGTTTTTAGTTCATTATTTATATATTTTTGAATGAAATTCAGTATTTAAACTCGTGTGGTAACAAGCAATAAATATGACTCATTTAACTGTATGACATGATTGTTTTAGTTAATCATATAAATATATTTAAAAATGTTCTACCTGTCCTGTTATCTTTTTTATGTATTTGAATTTTGGCGGGAGCTACAACGCATGAGCAACCCTCACGCCACTGCACCTGATTGGTGGCCTATCATTTTTAGTTTTAATCCGTCCGTTAGCAAGTGCGTTCTGGTAACAGTTGCAACAAATAACGCGTTATAACAAATGAATTTCATGGCACATGTTATGTTGGTGAATTATTGTGTACCGGGTGTGTTTCAAGAGATGTTACGTGTATGTGTACAAACTTGGAAGTCTGTATCAGTTTGTCATGGTGTGTACGGGAGACAAATACCGGCTGCTACATGCAACAAGTGATTTCTAGTGATTATTTATGTTTATCTCATATAATTCTTTATGGTTTGTCTGCGGAGCACATATAATACTTTGGTAAGTGAATACATAATAATATTTAATTGTCTATGAGATTTTGATGATCTTGCTGATTAGAAAATTTAATTTGTATGTAGCAGTGTCTTTGAACCAACAAAATTCTGTATGTAATGGCTTCAGACTGTTCCCTTAGAGCACTGTGCCATGGATGGCCTCATATATGGTTACATTCAGTTCAAATTTGTGATAAGTGACTTGGGGATCTATTCTGCAAGTTCAGATCAGCAAAAAAGCAGACTACTCTGTTACTGATGGCAACCAAATAAACAACTGTTTCAGCCTGTCTTTTGTCAAATGTCACAATGTTGTCATAACTGACATTTGACAAAAGACAGTATTACTAGCATTCGTGAAGAGTGAGGCACTACCAATGCTGAAACAGTTGTGTATTTAGTTTCCATGGGTGAAGACCAATCTGAACTTACAGAATAGATCCCCTGGACTAATAAAATTTATCAACGCTTACCTGAATGCTTACCTTTTTCATAAATTGAGGTGATATCATATTTATTTGATGTTGATTGCTCAATTATCAAACATACAACCAGTAAATTGGATGATGTGTAGATTTCACATTGAATAACAGCTTACCATGAGGTTGGAGGATAGGATTCATCACCTATAATGTTTATTTATTCTTCTATTTGTATTGATTCATATGATTCAAACACATAACAAAAACATGCCTTAAATACTTTACTTTTTATGTGACATGTGTCTTCAAGAATATTTCAGGCACTAATCTAGTTCTATTTGATTATAATATGCTTTAAATATAATAAATACAGTGAACAAAATAATCCTATATATGCTACATAATTGATAATACATACAATAATATAATAAAAACATTATAAATCAAAATTTAGAAATAGAAAATTTGCATTATATGTAGCATCCTTGTACACACAGTTATTCAAGCTGCGTGTTGTAGAATACGATATATTACAATTGTACACTGTATTCAAGCAATAGTAGCTGCATGTTATCACATGTTTTTCTACAGCTTCCATCTATCTATACCCTAAAACCAAAATATCTTATGATTCATCAAAGTCTCTAAATTTGGGTTTGTAGAGTGGATGATAAAGCATGCTGTAGTTCATTCACCCTATTATGCGATTTATAAGATGCAACTACTTATTATAATCAAATTTGTTTATCCACAGCCATCTATTTAAGCAAACTTATATCAAGACCTAATACCATTTATATTTTAGATGATCCAGGCTGCTGCTTGATGCATCCTGGATTTCACTGCTCGTATTCTGCTGGTAGTGCATGGATTGTACCCCAATTTCACCCATACTGGATTGGTTTGTGCTAAAATTATCCAATAATTTACCAAACTTACCTAAATGGTTGATGATAATTTATTTTGACACAGAGACAAGAAAAACAAGTAACTAATGTGAGGCTAGATAAATAATAATGAATATAACTGCAAACAGCTGTTTATTGTGAACAGTTGGTATACATTTGAGACGAAATTAATCATTAAAGTTAAATTCCAGCTTAGGTTTAATTATTTTCAGACGTCCAATCAACTTTATAAATTAATAATAAACAATTATACTATTCCTAATTGTTGTTTATTAATTTATAAAGTTAAAATAATACCATCGTCGCCATCTATGTACATTAAACTAAAACGTTTGTCCGGAAGAAATCTGTAAAATGATGGCGTGGGGTGTCCATTTTTAGCCACAGGATTGTTTTCGACCGCAATTTTTTGACAGTTTTGTCAAATTATGCGGAAATAAACTACGGAACGTACTAAAAATAATAAGTGCCAAAATGAACTAACGTAAACAACGGTACCAGTGCGTGAAGTGAGAGAGTTGAAGTGAATTAATAACATATTGAAAAATTAAAAATGAGTGAATCCAATCGAAAAACATCCAACGGGGGGGCCGTCGAGCAGATTGTGCGGAACATAACATCGGATATATCAGACGGGCAGTACATGCAACTAGGTTTTACACCACCCCCAACGCCACAGGAGCCATGGACTCAAATGCCACAGCCTTCATATATTTACAACCTTCCAGACCACCCCATGCAGTACCCCATGGAGCACCAATACCCTCAACAACAGGTACCCTACAATTACATACAACAACCCCAAATATACAATCAGGACCCTTTTGAAAAACATGATCTTGGGTACACCTACCCAAACCATTCTGTTCATGATGTAATGTTTACACCCGACTACAAACTATTTATGTCCCAAAAAATGCGAAACATAAACCACCCTGAACACAACTACATCCAAAAAGAGAACATCCTCCCCAACAACAGCCCCATCCACAACAACTACCCATCAGAAAACATCCACACACCCCTACTAGACAACCTAGTTGGCAACTGGGCCCCCAACACCAGTGGAACATACTCCCCATTCGGCAATGTAACCACAACCTTCAGCCCAAGCAACATCTTTGAATCACCCGATATTGAGTGCTTAAGCAACAATATGGTGAGACAAGTGCTGGAGGAGCCCAAGTTGGAGTACCAATTGGATGAGGGCCCCAATTTCCAATTCAATCGGGACACTAAAAAGCCCCGAATGGTGGCTGAAGTAAAACCAATGCGACCCAGCTATTCAGATGTTTTACTGAAAAGTGCCCCACAAACCAACCTGAAGACTAGCAAGTCGGAGATCAAAGAGGCTAAACAAAAGAAGGATGTCAAAAACAAGAATGTTAAGGTGCAAAAGGTGGCCAGTCTAAATCGGTCAGCTACTAGTAATGAAGTTAAGGATGTTAATGAAAGGAATGTGGTTTTGAATAAGAGTGGGGAGTGTAAGGGGTTGAAGGATGGCAAGGGGGGTAATTTGAATAGGAAGTGGGCTTCGTTGGATAATGTTGCAGAGGCTGCTTGCGATTTTAAAGGGGAGATTGTGGATGGTAAGAAGGGGAAGAAGGGGGTTGATGTTGGGGGTAGTAAGGGTGCTGTTAAGGTGACTCTGAAGAAAGTCGGTAAGAGTGATTTTACTGATACTGATTCGGGTGGTAGCAAGTTGGATGCATTAAATGCTAGCAAGTCATCAGTGAAAAAAGGGGTTAAAATTGGGGGGAGGCAGAGATTGTATGAAAATAGTTTCGGGGGTAGTGAGAGGCCACCAGGTAAAAGGTCACAGAGGGTAAGGAAGAGAGATAATCAAGTTCCTTTTGGTGAGTTATTTGTGTTTTTTTTTACTTCTTTTCATTACATTGTTGTTTGTTTGTAGGTATTGTTGGGCAACATTTGAAGGAGTATTTGGGTTGGTGGAAATATATTGCCAGGTTCTTGTTTTGGTTGTGCCATCTGGTTATGGATGTCTTGAGTTTGAGTATTCATCTTAGCAAAGATATGTAAGTAGTATAATACTAGTGACCCATGTAAAATTTTGCATAATCCTATTATTTTGCATTCTGAATATTTTATTACAATAAAGTTTTGCTGTATTTTTTGTAGAAATGTCACTTTACCTACAAAATTATTTTCAAAAATTAATTTTTTTTTTTAATAAAATATTTTTTTGTAAAACTTTGCATAAGCTCATTATTTTGCATTCTGAATATTTTATTCTAATAAAGTTTTGCTGTATTTTTTGTAGAAATGTCACTTTACCTATAAAATTATTTTCAAAAATTCATTATTTTTTTTTAAATATAGTATTTTTTTGTAAAACTTTGCATAATCCCATTATTTTGCATTCTGAATATTTTATTCTTATAAAGTTTTGCTGTATTTTTTGTAGAAATGTCACTTTATCTACAAAATTATTTTAAAAAATTAATTTTTTTTTTTAATAAAATATTTTTTTGTAAAACTTTGCATAAGCTCATTATTTTGCATTCTGAATATTTTATTCTAATAAAGTTTTGCTGTATTTTTTGTAGAAATGTCACTTTACCTACAAAATTATTTTCAAAAATTCATTTTTTTTTTAAATATAGTATTTTTTTGTAAAACTTTGCATAATCCCATTATTTTGCATTCTGAATATTTTATTCTAATAAAGTTTTGCTGTATTTTTTGTAGAAATGTCACTTTACCTACAAAATTATTTTCAAAAATTAATTTTTTTTTTTAATATAATATTTTTTTGTAAAACTTTGCATAAGCTCATTATTTTGCATTCTGAATATTTTATTCTAATAAAGTTTTGCTGTATTTTTTGTAGAAATGTCACTTTACCTACAAAATTATTTTCAAAAATTCATTATTTTTTTTTAAATATAGTATTTTTTTGTAAAACTTTGCATAATCCCATTATTTTGCATTCTGAATATTTTATTCTAATAAAGTTTTGCTGTATTTTTTGTAGAAATGTCACTTTACCTACAAAATTATTTTCAAAAATTAATTTTTTTTTTAATATAATATTTTTTTGTAAAACTTTGCATAAGCTCATTATTTTGCATTCTGAATATTTTATTCTATAAAGTTTTGTTGTATTTTTTGTAGAAATGTCACATTACCTACAAAATTATTTTCAAAAATTAATTTTTTTTTTTAATATAATATTTTTTTGTAAAACTTTGCATAAGCTCATTATTTTGCATTCTGAATATTTTATTCTAATAAAGTTTTGCTGTATTTTTTGTAGAAATGTCACTTTACCTACAAAATTATTTTCAAAAATTAATTATTTTTTTTTTAATATAATATTTTTTTGTAAAACTTTGCATAATCCCATTATTTTGCATTCTGAATATTTTATTCTTATAAAGTTTTGCTGTATTTTTTGTAGAAATGTCACTTTACCTACAAAATTATTTTAAAAAATTAATTTTTTTTTTTAATAAAATATTTTTTTGTAAAACTTTGCATAAGCTCATTATTTTGCATTCTGAATATTTTATTCTAATAAAGTTTTGCTGTATTTTTTGTAGAAATGTCACTTTACCTACAAAATTATTTTCAAAAATTCATTATTTTTTTTTAAATATAGTATTTTTTTGTAAAACTTTGCATAATCCCATTATTTTGCATTCTGAATATTTTATTCTAATAAAGTTTTGCTGTATTTTTTGTAGAAATGTCACTTTACCTACAAAATTATTTTCAAAAATTAATTATTTTTTTTTAATATAATATTTTTTTGTAAAACTTTGCATAATCCCATTATTTTGCATTCTGAATATTTTATTCTTATAAAGTTTTGCTGTATTTTTTGTAGAAATGTCACTTTACCTACAAAATTATTTTAAAAAATTAATTTTTTTTTTTAATAAAATATTTTTTTGTAAAACTTTGCATAAGCTCATTATTTTGCATTCTGAATATTTTATTCTAATAAAGTTTTGCTGTATTTTTTGTAGAAATGTCACTTTACCTACAAAATTATTTTCAAAAATTCATTATTTTTTTTTAAATATAGTATTTTTTTGTAAAACTTTGCATAATCCCATTATTTTGCATTCTGAATATTTTATTCTAATAAAGTTTTGCTGTATTTTTTGTAGAAATGTCACTTTACCTACAAAATTATTTTCAAAAATTAATTATTTTTTTTTAATATAATATTTTTTTGTAAAACTTTGCATAATCCCATTATTTTGCATTCTGAATATTTTATTCTTATAAAGTTTTGCTGTATTTTTTGTAGAAATGTCACTTTACCTACAAAATTATTTTAAAAAATTAATTTTTTTTTTTAATAAAATATTTTTTTGTAAAACTTTGCATAAGCTCATTATTTTGCATTCTGAATATTTTATTCTAATAAAGTTTTGCTGTATTTTTTGTAGAAATGTCACTTTACCTACAAAATTATTTTCAAAAATTCATTATTTTTTTTTAAATATAGTATTTTTTTGTAAAACTTTGCATAATCCCATTATTTTGCATTCTGAATATTTTATTCTAATAAAGTTTTGCTGTATTTTTTGTAGAAATGTCACTTTACCTACAAAATTATTTTCAAAAATTAATTATTTTTTTTTAATATAATATTTTTTTGTAAAACTTTGCATAATCCCATTATTTTGCATTCTGAATATTTTATTCTTATAAAGTTTTGCTGTATTTTTTGTAGAAATGTCACTTTACCTACAAAATTATTTTAAAAAATTAATTTTTTTTTTTAATAAAATATTTTTTTGTAAAACTTTGCATAAGCTCATTATTTTGCATTCTGAATATTTTATTCTAATAAAGTTTTGCTGTATTTTTTGTAGAAATGTCACTTTACCTACAAAATTATTTTAAAAAATTAATTTTTTTTTTTAATAAAATATTTTTTTGTAAAACTTTGCATAAGCTCATTATTTTGCATTCTGAATATTTTATTCTAATAAAGTTTTGCTGTATTTTTTGTAGAAATGTCACTTTACCTACAAAATTATTTTCAAAAATTCATTATTTTTTTTTAAATATAGTATTTTTTTGTAAAACTTTGCATAATCCCATTATTTTGCATTCTGAATATTTTATTCTAATAAAGTTTTGCTGTATTTTTTGTAGAAATGTCACTTTACCTACAAAATTATTTTCAAAAATTAATTATTTTTTTTTAATATAATATTTTTTTGTAAAACTTTGCATAATCCCATTATTTTGCATTCTGAATATTTTATTCTTATAAAGTTTTGCTGTATTTTTTGTAGAAATGTCACTTTACCTACAAAATTATTTTAAAAAATTAATTTTTTTTTTTAATAAAATATTTTTTTGTAAAACTTTGCATAAGCTCATTATTTTGCATTCTGAATATTTTATTCTAATAAAGTTTTGCTGTATTTTTTGTAGAAATGTCACTTTACCTACAAAATTATTTTCAAAAATTCATTTTTTTTTTTTAAATATAGTATTTTTTTGTAAAACTTTGCATAATCCCATTATTTTGCATTCTGAATATTTTATTCTAATAAAGTTTTGCTGTATTTTTTGTAGAAATGTCACTTTACCTACAAAATTATTTTCAAAAATTCATTATTTTTTTTTAAATATAGTATTTTTTTGTAAAACTTTGCATAATCCCATTATTTTGCATTCTGAATATTTTATTCTAATAAAGTTTTGCTGTATTTTTTGTAGAAATGTCACTTTACCTACAAAATTATTTTCAAAAATTAATTATTTTTTTTTAATATAATATTTTTTTGTAAAACTTTGCATAATCCCATTATTTTGCATTCTGAATATTTTATTCTTATAAAGTTTTGCTGTATTTTTTGTAGAAATGTCACTTTACCTACAAAATTATTTTAAAAAATTAATATTTTTTTTTAATAAAATATTTTTTTGTAAAACTTTGCATAAGCTCATTATTTTGCATTCTGAATATTTTATTCTAATAAAGTTTTGCTGTATTTTTTGTAGAAATGTCACTTTACCTACAAAATTATTTTCAAAAATTAATTTTTTTTTTTTAATATAATATTTTTTTGTAAAACTTTGCATAAGCTCATTATTTTGCATTCTGAATATTTTATTCTAATAAAGTTTTGCTGTATTTTTTGTAGAAATGTCACTTTACCTACAAAATTATTTTCAAAAATTAATTTTTTTTTTAATATAATATTTTTTTGTAAAACTTTGCATAAGCTCATTATTTTGCATTCTGAATATTTTATTCTAATAAAGTTATGCTGTATTTTTTGTAGAAATGTCACTTTACCTACAAAATTATTTTCAAAAATTCATTTTATTTTTTAAATATAGTATTTTTTTGTAAAACTTTGCATAAGCTCATTATTTTGCATTCTGAATATTTTATTCTAATAAAGTTTTGCTGTATTTTTTGTAGAAATGTCACTTTACCTACAAAATTATTTTCAAAAATTATTATTTTTTTTTAATATAATATTTTTTTGTAAAACTTTGCATAATCCCATTATTTTGCATTCTGAATATTTTATTTTAATAAAGTTTTGCTGTATTTTTTGTGGAAATGTCACTCTACCTTGATTTGTTGATTTATTTCAGGGGTGGCAACTTCTACTCATGGTTCGTAATACACTGGGCACTGTTCTTGGATACCTCTGTGGCAATAGTAAAACGTATAAGAGTCTTCACTTGGTTGTACAATAAGTTTAAGCGTGAACGCGAGCCGGAGAAGAAGCCAGGATTTCAACATCCTGGTCTTCATAACAACATTAACATGCCAGCCACAGGTGAGGAGGCTATGAAACGGCTGCTGGCCTGCAAAGGGAAAGATCCCTATGGCATTTTGGGTGTGACCCCAACGTGTACAGATCCGGATATTAAAAACTACTATAAAAAACAAGCAAAGCTGGTGCATCCAGATAAGAATCAACAGCCTGGCGCTGAGGAGGCTTTCAAAATTCTGGTGCATGCGTTTGATATGATTGGGGAACCGGAGAAAAGAGCGGCGTATGATAGGGGTAAGTATGCCCCCACAATAAAAATAATTTTTAAGAAATAGGAAAATGTAAACAAAGAATGCTAGATAGGTTAAAATGTGGGAGTCAGGAAAGTAACAGGAGATATTAAATGAAAGATTAAAGGGAAATATTGGGACATTCGATGAATGAATGTGTATATCTGAACTGGATGGAGAGTAAATACTAGTTAAAATATAATCATTTTCTTTGTCATCAATATTTATTCAATTATTTGATCTCGCTATAGGTGTTGCTGAGTCTGCACAAGCAGAACAAGCGATGAACGAACTAACTGAACTCCTAGTACAACTCCAGCAGAAGGTGGAGGCAGCCGCAAATACGATCCGCTGCAGTGCGTGCGGGCTGCGCCACAAACGCATCAAAGTGGATCGGCCGAGTTATGCGGCGCGCAACTGCACCTCCTGCAAAATCCACCACGGAGCCCGCGAGGGCGACATCTGGGCGGAGGCGCGTTGCCTCGGCTTCCTCTGGTACTACTACGCCTGTATGGACGGCGGCGTGTACGACATAACCGAATGGGCCGGCTGCCAGAAAGACAGTCTAAAACACCTGCGGCCCGACTCGCACAACGTGCAGTACCGCATCGCGCTCGGCAAACAAACGAACGGCGGGGGCGGGCAGCCGCGGAGGCACGCCACGTCGCCCCGGCCCGACCGCAACCCAGATCTCGACCACCTCTTCAACAGCTTCTACGGGCAGACGGACGGCGCGCAGAACATGCGACGCCGCACCAAAAAGGCCAAATAAACAACAAAACAGATTCAACCGCATGCTTATTTTATTTCAGTGATCACGTATTACGGGAAAAATTAACGAGAGAACGCTTTCAGTACAATGCAACAACAAATAAATTACAAACAAAACAAAGTAATGATTATACAGCCTCCAACATCCCATCCAAGAAGCAGAGATTTGAGGTCTCCTCAATGGCTTTCTCCAAATCGGGTTTCATCACAGTTTTTCGTTTGGTACCCACAGTAAATTCCACAGTTTTCTTGCTTAACATCTCTATGAACATTTCCTGCAAGAAATTAATAATCTTTGTCATCTATCTCTAAAAATAAATCATATAGGATTCAAAAATTTATATTTTTTGGGTACTTGTATTAAATTGTGGATAAATATATAGTATTGTACCATTTCAACAACTTAAAGAAGTGTATTTATAAACAAACTATGTATAACAAGTGTGGGGAGGTGGATGGTTCAAGACCAACTATAATATGCCTGCTCATTATTTCAAACGTGAACTCTACACTACACAATTATCCATAACGTTCTATAATACAATCAATTTAATTGCTACATACAATTTTTTTTAAAACAAAAGGGCATAACTACGTTGAAAATGGGACAACTGCCCACTACACTGCTGCTTACATAGTTTTGTTAATAGGATAACAAACTTTTTTAATTGAACAATGTAAAACTATCTCCATTTTTTATTCCAGATTCTATGGTTAAAAGTATGAAGGATTTGTCTGAAACATTTTATTCAATTCATGATATATGGTGTTGTAATTACATGTTACAATTAAAGTTATGTTGCAGCCCATGTTCATTTAAAACATTAGCAAAAACAGCTTTTGTTTCAAAACATGACATGCCTTTGGAGAGAGCTATATTATTCAGGCAAATATGGTAAATTTTGATAATTCACCCTGAATTGTAAACAAATATATTTGAATGCACTTACTGTTGATTTCGTTATGAAGAACACGGCATCTTGACTGATCATCTTGCAGTCAGGATCCATTTTCATAATGTTTTTCACGCGGGCCAAAGGCAAGCGGACGTGCTTTTGTTTTTCCGGTGTCTTGTCCTTTTGAACACCTTAATTAATTTGGGTTATGTTGTTTTCAAGTACATGTTAAAACGAAGTAATTTACCTTCTGCGGCACCAGCTGTGTCGGCCTCAACAACCTCCATACTCGCATTCGCTTCCATTCTAACAAATAAACAGCAGATTTAACAGTATACGATGAAGGTTATGTAGCCAATTCCCGAAGAATTTGTTTTGTAATGAAGTTGCCAACGGTTTGCAACAAAACAATCAAATTGGGTGCGTTCCACTAAGAACAGTTCAGATTTGCTTTGGTGTATCGCGTCTCAATAGATGGCGCTTTCTTTCTTGGTCTTTATCGTGTATGTTACGATATTTTAAATAATTTCTTTTACGTACATTGTTTCATGGAAAAGACCATTAAATATGAACAATTCATACAGTCAATTTTGGGCTTTTAGTGAATCCAAAAAAAATAACTTCTATCTTCATAGAAGTCGTGAGGCTACAAAGATAGAAATGTTTGGATTCACACCAAAACTGATTATGAATTGACCATATTTTGTGGAATGATTTTGATAGTTAAACGAACACGGAACAAGTGGTGTGCGTAATCGCACCCCTAACTTATTTGTAATTTCCAAACCATTCCGAACAAAAATTGTTTTTTAAAAATTTAGGCGACTGTAATTATTTTTAGTTAATTCATTACAATCCATTGCATATAGTCTTTTGTTTTTAAATTAATTAATAGCTACTTTTATTAAAACTAGGGGTTTACTGAAAACTCCGTAAGTTACGCCACTGTCACACACGCAGAATAATGCGCATGCGCGCGCAGCGGACAGTTGATGTGCGTTGTGACAGTGTAACCGCGCGTTGTTTCATCTCCCGATTTCCAACGGCTGAAAATAAGGTAAAATCAATCAATCCCATTATAAAACTACCACCAAACGGTTCGTTTTTTCATGCGCTTTCGATTGATATAACTCACCGCGCTGTAGATGAATTTTTCTCCGAGATATCGCGATGGCGTCACTTGGCTTGAATTGTACGCGCTAAACGAGACGGTTGTTTGGTGCGAATTACGTCCTTATGATAACGCAGCTTGTGTGGGGCGCATGCTTAACCGGTGTAACTTTTCCCCAGCTTTACGATAGTATAAGTTTCTATGTTGTACGACTTGTGCATTTAATTCCCGTAATATGGCATAATATAAATTGTTTGTGTCAACATTTTGGGCTGGTGGGGCATGCCGGGAGATTTCTCGGTGTGTCGTTTGGGAAAGATGCTTGTTGCCTTCTAATAAACAATTGATGATTTAAGAAACACGACGGCGGCTTAAATATTTCCAGCACCGATTTCATATGTCCTGATAGTGGGGTTATTTTTGTATTTACTTTCATTTTAATCATATTGCTCATCACCGTATATGACTTGTGCAAATAACAATTGTTGTGCACAAAAAAATATGATTCATGGCGCTCTGCATGAATCATAATTTATTTGTGCTAAACAATTGTTATTTGCACAAGTCATATACGGTGATGAGCAATAAAATAATTCCTTAAATTAGCCAGACCACAAAAGTGAGAGTGAATGTAGATTTTTCTGAGAAATTTAAAATAAATGTGAGAGTAATACGAAGATTTTCTTTGAGTGAAAACCAATGAAAATAGTAAAAACAACCAAATTTACTCTATTTAGCAATACCCTAGCGCCATCTATGACGACGTTATAAAAGTAAGCCATACAAATAAATAAAAAATCTCAAAATATCCTATTTTAAAACACTTTTTCTTCATACATTTTAATATTTTAACACCCTATAACTAGATATTTACCCCATTCTAAATATTTATACAGAAATCTACAATTGTTGTCCATCAAATCTGTCAACCACTCGAAAGATAACACTGGTTGAATTTTAAATGAATCATAATTTAATCAAAAAATATATATCGGGGCAAATAAACGAGAGGTCAGCTGTGCGGTTCACGCGGTTGATTGTGGTGAAGAAAAAAATGGCACCGTACCACGACTTGTTATAAGGGCCCCCACAAAATAAAACAATGGATTTAAAGACTTGTGGTGTGTGCGGGGACAAGGCGCTCGGGTTCAACTTTAACGCGGTTACGTGCGAGAGTTGTAAGGCGTTCTTTCGCCGCAACGCGCTTGCCAATAAAACGTTTAAGTGTCCGTTTAGTGAGAGGTGTGAGATTACTATGGTGACCCGTCGATTCTGCCAGAAGTGTAGACTGCAGAAGTGTTTTGTTGTGGGCATGCGAAAGGATTATATTATGTCCGAGGAGGATAAGGTGTTGAAGCGACAGAAGATTGAGAGGAATAAGGCGCTGAAGAGGCCACATGGTGGTGGGTTTAAGAAGGGGTTCAAGAAAATGAAGAAAGAACCGTTTTTTGATGATGACTCCCAAAAATCAGGGGAAGAGTTTAGTGATTATGGTTCTGAAAACTCGCCTGACTCAATGTTGAGGAATATACTAAGCCCTCCGAGTAGTAAGTGCAGTGAGGATGGACTGGTTAATAATAATGATTTAATGTGTAATCATAACACAGTTGTTGACACTGTCAGTGAAGTTACGATAGCCAAAGATGTAATGGAGGAAGTGCAAAGGTGGCTGTAATCTTATCAGTGTTCAATTGTTTTTATTTAGTTGTCATTGCAGGACACAAGTGGAAGCTAATTCAATTGAGTCTATTTTGTGTGAGGCTATCAAGCTGGAGTATGAGGCTTACTCATCTCTGGCACAAAGTTATGGCAGGAGTAGAGAGCTGAATGATGCGGAAAGAGCCAAATTGAATGAACTTATTGTTGCTAATAAAGCTCTATTGGCTCCAGTGGATGATGATTTTTCCAATTTGATTGCACAGGATTGTAGATTGCGGGTTAGTTAATTTATTTATTATGTTGACTTGAAACTGTATTCTATATTTCTTCCAGCCCAATACAGAGACAGATCTAGCTGACTCACATCTTCTCGATGTCATTAATTTAACAGCAGTGGCCATTCGGCGACTCATAAAGATGGCCAAAAAGATAAATGCCTTTAAAAATATGTGTCAGGAGGATCAAGTTGCTCTACTAAAAGGTGGCTGCACAGAAATGATGATTCTGCGTAGTGCTATGAATTATGACTCAAGCAAACAGACATGGCAGGTAAACATTGAATGCAGCAACATGATGTTTTTTAATTGTTCAATTGTTTCTATATTAAGATACCTCACATAAAAGAGAGTTTGAGTAGTGTCAAAGCTGATGTGCTTAAACAGGCAAAAGGAAACCTTTTTCAAGAGCATGAGAGGTTTATTAAAACATTTGATCCAAAGTGGAGGTCTGATGAGAATATTGTGCTGATATTGTGTGCCATAACACTTTTTACACCTGATAGAGCTCGGGTGGTGCATCAAGATGTTATTAAATTAGAACAAGTGAGTATTTAAATAAATAACATGCAACTATGATTATATGTTTACTGTTGTAATTTTTGGGTTCTCTATAAGGCACCTTACACGGTCAATAATACTGTCAATATTTGCTTCAATCCTCCTTCAATATTTATCAAGTAATCAATTATCCCGAAAAAGATGAGTATTCTCTTCATTACATCATTACTATACCTTACATGATGAGTAATACTAGAGACATTTTAGAATAATGAAGATTTTAAACATTATTGTACAGTAATACTGTCATTATTCTAAAATATTGACAGTAATATTGATCATGTAAGGTGCTTTTTAGGCTTTTTCTTAATAAACCACCTTACATAATCAATATTACTGTCAATATTTTAGAATAATGACAATATTACTGTACTATAATATATTTAAAATGTTCATTATTCTAAAATATTACCAGTAATACACATCATGTAATGTATATTAATGATGTAATGAAGAGAATACTGATCTTTATCTGGATAATTGATTATTTGATAAATATAAAAGGAGGATTGAAGCAAATATTGGCAGTACTAGGATTGACAGTATTATTGACCATGTAAGGTGCCTTAATATAAACCATAATTAAGAATATTTAGTTGAAAGAATGTTTTTTCGTCATAGGTTCTAATTTCGTATTTAGAACCTTCTCTCATCTATCTTACTTCCAAATAACATTTACACATATCATAAAAACAAGGGTAGTTTACTCTTTTTGGTTTTATAATTTTTTATGCAAACAAATAATTTTACTTCAATGATTGCTTATTAAGTTTGAAATAATGCAAATACTTTTTGAAAGAGTAATAATAATTTTCTGACTTTTTTATTGACCCATGTACTCCCCCTTTCTGGTTCATAAATCGTAAAAATTCTTAAATTTTGGACGAAATCGCATAATATTCGTGACATTTTCGCATCCTGGTTGAACAACTTGACGTTCTGAAGTTAATAAAATATTTTCTATATGTATGTGTCTGGCGTACACTATATATATATTTATTACAGCAATTTATTAAAATGCATTGTTTTGTGTATTAGAATTCATACTATTACCTACTTCGAAGATACCTAGAGAGCGTCTACCCTGGCTGTGAAGCGAAATCAACGTTCCTCAAGTTGATCCAGAAGATTGCTGAACTGAAAAAAGTTAATGAGGAAGTTATCAACTGCTATCTCGACGTCAATCCATCTGATGTAGAGCCATTACTCATAGAAATCTTTGATCTGAAACACTAAGGTCATTCCATACAACTAGTGTCTGCAGGTGGACACTTGGTTGACACATTCTTTTCATTATTATTTGTTTCTTTAATGCAAGATACAAATAATGTAGATATTTTACAAAAGTCATGTATAGGCGCAAAAAGCACTTGAGAGTAATACAATTACAGGGTATGACCATTGGAAATAGCATGATGCTGACAACTTTATTATTGGTGAAACCACTTTTCTGTTGTATCATCAATAATTAAATTATATTCCTTTGTTTATTTTTTTAAATATAGAGTTTTAGGGTCAAATTGAATTAGATTCTTAAGCTGGATTTATAGTCCAATTGGAAGAACTAGAAACATCTTACGATGCCATTTATGACAACAGCAGAGCTTTATACATGTTAAATGAAATATGAAAACGGCGAGGTTATTTTTTGGATCACTCTCTCTCTCTATATATATAAAATGTTGATAGATAAGTATTCAGTTTGTAAATAGAAAGATATATTTTTAACTGTTAATTGTTCTTCTACATGCCTTTTATAACTTCTTCTATAATATCCCACATCCACACTTCTTTCCCCTCTTTTTTAACCTGCATACTTGGATAAAAAACAGGATTTCACAAAATGTATATATTTTTTAGAAACAATGAGTACCCTCCAAGCCCATTAAATATATTTTGCTATAAATTATACTATAACTATATAGTGTTTAGGAATCATAAAAGTAACTTTGGTTTGACTTAACGCTGCGCCCACTAACACTTCCAACACGTCGCTTGGAGCCGCCCGGAATATTGTCTTTACGTCCCAAAATGGGACTAGACCCACTGCCCATGTTTTTAATGAGATTTTTGAAGCTCTTTGCCTGACTTTCATTGTTGACACTCTCTTGCGCAATTATGTAGAAGTCGTCCAATAGATGTTGTGGTGGTTCCACATGGCAAGGAGTAACCAAACTCTCAGGACCTACAAAATATGTAAAGTGTGATGAAATTTCTTTTAAATTCAACTAACTGTAAAAAATTGATTGAAAAAATCTAACAATTCAGACATGAATACCCAACGACTTGCTTTATTAATTAATTATTTAATTATCAGAATTACTTATTGCACAGAATTGATGGTGTTGATAGTTTTATAACAATCAATATTTTTTTTACAATAATTATTTTGAAATTATAATATACATGTCTTGATTTAATAGAAACAAATTTACCTTTGTCTATCAACAAAGCCAGTCGCTTGTTGAGTGACTCATTTTTCTCCTCAAGTATATGAATTTTTTTTGCATCTTCTTCATAGTGCATTAGCGTTGGTGTTGGCATATACTGCAAAATTCAAACATAAAATGCGGTAATTTATAAATCCACTAGGATGGTTGCTATTTATGTACTGAGAATTGGCAACAATGGTGCTATCCTTTTTTTTTAATTATTTTGAATTGTGTACAAAAATAAGTCAAATTTAAATACCTGAAAAATGGATGCAAGAAAGTTGTGCAGAGAGACTAATAGTGTGTCCTGCCACTGCTTGGTGAAATGCAGTGAGAATGTTGGATTTTCCTCTGGGTTTTTAATGTAGGGCAGCACTACACAAAAAGTATTAGTAACATGTTCTATATTAATAATCAGTGTTGAATCCAGGATTTCCAAGTTGATATGGATTGTTTAGTAGTTATTCAATCAATCAGAGGAAGTTTTTAAATCAGCTGTTCTCACTTCAAACCTAGTTTATGTTAAGGTGTTGGATAAACACTGAGCAGTAACAAAAGTCAGGTATATAGGCTAAAGGCTAACAAGCCATTTTTTTCTGGATTCAACACTGTTCTTATACTTACCAAACCAATCCTTCCATTCCACTTGATTCTGTAGTTCAGGCGTCATCTTTGTGTAGAAATCAGTAATTTTGTCTGGTTTGTTGGAGACAACTGCATTTACAAGATACATTTTTAATATTGCATTTTCCAATTTTTTTACACCTAAAATATAAAACAATATTTATAATGACACTTATAACTATCATTACTAGCTTAAATTATTAAGGCTGGGCTGTATAAAACATGTGAATATCATAACTCTGAGTCAATTTCGAATCTGTGATTAATATGTCACTTTAGACAACTTATGCACTTAAAAATTTCAAAAGACCCCCTAAAGAATGTGTATGTGTAGAAAAACATCCCAAATGATCTTTAATCAATATTTTTTGTGATGCCCCAAAAATATTTTTCGCGACCCCCATTTTGGGAATCACTGCATCAGATTAAATTTTTCAGGGCATCGCCCCAGTGGGTTTTCTCAGCTGATTTCCAAATTTGGTCTCGATCCGTTGGGCCGTTTTCTTGGAATGTTGTTCACAGACATACATACATACAGACATACATACATACAGATATACATACATACAGACAGACATACATACATACAGACATACATATATATATATATATATATACATACAGACAGATATACATACATACAGACATACATACAAACATACAGACATACATACATACAGACAAACATACATACATACAGACATACCTACATACATACAGACATACATACATACATACAGACATACATACATACAGACATACAGATATACATACATACACCTAGCAGACATACATACATACAGACAGACATACATACATGCAGACATACATACATACATACAGATATACATACAGACATACATACAGATATACATACAGACAGACATACATACATACATACAGACATACATACATACAGATATACATACATACATACAGACATACATACATACATACAGACATACATATATATATATACATACAGACAGATATACATACATACATACAAACATACAGACATACATACATACAGACAAACATACATACATACAGACATACCTACATACATACAGACATACATACATACATACATACAGACATACATACATACAGACATACAGATATACATACATACACCTAGCAGACATACATACATACAGACAGACATACATACATGCAGACATACATACATACATACAGATATACATACAGACATACATACAGATATACATACAGACAGACATACATACATACAGACATACATACATACAGATATACATACATACATACAGACATACATACATACATACAAACATACATATATATACATATATATATATATATATATATATATATATATATATATACATACAGACAGATATACATACATACATACAAACATACAGACATACATACATACAGACAAACATACATACATACAGACATACCTACATACATACAGACATACATACATACATACATACAGACAGACATACATACATACAGACAGACATACATACATGCAGACATACATACATACATACAGATATACATACAGACATACATTCAAACATACATACAGACATACATACATACACCTAGCAGACATACATACATACAGACAGACAGACATACATACATAGATACAGATATACATACATACATGCAGACATACATACATACATAGATACAGATATACATACATACATGCAGACATACATACATACATACAGATATACATACAGACATACATACAGATATACATACAGACAGACATACATACATACAGACATACATACATACATACAAACATACAGACATACTTACATACATACAGACATTTTCCAAAAATAGTCTATTTAGACTATATTATTTATGAAACTAGAAAATTTTTCAAGTGAAAAGTAAAAATTAGCAATTCAAAATTTTTCACGATAACAATAACTTCCTTATACAGCAGTGCTGTATATGGAAAGTAAAATAAATAACCAAAGTGACAAACCTATTTTAAAGCTGAACAGAATTTTTTAAGGCATATTGTTAATTATATAGTTTGGGCCTATAACTAAATGAGTTTCTAGCAATTACCTGCAGCAAAATGGTTTTCCAACTTCGAAAACATATGGCTGTCCAAATGGGCCCACATTTCTCTCAGCGAATTAAGATCATACCCATTAATTGAATGCAGCAGCTGCTCGATAATTTTATCCACACGAAAACCCTTCTCCTTGTCACCCTTTAGCTCTGTATCAAAGGACTTTAGGGTGGCCCCGAAGCCTCGATGCAGAAGGTACTCTCTGATCATTTCATCCAAATACTGTGTGTGTGCCATTATTACACGAACAATGGTAGACACAATTCACCAATAAATATTAAGTAAACAAATTAAGAGTAAAACATCACAATAAACAAAACCATAGACACAAATTATAGGAAACTGTGATTTGTAGTATGTATACCAGGAGGTCAAGGATAGTAAACTAGAGAGGAGAGCTCATTCCTTATGTTTACAGGAATTTAACCAGTGTGACGTTATTAACGGACGTTTTTATGTGTGGAATACTCACCCCTATAGTCACCAACGTTCTATAAAGCTATAGCTATTGAACCCATAAGTATTCGTTGTAATAGCAAAAATAATTATCTAGGGCATGTAGTTACTTTAGATTCACTCTATTGGAAACACTGAAAAATTAAACAAAAGGTGTCATAAAAGCTCCAATCACAAGCGCTATTTAAGGTTTTTGACATTTGTTTTGGCATATTCTCTACATAATAATAAAATAATCGTCTAATACATGTTTCATTAATAAAAAAGAATCATGAATCCATGAATTTTGTTCAATCAGAATTTTCTGAATAATTCCGATCGTTTTGAAAACCCCTAGAATAAACAACAGTTTAAAGTTATTGACAAAAAACAATTAAATAAACAGAGGGAAAACACCATGTTTTGTTTTTTTAGACATAAGTGCATATTTGTATGTACATATGTGTGTATATAAATATATATTGTACATGTCAAAAATAGTTTAAATCTAATTAAAATAAGTTATTACTGCAAACCTGTTTTAATTGTGTTAGGTTCTTCAAGAACATTGAACAATTTCTAGTTTCATGTGATATCTTCAGCTCGTATTATGACCAATCACGTATCGCGTTGTCTTTAATAAAAGATAATCGTAGTACGTGATTGGTCGTAGTACTAACTGAACATAGCACATGAATAATTGCAACTAGAAACTTGTTCAAGTTTCTTGATGAATTTACTACACTGCAATTTACGATTTTCTTAATACATATTATATAGGTATTATTATAAAGTATGAAACTTTCAAAGTCACAGTAAGGTAATGAAATATGACGTGTAATGACAGCCGCTTTACGGTTATTATTGCAAAACTATTTTCTTATGAATAATTGTTATAATAATTGTTAGTTTCTTCAAGAAACTCGTCGAAACAGTTTCATGTGATATCTTCAGCTCGTAGTTAGACCAATCACGTACCGTGCAAGTCTTTAATAAAAGACTATCGTAGTACGTGATTGGTCATAGTACGAACTGAACATAGCACATTATTAATTGAAATTAGAAACTTGTTCAAGTTTTTTGATGAATCTATTACACTCATTATTAGTTGTCTATGATTGCACTGTAATTCACGATGTCCTTAATACATATTATATAGGTATTATTATAAAGTATGAAGCTTTCAAGTCACAATAAGGTAATGAAATATGACGTGTATGACAGCAGCTTTTACGGTACCATGCTTTTTTAAAAATTTAATTTAATGTATATCATTTATTTAATTTTGACAGTACATCACAATCTAGATGTAGTAATAAATTGCTCGTATTGCTCAATTGCGCGTACTTGTTACATAAATAAGATAATCTATCAAGTTTATTTCACTTACAGTTAGATGGCGCTGCGCTCGTCATGCCCAGCCAATCAATACGAATTTTTAGTTTTACAAATGACGTCATTGTTTTAAGCCGTGTGTGGGCACGAGTGGATTTTGTTTGCAACAAAAAAGGGCCCCGGAGAGATTCGTCTGGCGCTAAACGAGTATGTTGGGCTAATTGCGACGAGGATCGTGCGACACACCGTCGCGTTGTTGCATTAGGGAACACGTACGTAAGTAGGCCTGTTTTTGTTTAACCTGTTCGAGGCTGGCGGTGCTCACGTTTTGCGCGTCGCTTGTTTTTTCCTCCCCACGCACACAGACGCTAAATGGCTTAGGACGGAGGCGCCGGGTTCGAAGCTACAACACGCCTGCAGGATGCCCGAGCAGAGCAACGACTACCGGGTGGTGGTGTTTGGGGCCGGCGGCGTCGGCAAGAGCTCGCTGGTGTTGCGGTTCGTGAAGGGCACCTTCCGCGAGAGCTATATACCCACCATCGAGGATACGTACCGACAGGTGAATTTTGTTTTAATAATCGCAGTTTTAGCTTGCTACTTTGTTTTTTTGTTTCATTTATTATGCATCTTTAGTGGCACACATATACCTGATAATTTCGACACATGTTTCGCAATAGTTGATTTGATTTATTATTATTATCGGGTACATCCCTTGATTGTACTAAAACACACTTAATTACATTTTATACAACACTGATACAACAAGAGATCATAAAAATATAACAATGAATTAGGAATCGTAATAACTATAATCAAATTATTGATATGCTGCAGAGACTGGGGTTATATGGTAGTTATCTTATTTTATTGAAATTATGATGCAATATTTTCGATTTATAGTCCATGATTAAACGTAGTATGTCCAAAGAAATCATAGTGCTTTTCGTTTATCACTTTGGGCTGGTACGGGCTTATTGTTTCTGATTCTATGTTCCTGTGATAATACTGCCTTATATCAAGTGTCACAAGTTTGTCAAGAGTGACGGTAATGCCTTGGTTTCCTAGGAAGTGGTGTTAATAAAAACGACCGTTTTTGACGTCCATAAATGTATGGTATTTGACATAAGGCGGTATTACACTAGTGTTCGCAGAGCGTGAGGCATAACCACCGTGGCAACAGTTGTTTATTAACCAATGGCAACCGACATGGTTAACAGACCAGTTTGCTTTTTATTACCAGACAATCTGAACTTGTAGAATAGACCTTCTGGTTGTCATGTCATTCAGAACATTCTGTGTTAGTTATTAACATTGTCAGTATTAAAATATCTTAATGTGGCACCCAAGCACATGTACGTGCTATTTTTGGAGCTACAACTTCCCCCGCATTGTATTTACTGCTACTAATTTAGAACATCATTTAGAAACAAGAGATCTTGCGTTGCCTTGAAAATATAATTAGCACGTGGCCGGTTGACACGTTCTTATTTCCTGGAACAGATTCTATCAGTGACTCTCACATTTTTTAATGCGTGATTAACACGTGCACTAGGAAAAATGCCCGCCGTTGCACAGGGATAATTTTTAATTGCAAAAATAAACAAATCCTTACTTTTAATATAATGAATAAATACTAAAAATGTATTTATTCATTATATTAAATTATATTTTATATATAATATATTTTATTTATATTAAAAATATTGCGAAACATTGTAAAACAGCAAAAGTTTACTTAAAACATTGAAAATTTATAAGCTAGGTTGTATTAAGTGTTGTGTTAAGTGGGAGTAATCCACTTAACACAACACTTAATACAACCTAGCTTATAAATTTTCTTACATCCACAATAAATGTTTAATTGATGTGCCCGGCGCATCCACCATTTTTGGAAGTGGGTAACTTTCATTCGTTTGTTGCAACCTGTTGGGCTTCCGGTAAAGTCATTTTGTTTACAATACTTGTGCAATATAATACTTAAATTGCTGTTTAAACATTAATTTGGGACAATTAATACTTTTGAATGACCCAGATTATAAATTTGATAACACTTAAAACACAAATAATTATTAAAGCGATGTACCCGGCGCATTCACCATTTGTTGTAACGTGATAACTTTTACAGCACGTTCAATAGACCACTACGGTTCGGATCTAGATAGAGGGGAAAGGGCACAGGCTATAACTTTATAGGGCCTTTGGCACTAATAAATTTTACATTATTATAAATAAATTAACCAAAATCGAAATCGAAAATCGAAAATCGTAATTATCAATTAATAGATAATTACGATTTTCGATCCGCGAATCAGTAATTTGTTTATAATGTTCTTTCATATTTTCATCTCGAAAATATCTTCTGTTTATGGCCTTCAGTAGCGCAAACTATAATTTAAATCGGGGTCTTGTGCAAGTGCAACCCTGGGGTTTTTATGATTTTTTTAAAACACTCGTTGCCAACGTGTTCGTTTAATTGTTTGTCAACGTCGTACTGCAAAAAAATAAGAACAATTCACGATTTGAGTTTGTTAAACGATGGAATTTTAGTTTATTAGTATTTGTTAAGGCTAATAAACCGAAATTCCAAAATGTTATGCGGTCATATCGTGAATTGTCCGTATTTTGCCTAACGACTTATGATTATTATTTACTTATTTCGTTATACAAACACAATTCCTTAATCGAATACGTTCGAAATGACTTTGACACATAATGCGACGTTGCCATATATAAACAGAGGTACATGCCGCTATGAAATGAAAAGTTATAAACAATTTATGCAACATCTAACAATATAATCACGGGTTATAGTTATCTAGCCTTTATAAAACCCCCCGTATTGACCAACGTTCTATAAATGTATCAATAGCTATTGAACCCACAAGAATTCGTTGTTATAGCAACAATAAATACATTATCTAGGGAATGTAGTTACTTTAGATTCTTTCTATTGGAAACACTGAATAATTAAACAAAAAGTGTTATCAAATTTCCAATCACAAGTGTTATTCAATGGTTTAAACAATATAAAACGTCTTTATCCATTGAAAAAAAACTATGCAATTACTTTCTATGATTTTATTATTTTCATTTATTAATCTACTCCTAATTCGTGAAAACATGTGAAAAATTATGTAGTGCATAGTTCAAGTCATTTGAAATAGTGGACGAGCATAGTCAGGTTGGTGGGGGCCACCCGCCCACCCCACCTCTACTCGCATAGTTTTTTCCATAGGATAACACTCTTTCTGAAATGGTTTAAACAATATAACACGTCTGTATCCATTGAAAAAACTATGCGAACAAAGGTGGGGTGGGCGGGCGGCCCCTACCAACCAAACTATGCCCGTCCACTATTTCAAACGACTTGAACTATGCATTACATTATTTTTCACATATATTTTTTTAATTAGTCTAAAATTAATAAATGACATTAATTTAATCTGAAAAAATAACGGATAATAGCCTAGTGTATAGTTCAAGTCGTTTGAAATAGTGGACGGGTATAGTTTGATTGGTAGGGGGCAACCGCCCACCCCACTCTTGCTCGCATAGTCTTTCCATAGGATGACACTCTTTTTGGAATAGTTTAAACAATATAAAACGTCTGTATCCTTTGAAAAAAGTACGCGAGCAGAGGTGGGGTGGGCGGGTGGTCCCCACCAACCTGACTATGCTCGTCCACTATTTCAAATGACTTGAACTATGCACTACATTATTTTTCACATGTTTTCACGAATTAGGATTAGATTAATAAATGAAAATAATAAAATCATAGAAAGAAATTGCATAGTTTTTTTCAATGGATACAGATGTTTTATATTGTTTAAACCATTGAATACCGCTTGTGATTGGAAGTTTGATGACACCTCTTGTTTAATTATTCAGTGTTTCCAATAGAGAGAATCTAAAGTAATTACATTTCTTAGATGATATATTTATTGTTGCTATAACAACCAGACTATGCCCGTTTTTATGAATCGCGCCCCTTGCTCATTGTGCCCACATCAATCAAATAGTATGATTGTGTGTTATTACATTTTTTTAAATATTTTATTATTGTTATGATTTTGTGCTATTGTGATTCGTTTAGTTCCTGTTTTTGTTTCATTGTCGCATGGTAAGCTTGATTATTTATTATTAAATAATATTTCACAGGTAAGTTCTTTATTATTATTTAACTATTCACATTGCCATTATTTATGCTTATTTATTATAGTGTTTTTTATTGTCTGATTGTTTCTTCTTCTTTCTGCCTATCTTCATGCATACAATTTCCTATATTTCCGAAATTGAATGATTTTGGCGTCTACTACGTGGTAATTCATTTTCAATAAAGGAGATGAATAAAACTACTATGTTTTTTACCACTTGTTTAATTATTTGAAACAACTAGTCATCGGGAAAAACTTGATAATGCCTAGAGCTTAGGCGAAACTAGTTATTTCAAACAATTAAACAAGTGGTAAATAACATAGTTTTATTCATCTCCTATATTTCCTATTTTTGCGCTAAAATCGCCTTCTATATATAGAAAACCTTTATTGTTATACAAAGTATGTACTTGTATAAAGGTGGGTTTATACAGGAATAAAATAATAAATAAAATAATAAATTAAATTAATAAATAAAATAATAAATAAAATAATAAATAAAATAATAAATAAAATAATAAATAAAATAATAAATAAAATAATAAATAAAATAATAAATAAAATAATAAATAAAATAATAAATAAAATAATAAATAAAATAATAAATAAAATAATAAATAAAATAATAAATAAAATAATAAATAAAATAATAAATAAAATAATAAATAAAATAATAAATAAAATAATAAATAAAATAATAAATAAAATAATAAATAAAATAATAAATAAAATAATAAATAAAATAATAAATAAAATAATAAATAAAATAATAAATAAAATAATAAATAAAATAATAAATAAAATAATAAATAAAATAATAAATAAAATAATAAATAAAATAATAAATAAAATAATAAATAAAATAAAATAATTAATAAAATAATTAATAAATAAAATAATAAACTAGAGAGAACGAACCAGTAGAAATAAGGAATATTTGTATTATTTATGATGACAAAAATATTAACTTGCCAATTAGTGATGTGCCCCAAGTATTCTAGCTTTCGTGTTTTGATCTTAAGAATCAGTTCCTTTTTTTATGTATTCTTCGCATGACTTTTTCGTTGTTAACTAGGTCCATCCACGATATCCCATAGGATTGGCTAGTCGTATTTATGTCTTGCATCATTTTCTGAAGCTGGCAGATGGATGTTGCTATTATCGCAGTGTCGTCTGCATATCGTATGTTATTGATAACTTGACCGTTTATGATTACTCCATCCGAGTCATCATTGATGGCTTCTTTGAATAAGCATTCTGACTACATATTAAATAGGAGCGGTGATAGTATGCATCCTTGGCTGACTCACCGTCAGATATCCAATTCTTCAGAGTTATGTCCTTCAATATTTATTTGTGCTTTCTGATTCCAGTACAAAGTTTTTATTATTCGGACGTCATTGTAGTCTAGGCTCTTCTGCTGTACTATTTCCATTAACCGATCATGTTTAACTTTATCGAAGGCTTTCTCGTAGTCGATGAAGCCTATAAATAAATCTACGTTCATATCGAGACATCGTTGGATTATGACATTCATTCCAAATAGAGCCTCTCTTGTGCCTAGATTACCTCGAAATCCGAACTTTGAACTATGCACTACACTGTTATCCATTACTTTCTATGATTAAATTAATGTCATTTATTAATATAAGACTAATTAAAAATATATATATATATATATATATATATATATATGAAAAATAAAGTAATGCATAGTTCAAGTCGTTTGAAATAGTCGGCGGGCATAGTCACGTTGGTAGGGGCCGCCCGCCCACCCCACCTTTGTTCGCAAAGTTTTTCCATAGGATGACACTCTTCTTGGAATGGTTTAAACAATATAAAACGTCTGTATCCATTGAAAAAACTATGCGAGCCAAGGTGAGGTGGGCGGGTGGCCCCTACCAACCAAACTATGCCCGTCCACTATTTCAAACGACTTGAACTATGCACTACACTATTTATCCATAATTTTCTATGATTAAATTAATGTCAATTATTAATATAAGACTAATTAAAAAGATATATATGAAAAATAAAGTAATGCATACATCAAGTCGTTTGAAATAGTGGGCGGGCATAGTCAGGTTGGTAGGGGACGCCCGCCCACCCCACCTTTGTTCGCAAAGTTTTTCCATAGGATGACACTCTTCTTGGAATGGTTTAAACAATATAAAACGTCTGTATCCATTGAAAAAACTATGCGAGCCAAGGTGGGGTGGGCGGGTGGCCCCTACCAACCAAACTATGCCCGTCCACTATTTCAAACGACTTGAACTATGCACTACACTATTTATCCATAATTTTCTATGATTAAATTAATGTCAATTATTAATATAAGACTAATTAAAAAGATATATATGAAAAATAAAGTAATGCATACGTCAAGTCGTTTGAAATAGTGGGCGGGCATAGTCAGGTTGGTAGGGGACGCCCGCCCACCCCACCTTTGTTCGCAAAGTTTTTCCATAGGATGACACTCTTCTTGGAATGGTTTAAACAATATAAAACGTCTGTATCCATTGAAAAAACTATGCGAGCCAAGGTGGGGTGGGCGGGTGGCCCCTACCAACCAAACTATGCCCGTCCACTATTTCAAACGACTTGAACTATGCACTACACTATTTATCCATAATTTTCTATGATTAAATTAATGTCAATTATTAATATAAGACTAATTAAAAAGATATATATGAAAAATAAAGTAATGCATACGTCAAGTCGTTTGAAATAGTGGGCGGGCATAGTCAGGTTGGTAGGGGACGCCCGCCCACCCCACCTTTGTTCGCAAAGTTTTTCCATAGGATGACACTCTTCTTGGAATGGTTTAAACAATATAAAACGTCTGTATGCATTAAAAAAACTATGCGAGCGAAGGAGGGGTGGGCGGGTGTTCCCTACCAACCAAACTATGCCCATCCACTATTTCAAACGACTTGAACTCTGGACTATTATACTGTTATCCATCAATTTATATTCCATTCAATTAATTTCATTTGTTAATTTACGTCTAATTCGTAAAAAAAATGTGTCTCACTGATATCTGTTTCTAATTTCTTGTAAATGCGGCTGTGAATGATGTTTAGAAAAACCTTTAATGTGTGACTCATCACGGTTATTGTTCTAAAATCTGAGCACTCCCTTGCGTTGTGTTTTTTTTTTGCTAATGAAGAGAATGTAGATTTTAACCATTCTTGTGGTATGATTCCAGTCGTATAAATGGTATTATATAGATTTACCAAGATGCTAATATTGTCTTCCTCAATTAGTTTAAGAATATCGACTGGTATTTCGTCTGGTCCCATTGCCTTTCTATCTTTTGAGTTCTTGATAGCATACACTACTTCTTCAGCTGTTATTCTTGGTCCTTGCGATGTTTCTTTTATCTCCATTTCATTTCTGGTGTCTTCAAATAGTTGTTGTATGTATTCCTCCCATCTTTTGATCTTTTTCTCTATGTCCACTACTAATATTACCGTGTATAATTTAAGCTCCTTTAATCCATTTTTGTGTTTAGAATAAATAATTATTTAAAAAATAATTAGATTATTATTTAAACAATACCTTCCTTTACATCAGTGATGTATTCGGAAAGTAAAAATAATTAGATAAACATTATACTCAATGGTAAAACTACTGGAACTATTGCAATCTTTAAAATGCATTTATCAATTTGATTCATCTCAGTGTGCGATATATAGGAGGTGATTTTAACGCAAGAATAGGGAATATAGTTTTTGATTCTTGTGATATTTTTCTTCCCCCTCATCCTTCATTAATGGTAATACAAAATAATTATTTGATCAGAAATAAGTATTTTTCGTGGAATACATTAATTAATTAATTAATAATAATAGTTAATTTTTAATAAAATTGTGTATTAAAAATAAAAAAAAAATGAAATATTAAGATTGATTCAAAGGAAAGATTTATCAGACATATTTATTAACACCTATTATTTGTAATTTTGATAATTATGTATGTATTTAATTTTTTTTAGGTGATTAGTTGTAATAAGAATATATGCACCCTGCAAATCACAGACACCACTGGCTCACACCAGTTCCCCGCCATGCAGCGGCTATCGATAAGCAAAGGGCATGCTTTCATCCTGGTGTACTCAGTATCCAGCAGGCAAAGCTTGGAGGAGCTGAGGCCCATCTGGGAAGTAATTAAAGAAGTAAAAGGTCCTGATTTGGCCGCCATACCTATTATGCTGGTGGGGAACAAGTGTGATGAAAGCGCTGAATTAAGAGAGGTGAGACTATACTAATAAAATATAAATATCTTAAATAATACAACTTACCCCCTAGGAAGAAAGTTAAACGCCATCTGGCGACACCACATGAATTAGCAATGCACACCCATACGGCAATAACCGTCAACATGCTCATGCCATTAGGATCACCGAGTAGTGCCCTCTATGGAATAATATTCCAAAAGAGTGCTTGAGATATCACCACATTACCATATACACTTAAATCTATTATTATATATATATATATATATATATATATATATATATATATAGAGTAAATATTTATTTTGCTGTATAAGTATAATATGTTATATGTTGTATGCTGCATCTAGATCGATAACTAATTCACATACTCCGTGCCCTGATGAAGTAGCTAATTAAGCTACGAAATATTGCCAAAACGGAAGTAAAGTGTACTTCAAGTAAAAATAGTGGTTTAATTGCTGCACTACCCTAATAAACTATAAACACACACACACACACATATATATATATATATATATATATATATATATATATATATATATATATATATACAATAATAGATTTAAGTGTATATGGTAATATGGTGATATCTCAAGTACTATTTTGGAATATTATTCCATAGAGGGCACTACTTGGTGATCTTGATAGCATGAGCATGCTGACGGTTATTACTATATGGGTGTGCATTGCTAATTCATGTGGTGTCGCCAGATGGCGTTTAACTTTCTTCCTAGGGGGCTAGTTGTATCATGTTTATATATAAACATATAATATTACACAATATCTCGAGTGGTTCTATATAATCACATCTTAGCTCTTTTGTGAATTCATCCTCACTAGCTGAGCTACGCTGATGAGATCTAATAAGATCGAAATCTAGATATGTAGATTGCTAAGAGGTCGATTAACACTTATATATGTTAAATATCTTAACATTTTCGTTTTTTTTTCTTCTTCTAGGTAACGACATCAGAAGGCCAAGTGCAATCGCAAAACTGGGGCGTCAGCTTCATGGAAACGTCGGCGAAGACGAATCACAACGTGAAGCAGCTCTTCCAGGAGCTGCTCAATCTCGAAAAATCGCGAAACGTCAGTCTGCAGGTAGGCGGCAAGACGACGCGCGTCGCCAAAGACAAATGCGAGTTGATGTAAGAGCGTACACATTAAAAAAAATCCTGTTCAGAAAAACTAATTAAGCTATAAAATAATTCTATATTGAAGATATATAGTGTGATAATAATGAAGTCACAGTACAAACGTATCGGCCTTTTTTTTAGCAAATTATTTAAGTTTAGAAAAATCGATTAATTTAAAAATACTTGCAAGATAAAAAGCGGTGGATTTGTACAGCCAGTCATATGTTCTTTAATTTAGACCAGGGGGCGGGAAAGTGCGGCTAGTGATCCATATGCAACTCTTTGGATCCGTGTGTCAATATAATTACAGTGAAAATTATATAACGAGTGCGACAGAAATAATAACTCTTACTACGAAGTATCATCAAAAACTGTTTTTGCCAAATGTAGATATAAACATGTTTTTTTTATTTTAAGGTTTAAAAATTATACCGTCTTAGGGCCAGTTCTACAATTGATATTTAACCGGAGAATAAGACTATTTGTGGAATAAGTTTGAGATATTAACGCCAATATGTTAAACTTATTCCACGAATAACCTTATTCTTCAATTAAAATGTCAATTGTAGGCCCTAAATGGTGTCCGATACACAATTGGAGACGTTTGTGGAAAAGTTCCATTACTATCACTAGCATGTCGGGCGAAATATCTTTTTTTTTTCTTGAGGTCACAGAAACTTAATTCAGACGAGCGCGATGGCCTCGTGTAGGGAGATCACTCGACCCCTACTACTAATAACCATCTTCCTTATCTCAAAATCTATTTGTCTCTTGATTTTATTATATAAATCACACTGTAGCTCCAACCAGTTGATTTTGAACAGGATTTTTCTTTCCCGTGCGTACGCCACACCCGAGCTAAGTAAGCCAAAGAGAGTTGTTCCGTTCGTTGACTATTTTAAAGTGCCCAATTTGCGGACAATATAATTACACGTACACACATACACTCACACAAATCAGCTTTGTACATACTTAGGGATCTTTGCTTACTTAGCTTTCGAGATTAAAGAACACACAGAAACACACACATACAAAAGGTATTTTAGGACAGACTGCTTTGAATCTCTTAATTCGACTAATTGGCATTGTTCGAGTATTATCTTGTATCGAACTTGAATGCACATGATTTAAGTAATCTCTGAAGTATTTTTAATATTAACAATTAGCTCTCTTGTTGGACGTTATTAAATTTTTAATACACAAGGCGAGTGTGTTGTATGGTTTTAAATATCGCCGTTAAGGTTGGCGTTTTCTCATTTAATTTTGTAATAGCATAGGCGAAATTGCGTATAAGAAATACGCACCGTTATCTTTAACTAAAATATAAATTGAGTTGCAAAAATACGTATGCAAAAGAATAATGTTGCACGTATTCCGTAGTCTAAGTGAAAATGTCCATAATCCCTCGGTAATCGTAATCGAAATTAAGTTTTAGTACAAACGTATTATATATATATATATATATATATATATATATATATATATATATATATATATATATATATATATATATATATAATGACTGTTATTATTGCCAAATGTGAGGCTATAAATATGTTAATGCAAATTCTCTAAAAATTTGAAATAATTTTTAGAGAATTTGCATTTATATATATATATATATATATATATATATATATATATATATATATATATATATATATATATATATATGGCTCTAATTTTGTCTTTTAAAGGCTTTTCAAAATGCTTTATGTGATTTCGAGTTCGATACTGGTCTCGACTATGCATGTAGCGTCTATTAGTTCTATTTAACAGCTGCATAGAGTTTTTTTACTATGAGCAAAAATGAATCATCGACACTAGCTACGTTTCAAGACTGATTGTTTTAAGTTAGTGCCCCTTCTCCTCATACTCCTATAGCCCTGTCCTGTCTTAAACTGTTATCCAAATGCAGTCATGTCTGTCCATCGTTTTGAGTCGTCGCCGCCGCAGCAAGGATGCAGAAAACGTTGATTGCCAGTATATTTATAAAAAAAAAATTAACATATTCTTCAAACAATAATAGCATATCATTAAATAGATTACTAAACCCAAAAGGGATTAAAAGGGAGGAAATTAGCGCAATTTAAGTATATAGAATATGTGAGATTGGTTGATTTATTTACAAAAAAAAAGTTTAAATTTACATATTAAAGTTGTCCTTCATCTCTTTCTCCTTCCACTCTTGCTTTCCTTTAAAATAAAGGCCTGTATACACGATGCAATCATAATTGAAACAATACTAGTTACAAGAATTTGTTTGTACAGTTTCTAACTAAAAGTTCTTGATATTGGCATTTAAAACACAATCTAACCAAAATTTGGTGAATGCATGCGATTTTACACAAATTAAATGAATTTAATAAGATTTATATGACATTAAAAAAATCTGATTAATGACTGTACCTATTATTGTAACAATTGCGGTATAGTGTGTCTTAAAATAAGTTTGATGGGTTTGCCACATTCCTTCAAATAATTATTTTGAATATATTAAAACTATACATTGCTCATGCCATTTCAGTTGGAATGAGCATGTTGACGGTTATTACCATATGGGTGTACATTGCTAGTTTATGTGGTGCCGCCAGATGGTGCTTAACTTTCTTCCTAGGGTCCTGGTTTCCTAGTGGTATCGATAAATACGACCGTTTTTGACGTCATTTACACATTACAAGATACGTTTTAAGTACATATGTAATTTGAATAACTCACCAGTTTCCAGTGCAATTTATGACATTTTCTCAATACTTTGAATATGAGAGCGAAGCTGTCATTGATGCAGTTGGCAATGCTTTAACGTCACAAATACAGTTTTACGTGTATTAATATAAATATAGTAACGCAGAGAGTAGTCTACCGATATGTAATGGGAAATAGTCATGAATTACTGTGGATTATGGTTCTTTTATTCATTTACACGTATTTACAACATTTCTTGTAATGCGCAAATGACGTCAAAAACGGTCACTTTTGTCGACACCGCTTTCTAGGAAACCAGGGCTTTACTAACGTCTTTCGAGAAAGTGTCAATCAAATATTATGAGATACGTGAGACGCTATAGTAAATTTGTACCAATATACCAATAATTGAATCGATTCAAAGTATTGATATATCGGCATATTACGTTGACAAGTTGGTAGAGGGAGCCACTAACCGTCCACGACTTTTAAAGCTTTATTTCGGACAAATTACATTTTAAATTGATATAATTAAATAATAAATAAGTGTATGAAAACAAAACTGTTATTAAAGCAAATGATAATTTAAATAAACAGTTTCGACATCTATTATTAATTAATACAACGAAACCACATTATATTTCACCTAAAATATGTGCGCTATATAAATTCCAACCAACTTATTTCAAGCACCCTGTACAGTGTATACGGGCTTCAAGCAAACTTTATTACTACGAATTGTAAACGAAAAGGCATTTGTTAATCACGCTTTATAGTGTTCACTATATGAACTGCAATTGTGATCAATTTATTACATATATTGTATGCAACGAAATATAAATATAAAATATATACAAGTTATATTTAGAATAGCGGACATGTACTCACTGATTTTTCTGATCGCTTGTTTATTTGTGTTTGTTGTTACCAAAAAAAGAATCAATCATTCCCTTGTGCCACACACCCCTCACTTCCACGTACATATACACACACACACACACACATAAAACCCTTTATATATTTATGAGCGCGACATACATGTTTGTTAAGATGTTTGACGTTATGGAAAAATTAAAACAAATACGGAACGGTCCAAAAAAAAAAAATTAAATACTAATTTCCTAGGCTTCTATCGGAATTAATGAAACAAATCATAAATATTGTTATTATACATTATAGTGAATTCATAAAAATGAAATTCCAGTTTATAAAATATTGTACTTACAGACTACTTACCTTGTAGATAATTTCATTCGACTCAAATTTTTAGCGGCATTTGCTATCCTTAATAATAATTAATAAGTCGATAACGATGTTTGTATTATTATTATTATTATAATTGGGAATACTATTAATACGATTAAACCTACTATATATTTAATTGATTAGAATATATAGGTTGTTTGAGTGATGTTTACTCTTTCCGAATACAGCACAGCTGTTTTCAAAGGTATCGCGAAAACGATTAATTAATATTGTGGAAATATAAGATTACTTTCCGAATAAACAGCTACTGTATAAGGAAGTTATAGTTATTGCGACTAATTTAGAGTTGAAATTTTTTAATTTTCTTTACGTTTAATGACTAAAATAGTCGAAATAGAGTCAGTCTGTCAAGTCTGTCAAGTCTGTCAAGTCTGTCAAGTCTGTCAAGTCTGTCAAGTCTGTCAAGTCTGTCAAGTCTGTCAAGTCTGTCAAGTCTGTCAAGTCTGTCAAGTCTGTCAAGTCTGTCAAGTCTGTCAAGTCTGTCAAGTCTGTCAAGTCTGTCAAGTCTGTCAAGTCTGTCAAGTCTGTCAAGTCTGTCAAGTATGTCAAGTATGTCAAGTCTGTCAAGTCTGTCAAGTCTGTCAAGTCTGTCAAATCTGTCAATTCTGTCAAGTCTGTCAAGTATGTGAAGTCTTCTAGTATGTCAGATTTCTAAGTATCTATTTCAGCCATTAATTCTACTAAATTGTTTTTATTGATTTCCTTTTTTGAAAGTTTTATCTGTATATAAATATTAGAGATAGCTCTTATTCATGAGTATTTTTTAATATTTTTTTTTGGAAACAAAATAGTTTTATTCATTTCTTTCTTTGATTATTAATGCCAACATAGCAATCGCCTCAATAATATCGCATTTAAAATAATACCTTCCTTGTAGAGTACTGATATTCTGTTGTTGCACTAATTATATATTTATAAGTATATTGTAGGTTTAATTCGTGCTCCCACCACCCAAAATGGCCGAAATAACACACGAAAAAACACACACAACTGTAATATGTTTTACGAGTGACGAATTTTTCAAAAGAACAATCTGTACCCAACAATAACGAAATAAATATAAACAAAACAACGACTACTACCCTTGAATATTTTTTGAAAAATTCCGATCTCATTCTCTGAATGTTACTACTACTATAAAAATTAATTGTGATTTAAACCCAAACATTTCCTTTTGTGATTGATCACTGTAGCCGTAAATACGAAAAAAAAACAAAAACTATTTCTTAGAAGTCTATTTGTTAAAGATGCAATTTTATTAAGAATATATCTATTGTATAGAATGTGTTGTGTCTATCCCCGATTAATTACGTCAGCGCACGCGCGCATTGTTTGTGTCGCAGAGATGAGAAGAGGATGCGCGTATATATATTTTTTTTCCTGGCTTCCTGACCCCTGGACTTTGGCTTTTTCGTGATAAATCGGTTTGTTTGTGTCTGCTGCTCGCGCGCGCACGGGTCAATTGTCGTCACTTCACTACAAGTACGATCCTAAGATTTGATTGATTTGACTCGACTGAGCGCGCTGGAATTTTGAGTGATTTTAATTGAAAAAAATAAAAATAATAATGGTGGCGATTAATACGACGTCGGTTATCTTTCAAAGTATTTTTACGATTTTGAATATTACGGCGGAGCAGGAGGAGTCACCGTCGTATAATTATTATTATATGAATATAGGACAGGGTGAGATTTTTTAAATGTTCATCGCACTGGACGATTTTGGTTATTTTTGGTGTTTTAGAGACGAATGTGACTAAGTGTTATGGGATGTATGGGTGTTTCGAGCTGGCACCGCCGTGGACTAGTGAACATAGGCCTGTTTCGTTGTTTCCTGAAAGTATCAAAAAGGTAAGAGACAGTTTCTTCTATTTAAACAAAAATACATCTTTATAGGGCTATGAGCCTTTTCCTTCCTTCAAAGGAGTAGCTTAGATGTGTGTAATCACCCGGTATTTACCTTTTAAACCTTTGAAACGTGATTCGCCCTGATGGGTTTCGAACTCAGGCTCCCCAATGCTCAGTATGAGATCGATGGCGCCTGTAAACCACTCGACCACTGAGCTGATAATCTAATAAATATATATATATATATATATATATATATATATATATATATATATAAACCATCTTTATTAGATTATTGACCCTTCATGGGTCTTTCTTGCTGAGTTCTATTATTATTATTTAAGCCGTTCATTTATCGTTTTTGGAGCTCTTCTGGGCTGCTCTTATTTCTCCGGTACAACTCCCGAACGATAAACGAAAGCTGCCTTAATGATATATCTGCTATCGTAAGGTGTAGGCGTTTTGTCCCTTGTATTTATGAGAAATTTCCCTTTTTTGGGCTTGTCCTGTTGGCAAATACATATGTAATGTAATTTTTAATGTAATGTAATTTTTAAAGTAATGTAATTTTTAATGTAATGTAATTTTTAATGTAATATAATTTTTAATGTAATATAATGTATGAGTATAAACTATATATTTCTAGGTGGAACCTAAATTAACATATTACACAAGGGAAAATCCCGTGCGAGGAACACGAATTGATTTGGACGCGTATGAACCAATTTTATCTTCTGGAATTGATCCACTTATTCCGCTTTATTTGATTACGCATGGTTACACTGAAGGTGGCGAGCAGTCATGGGTATGTTAGTGACTTCAGATAGATCTAAAAAAACTTTTGAAATTCTTTTGTACTTTTTTGTGACAGATTAAGCTTAAAATATCGTTGATTTTGTAGATAAAGGCCATGACAACTGAGTTACTCAAGAAGGACAATTGTAATGTCATAGTAATTGACTGGCAGGGTGGTTCGAGTCCGCCTTACACGCAAGCAGTTGCCAATACTCGACTAGTTGGAGCAATTACTGCTCATTTGCTAGGAGAGTATGCTCAATATACGGGTGATTTGAAATTAGATCATGTGCATTGTATTGGACACTCTTTAGGCGCACACCTTAGTGGATATATTGGATACACATTGCAAACAGTAAGTGAATATTATAAATAATAATAATAATTATTATTATAAACTCTTATTAAATAATACTAATATAACTGACGGTTTGAAAGGGCTGGGTGATATCGAGCTCCTTAAAAAACTGAGCTCTAAACATTTATCTATGCTATGATTTGGCCCTACTGACAGTCATACAATACATTTCAAAGCGATAGTTTATGATTTGTAGACAAGCTTAGCTGCAATATATTGAATGTCGTGTATTATTCACTTGAGTGATTATTGGTAACTTCTCCTGTGTATAATATACAATATTCTAATAGATTATTGTATTTCAGGGGTTTTTTTCTGTATATGTTTGAAATGTTGTAACTGTTTTAAAGCAATTTGGATTAACAATTGGCCGCATAACAGGCTTGGATCCCGCGGAGCCGCATTTTGCAAAAGCCAACCGTCCGGTGCGTTTAGACAAATCAGCCGCCAAATATGTTGACGTGGTGCACACAGATGCTAGTCAATTTATTCGAGGTGGTTTGGGCATGACGGAGGCTATTGGACATGTGGATTATTATCCAAATGGTGGTACTGATCAACCCGGGTGTGGAAAAAGTATGGTTGAATATACTGTAGAAAACGGAGGCAGCTTTTTTATGGGTAATAACAATATTATTAATTTAATCTCTAATCAAACTTATAGGTAAGTAAAGGATAGCCCGTAGCGCCGTGTGTTGATTTTGGTGAACTAAAATATTATACATTATATATGATTTGGTTATTTTTCTATTCTTTTGGGTATTGACCGTATTAGGGAAAAGTAATTAAATATTTATGTACGACTTTCGATTGTTTGAGTTTTTTCGAGAACAACTATTCTCGATTCTAAATATCTGGTGTGGGCACCAGACGACTTTCCGAATTACATGACCTATTTAATTTTGTATAACATTGTCGTGTATCGCGGTCGTGCGCCGCCGGTTGTAAAGGCGAAGGTAGAATTGTGGGCATCGGAACCAGTAAATAGAACAAGAAACAAAAGTCCGTACCAGCCCAGAGTGATGAACCAAAGGCACTGCGGTCGACGCTTTGGCCGTCCCTGGTATAAATGATGTGTAATTGTAGTTTCGTAATCGTGAATTTTAGTGACTGATTTGGTAATTATGTGTAAATAATGTTCTACTATCACACAGATAACAGTTTTAAAAGAAATGACCATTATTGGCTAATTGTGCTACTAATCGAGAATAAAGTATATCAACAAATTTAGAATAGAAAAATTAATATATGAGCCTGTAGGAATGAAAGTAACACATTGTATAAATCAGGGGGGAGGGGGGGGAGGGGGGTTGGTTGGCAAACTTTTGATCGCATTGGACGAATCTATTTAGTTTGTGAGAAGAAATCATTATTTAAATCAGATATTTATGTAAATCGACGTGCGCAGTTATATTTTTATTAATGAATAAATTGATTTCAAGTATGTAACTGCGCACGTCATTTTACATAAATATCTGATTTAAATAATGATTTCTTCTCACAAACTAATTAGATTCGTCCAATGCGATCAAAAGTTTGCCCCCGTCCCCCTGATTTATACAATGTGTTTAAAAAAAAAATTTAAATATATAAATTTGAATTTATTTAAACAACAAAGTTACATATTTTATATAAATATAAAAATACGAAATATGTGAAGTTGTTTGGGTATGATTTGATGTTTTTTCCCTCTGTCCTCGCCGCGGGATTTATGGGTGATTTCCCATCTCGGGCTAACGGTATCGAGGGTGAATGTGTTTTTATTTTTGTTGTTTAGGCATGAAGAAATTCCTGGCTTGTAACCATGTTCGCAGCCACCAATACTTTCTGGAAAGCATCAACACTGAATGTCCGTTTGTGACAATCGCCTGCAAATCGTACGAGGTATGTTCAATTGTAAAACTCATAACCAGTGGCGTAACAACATCAAGTCGCGCCCATGTGCAGAAATTAGCTAAGCGCACTAATCTCTACATCTGATTGTTACGCCACTGCACGCCCCCTTATATTATTTGCTGTTATTCGCATTTTGTATAACTTTTTGCAGATATAAAATGCGTAGGTGATCGTTTCATCTCGCTTTGTAAGTATTAATTAAATTATATTGATCTAAAAATCTTAAATTTCAAAGCAATAATGTTTACATATGATTTGCAACCAAATTATAATAATTAGAAATTAAAAAATATTTAAATATTATAATTATAATTTGTAATAACTTTACGTTTTTATCAATACAAATAATCTACGATATGAGCAAAACATATACAATAGATTCCGCTTTATTGGAACAAATCGGATCCTACGCATAAAGTCCGGCATCCCTATAATATAAAAACGAAGACAATATTTTGAAGCCGTCAGTTGTGACTTTTCTGCTGTCAGTGTAAAAGTGGAGGTTGAAGGTTCGAATCCTATCGATTATGGTATTTATTATATAATATTTAATTGGAGGATTAAGTTAGTCGAATGAATCGCAATTCATAGATTACATCGCGGCATATAGAAGAAGTTTTATAAAAATTAAGACCTTTATTTAGCATGACAACTCAAAAAATACGATACCCTCCAATATACCATGCTCATCACGAACAACAAAAAATAAAAAATAAAATTATATACATAAAAAATAAAAGTAACAATTAGCAATATACAGATTAACAGCATCTACACTCCCTCTGCCCTCGCCACTTTACTTTCCCACGTCAGCCTCCTGCAGATTTTCACGCCTTTACCATCCTCTGCTAACCATTGATTCAGCTTTCTGAAATTTCCAATCCACTCTGCTTTCACTCCCTCACATTCATTGCTAAGGTGCCACCATGTGTCCCTTCCCTCACTACACAGCGCACACGCGGTGTACCCCAGCCCCATCCACACAGTGGCGTAGCGAGCTTAACTCGCGCCCGAGTCACAATACCTTTTTAGCGCCCCTCCATTCGAAAACTATATAATATTATATGTAAAATATACTTTTGTGGACCATTTGGCGCTTCTTTATGAGTAGCGCCCGGGGCATGATACCCCCCCCCCTCTTGCCCCCTCACTACGCCACTGCATCCACACTTTCCTTCCTCTCTCGTCTGACCCACTCTTCCAATGCACGCTTTGTCTTCCCTGTTTCACTCATCCCTGGCTAAGAAGAAGTTTTATATATCGTTATGGAACATTTTTGTCTAGTTGGTTCATCAGGGTACGGCCCCCTGTACGGAGGGATTGGAATTTTGCCGTGTAGATTAATTTATGAACTTAACAGACATACAAAAGTTAATTGGACATAAAAGTTAAAGACAAGAACAATGTATATTTTCAAAAAGTATTATATGTTTCTGCGAATGTTATTATACTCGATTATGTTTTTGTTTGGTTCAATATACAATATTATTAATTTTTATATGTGGATTTGTTACTATTTATAGGATTTTATTGCTGGAAATTGCATGGGATGCGACAACAATGAGCATCATTGCATTAAATTTGGTTATCATGGCAGGGGGCAATATGAAGATTTGGTAAGACGCAGGAAGGTTCATCCCTCGCAAGGCATGGTGCAATATTTGAGAACTTCTGATCGAGTTCCTTATTGTAGTAAGTACATAAATTTAACTGTTAATCGTCCGGTGTAAATGTAATTACTAGGTACACTTAAACCCTGGTTTCCTAGAAAGCAATCGCTTAAAAACGGCTGCTTCGTCATTTTTACATAATGCGTTATAATAGATCCGATATAGCTTCATCCCATTTTTTTCTTGGTCTTCCTTTTTTCTTGTTTATAATGTTTGCTCTCCATATTCTTTTGGCCGATGTTGTCTCTGCCATCCTAATTATCTTTTATAACCTAAATAATAAGATTGTTAATTTTAAAATTGATTCATGTAGAAATTCTAGCTCTACGTTTCCTTTAATTGCCCACAAATTTTATTTTTGGATTCGTTCGTTTCTTCAAACCACCGATTCAATTCATGTTACAACTAGTTATCGAGCTTTCCAATTAGTTTTATTTTAGATTTTGTTTGATTAATTTTCAAGGAGCTCACTACAAAGTCTCAGTACTGATATCCGACTCATCAGTTAGTAAACTACATGGAGGTGAAATTGGGCAGTTATGGTTTGTATTTCACAACACTACGGATAGAAAGGGCTACAAAACACAACGTGCGCCTCTTAATTCTGGCGGGTATCACGAGCCAGGAGTACTATATACATCCGTAGTACCCAGTGAAGGAATAAATCACTTAAAAGCTGTTGAAGTCGAATGGGGCTACCACAGCAGTGTTTTCAATCCATTAACCTGGCGGCTTCTGGCATCACCACGACTGCACTTGGCTAAAATAAAAATAGAATCTCTAGAGACTAGAGAGAGGTGAGTTTATTAAATATATTGATCATGTTTTGCTCATTAAGTTCGATATGCAGGTATTGATGTTTATTCTCTAGGGAGTAAAGTATTTTTTACCGTCTAGAGAGCGTATAAATATGTCTAAGGGCCAGTTCTACAATTGACATTTAACCGGAGAATAAGGCTATCCGTGGAATAAGTTTGAGATATTGACGCTAATATCACAAACTCCACGAATAGCGTTAGTCTCCGGTTAAATATCAATTGTAGAATCGGCCCTAAGAAATGAAAAGTCAAAATTATGGAATATTTTGAAAATGTTTAAGTAATTTTTGTTTTCCTCCTTAGTTATTTATTTATTTATTTAATTCTAGTTGTACACATTGCTTATTACTCAGATATTATTATACATAATATGTTAAATTGGATAAACTACTCGAATAAGTGTGTAATCCCGTGAAAAAACTATGCAAACAAAGGTGGGGTGGGCGGGTGTTCCATACCAACCAAACTATGCCCATTCACTATTTCAAATAGCTTGAACTCTGCGCGACATTATTATCGATAACTTTCTGTAATTCAATCAATTTCATTTATTACTTTAGATTTCATTTAAAATAATATATAGGGATCAATGTAGTGTATAGTTCAAGTTATTTGAGATAGTCAATGGGCATAGGTAGGTTTTTTACATATTTTTTACTCCATAATGTGTGAATTCATTTCATTATATGTCAAATTTTACGAATCATTCCTTAACCATACAACCTTTATCTCCTAAATCGGTATACCATTAACACATAATATATCTCCGTCTACATATGAGCCTGTGAGAATAAAAGTACACCACTTTTATTCTCACAGGCTTATATGTAGACGGAGATATATTATCACATTTGAATTGTTTTAAAATGGAGAACATTTTAGTATTTATGTAAATCGTTGTGCGCAGTTACAGATTTGAAATCAATTTATTCATAAACTAACTACCTACGTTGATTTACATAAATACCAAACGCAAAATCTTCAAATTTAAAAGTGATTTACGCCACTTTCATTCTCACAGACTCAGATGATACTATTAATTTAGCTTTATTCAACCTTAAAAATCCCCCAAAAACCAAGACAATGTTTTGAAGCTGATTTATGTATTTTGTTAATTCAAAACTGTTGGTAGCGGTATCGAATTCCCATCGAGACTAGTTTTTTTTTTAATGTTTTTTATTCAATATTTAATTGAAGTATTAAGTGTTTTGAAGTGATACTTACTAGTATTTAATCTGCCGGAATATTGAACTATGTTTTTTTTATTATTTCTCTTTAGGTTATCAGTATGTCCAAAGGATAAAAAGCCTCTAGTGTCTGGTCTACCGCAATTAATGCTACCATCATACTGTACATAGCAACATATTGTTTTCTATTGGTGGATGAATTAAGGACTTTTAGTTCGGTGTGCGTCTGATTGTGATTTAATGTAAGGACTACTTGCCGTCTATTTGTAAATAGGTTTTATTTATTCTCGCTTCAACAACAACAACAATAATATATATATCAACTTGTTTATATTAATTTTTGTCCGATATTGTGAAACCAAACTCCTCTAAGTTTCCCCAAAATATTTCTATAATCGCAGAAATGTATGCGTTATGCTACATACTTATATAGGTCTGAATTCAAAATGTTTAATTCCTTTATTCTATTACTTATTATTATTATTATTATTCTATAGTAGAATATAAGAATTAAACCTATCGATTTATATACTTACAAATTTTCAGACATTGCCATAGCCGCTTTCGTTCGGTAGCTGTTCTTGGCTGCTCTTAGGTAGCTTAGAACAGTCCGAGTGATAAACGAAAGCGGCTCATGTATATACAGAAGTACATGATATAATTCTATTCTATATTTTTGGATTATGTGTAATCTTGGGCTACAATTAATTTGCTTTTAGCCGCTTTCGTGTATCTTATTTAGGTGTTCTGGGCAGCTATTTGCTGGCTGGGAACAGCTCCCGAAAGATAAATGAAAGCGGCTTTTATTGCTTCGTACTTGCCCCCTACTCCTCTTCTCTCACCCACTTATCCAGCAAATCGTTGCGGCTATTCAACCCTCTAGCTCCTTTCCCAACATTGCCCCCAATATTTTCTCTACGTTTCAAAAATCCGTTCGTCGTGGTACTGCCTCGGTATTTGAATTTGCGCCATCTAGTAATAGACAATTAATTGTTACAGACTGTTCAGTTATAAAATAAAACAGTTAGCTGCAACATACAATATATTACAGTAGATATGTGATATAGCAAATATTAGAATACATCATGTCATTGTGAATTATTATTTATTGATTATATTAAATAATTAATCCCGTACTACAACTGACATTTAATTAATTGTTCTTCAGTTAAATATCGATTGTATAACCAGCCCTACAGGTTCTTATTAAATGACGTTGTATTGTATGTAAGTGTTGCTGTTGGAATACAGCTGGCGCTAGTAGTGCTGTTTGCCATCGTCTATATCATTAAAGACATTTTCAGTAATTTCTGGTCAAAATTATTTAGTTTAATTTAATTTAAAAAAAAAAATTTAGCAATATTAAAACACGCAAATAAACAAATATGAACAATAAGCTCGGTTTCACACGTATTGAAATTATTTTTATAATTTTAATTTGGTAAAATATGCCGAGTAGTGTCTTAAAAGAAATTATTAATCTCATTTCTATATTACAGTCGATTCGGCGTTACTGAAATAGATTAGCACTACGGTATTTGTTCCAATAATCTGTCCCACGCTTTTGATGTTAATAATTGTATTGATTGGATTTAAGAGGACAGAAATATCCAAGAACTGTATACAAGAGGACGTGGGAATGTCCGTTCACCAATCGGGTGATGGCAAAAATGTTTCGTCATTGAACCGTGATCTGGCAGGGATATTTGGCGGTAAATTTAAATATCATTGCAATCGGGTCACGTCGGGCTTGTATATTGGGCAGTGAATTTAAATTACGACACGATCGGGTGGGGAATTAGCAGCAAATTTAAATATGCTGTAGTACACAGTCTGTAGGTGTAATAGTTCATTCACAATAAGCGCGGTAGTGGTAAGGTAGCGGTAAGCAATATTTTGCATGGCTATACAAATTCAAACGTTCTGAATTGGGCAGTAATGCTATGCTATAATTATGGTAGATTATGGATAATTACCCATGTTTTGTCATAGTTTTATTGCGCTGCTATAAACGTCCGCATTTTTATACATGTGAGTAATTTCGCTTACCGCTACATTACCCCTACCGCGTTTATTGTGAATGATCCATAACAAAGTTGTCTATATAGGAACAAACATGTAACACGGTATGTATGAGGTCGGATAGCAAAAATTGCGTGTTACGGGTCTACGATATGCTCGATGTCCTTCTGTATATAGACCTTATATAGGACTATTGCAGCTGATCATGCAGAGAAAGATTTAAGGAAGGAAAAGTACATAGTACTGAGAGAATGGTTCAAGTGCACATCTATCCAATTGTTTAGTACAGCTGTTTCTAAAATAAGAATAGCAATGATGATTACTAAACTTCGATGGAGATAGCACTTAAAGAAGAAGACATTGATTGGGATAGGGACTGCAATTTTATCGCACATTGGCGGTTGTTCCTGTAAACAGGTGTACCATTGATCTATTTTAATTTACAAGCATATTAAGTTGTTAATTGTTTTGAGTTTTGGAAGAAACCGACAGCCCTTGAAATTAAATGCAACAAATGGTAATGGCTGGGCTCTACAATAAGGAGATGAATCAACAACATTGATAGATTGAAACCCACAAGGCTGATGCAAATAATAAGGCTCAAAACAACATACAGTGCACAATTAAGCCTCTGAAAATGGCTGGAGTTGGTAGCAAATGAAAGGAGTTGCACAAAATCGGGTACAGTGGAAGAAAGTGTTGGAGGCCCTATGTTTCTGAGCAGGAATTATAGGATCCACGAAGAAGAAGAAACTGTTAATGGTATGTAGTCATATTATCTATTTTGTAAATTCTCTAAAACGACCCTTAGCACGACAGTCTCGCTGCACACTGCGGTTATTGTAGACATATATTAACCATGTTCACATGTAGGATTGAAATCGAACTGAATACGATTGTAGTTTAAAACTCATCCATGTGAACAGGTGTAAAACCGAATTAAAGTCGAATCGACATATTGGATTGTTAAGGCGTCTTTGTGATAATTCATTTTAAAGGATAAATGAAATAATTTTTATTTTGTTTTTTATCACACTTCAGTTACACTTTGCAACTAGTTTCGACTAAGCTCTAGCCATTTTCGAGCTCCTCCGATGACGTATCGAACGTACATACAGGTACAAATATTAAAATTGTATCAAGGCATGCGCATAGTGGCGCCAGACTAGACCGTCCACACGTAAGACTACTTTACATGCCCTTTTCGAGAAGATTTTCTTTATTTAGCAGCATTAATGAAATGTATGGGACTCCATCCAGTTTCTTTTTCCTTTTTCAAAAATGAGTTCTAATTCCTCAGTGGTAACTGCAATTTGAAGTAAAATTTCTCTAGACAAAAAGTATAGAAATAGTCATCACATGAAGAAAAGAAACGTTCCAATGGGAATTCAAACCTAAGACTCCCATCTTAGGTTTGAATTCCCATCGGGAGGTATTTTTTCTTTATGTGGCAACTATTTCTATACTTTTGTCTATAGAAATTTTACTTCAAATTGCAGTTACCACTGAGGAATTAAACCTCATTTTATATGTGTAAATAAGCAACACTTTACTTAATACTGTTTTTTTTTCTTAGTATTAAGTAAAGTGTTCCTTTTTAACACATGTAAAATGAGGTGTAATTCCTCAGTGGTAACTGCAATTTAAAGTAAAATTTCTCTAGACAAAACGTATAGAAATAGTTGCCACATGAAGAAAAAAACGTCCCGATGGGAATTCAAATCTAACACTCCCATCTTAAGTATTAAGTATTAAGTAAGATGTTGCTTTTTTATATATGTAAAATGAGGTTTAATTCCTCAGTGGTAAATGCAATTTGAAGAAAAATGTGTCTAGACATAAAGTATAAAAATAGTTGCCACTGGGCTCAGAAGAATTAGTGAGATAATTCATTCATCATACCGAGTCGAATGAGAGGTATTTTATCTATTTAATATTCCTATAATAGACTATTTTATTTAAGACACGTTCATTAATAAAGTATCAATATAAATTTCCTTCTAATTGAATGCTCATGGGTGCTCGGTGGGACTTGTAATAATAATCGCGCCACGCGGATTAAATCCTCCGGAGCATATGCCCGGTCTCTATACATAATGCGATCGCGGCGAATGTAACGAAGTTAGTCGGCGTTTAAAAGGGGGATGGTGAATTGTGCACACGAGGGGTGCGCACCGCTAGATAGTCTCACTTTCACACCAGTAACCACAGTGCGATCTAATGTTGCAAAATCTGCACACACACACACACAGGAACCCCCCGGCCATCCACCTCACTGGGCACGCAGCACGTTTTGTGTATGCGATGCAACGGGGGTGGCTGGCGACCCACCGCCGCCGCGTGCGAAAGGCTAATCGTGTTTATTAACTCGGATTAAACAGCCAATAGAATTTATAAAAGGGGATTAGAATTGAAGAGAGTTCATAATTAAATACATAGATTTAGATGGACTAAAGTCAACTTTTGGGAGATACTAAACACAAAACTGGGTATTTTGTAGAATTTCGACGAAAACTGTTTCGAAAAATTTAAACAATGCCCTTCAATTGTTTTAAATAATGTTTAACGAAATGAGAAATAATTCAATTGTTCTGATGAATCAAAACAATGTCTAACACACTTTGATTTAAAAGATCGATACATGCTACTAGGGTTTCCATTTATACGACATTAATGAATATTCAGATTTATTCGGATATATTCGGATATCCGAATAATTATATATATATATATATATATATATATATATATATATATATATATATATATATAAATATATATTATTTTTAGAAATTGAAATAGTGGACGAGCATAGTTTGGTTGGTAAGGAACACCCGCCCACCCCACCGTCACTCGTATAGTTCTTACATAGGATAACACTCTTCCTGGAATGGTTAAAACAATATAAGAGGTTTGTATCCATTGAAAAAACTATGCGAGCGAAGGTGGGGTGGGCGGGTGGTCCCTACCAACGAAACTATACTCGTCCACTATTCCAAATGACTTGAACTATACACTACATTGTCTCTCACAATTTTTGATGTATTAGGCGTAAATTAATAAATGAAATTAATTGAATCACACAAAGTAATGGATAACAATGTAGTGCAGACATTAAGTCATTTGTAATAGTGGACGGGTGTAGTTTGGTTGGTAGGGGCCACCCGCCCGCCCCACCTTCGCTCGCATAGTTTTTTCAATGGATACAAACGTCTTATATTGTTTTAACCGTTCCAGGAAGAGTGTTATCCTATGGAAAAACTATGCGAGCGAAGGTGAGGTGGGCGGGTGGCCCCTACCAACCAAACTACACCCGTCCACTATTTCAAATGACTTAATGTCTGCACTACATTGTTATCCATTACTTCATATGATTCAATTAATTTCATTTATTAATTTCCGCCTAATGTGTAAAAAACTTCGAGAAAGAATGTAGTGCATAGTTCAAGCCGTTTGAAATATTGTTTTTTTTTCGGGTACATAACAGGTATGGGATAGATATACCCCAACCCTATGACAATGCACCACAGACATACGTTTTACATTACATGTATGTTATATACAATATACAAGAAATAGAAATAAAATAAAAAAGAAACCACTAACTACTATAAATAATAACAGCAATTCTAGACTTAAACACAATAAATGGCGAATTAAATAGATCCGGGTATGACCGCAAACGTTTGTAGGCATTTATATGGTAGTAATATTAAAAACATTCCCCAGGAGTGGTTGGCGCCATTGTCGGGCGACAAACATATCTCCCCTTTCCCCAATTACTCGTCTAGCGATTTGTACACGGCGCATTTGGTGCTAACGGAGCGCGTGGTCTCAAAGACGCCGGTCGTGCGGTACCACATGTGGCAAAATTAGCAGTAGAAAAAAATGGACCACCCAAGGGTGCTTTTGTTGTATGTTGCTAGTCTGACAATTTAAAATTCTACTATAAACTATTCGAACTGATTTAATTTGTGCCGCCCCATACACCGGCAGACGTTCGTGTTCCTGCCGCCCCCCATTAATTTCCTATTCGCGGAATGTCGCACAAGTGAATTTGTCGTAAGATGAGAAATATATAAGCGGCGGGCACGCGAGGTAGGGCTACGGCCGCCGCCAGGGGGGGGCCTACGGTCGATAATGAAAAATTAGTAATTCATTAAGGGCCGCGCGTGGATTTATGAACGCTCAGGATAATAAATGCGACGGCCGGACGCACAGCACTGACTCACCAACCACCCACTACCCCCTACCTATGTATGTGTGTGTGCGCGAAATATGACCCTTTTTGCGTGTTCAGCAAGTGAAAATATTTATATGGCAAACAGAATTTTTATAAATGGAAAATGTTAGATTTAAATATGATTTTGAATTAATTAATTAATAATTAATACGCGTATTATAATATAATATTATTGATTAATCATTACCAAGATGTTCAACGTCTGTTAACGTTATGACGTTTGCGGTGGCGACCTACCGATGGCTCTGTCGGTCAATATTTGCATATTTCGATATGTGCTGAATCGGACAAGATGTGTAAATAGAGGCGCTTTCGTTTAGCATGGTTTATCATTGCTAGTCGCCCCCGTGGCGTACAGTATCGCTCAGGTCTTGCGGTCGTGCGCCGCCGGTTGTAAGGGCCGATATAGAATTATGCCATATTACCTTATGGGTGTGGTACCGCCAGATGGCGTTTAACTTTCCTCCTAGGAGGTCAGTTGTATCATTCTTGTATATATAAATTAAAAACCTGCTCGGCGAATTAGTACCTTGGTGATGGTGAGCAGGCTTAATCACACTTACATTGAGAACTATGCCAAAAATAGGCAATTTACAAAATTAGTACCTTGACGATGGTGAGCAGGCTTAATAACATTTACATTGAGAATTATGCCAAAAATAGGCAATCTGAAAAATTTGACTGAAACTTTCAAATTACATTAATTTCGATATTTGTAATAAAAATATATAAACCAACGGTATTTTTGGAGCAGATTGAGCAAGTTCCCAATGTTTTAATCATGGGATCATGAATCATCGTGGTATGGTGGTAGTTGGTGATTTGGATGTCTGTATTTTTCATCTCTATTTTTTATTATATCTTTCTTCTGCTGTTTGTTGTTATTAGTCTAATAAAACAAACATTATTTATTATTATTATTATTATTATTAAAAGACGTGACACCGATAATTAGGGACGTTTGTATCATTCTTGTATATATAAGTTAAAAACCAGCTCGGCGAATTAGTACCTTGGCGATGGTGAGCAGGCTTAATCACATTTCCATTGAGAACTATGCCAAAAATAGGCAATCTGAAAAATTTCACTGAAATGTTCAAATTACTATCATTTTGATATTTGTAACAAAATTAAAAAAAAAAATAACGGGTTTTTTGAAGCAGATTGAGCAAGTTCCCAATGTTTTAATCAACAAAAACCTAATGATCTCATAATTACTTGCTTCCAGATTAAATGAAAAGAATCTAGGGGGTTAATTGTATCATGTTTGTATATAATCACTCGAGATATTGTGTGAATTCATCCTCAATAACTGAGCTACAATGATGAGATCTAATAAGATGGAAAACTAGATATGTAGATTGCTAAAAGGTGAATACACACTTATATATGTAATATAATAATTATTTTTATTTACCATTGATGTACAATAATATACAGAGTGTTTGATAACTGGACTGACACCTGCAATACAGTTACCAAACACCATGTATAATATTGTACATCAATAGAAAATAAAATTAATGATTATATTAATTATTCAGTGCGATTTTGACTTTCTGCTTCTAGTATTATAGTATTACAAATTCAAGCAAAAAATTAGTTTTCTGAGGCTATAATCTATGTTACCTAACCAGTCTAAATATTGCACATGATCATCAATATTGCTACGCAAATGTCCCTGAATGCATACGATTATTAAGCCATCCCTAATTTGATAATAATTCTGTTTGCTGATTATAATCAGCCGCAATCTCCCTATATGATTAAATTACATATTAAAATCGGGATGATGTAAAGGTGCACCACCCTGGGTACGCGCGAGAGGGGGGTGAGTTGGCGGATGGCTACACGCCGAACATTATCCGGCCGTGAATAGTAAACGGGCGATAATCTAGGAATGAAACTGTAATTAATCAACCGTCATATTACTATGCGGTGCGCAGATTGCATAATATAATCATTATTCATCGGGGTAACTGGCGCGCGCCCGGTTTAATATCGGCGAGGTGACTTTACGGGCGACAACTTACGATGATGTTATTGATGCGGACGAGGAAATTATGCGATTCGCATCTTATCCGCTCTAATAATAATTAAACTGGAATTTAGAGCGGAATCGGAGTTATTCATCGAAAGAGATGTACTATGTCAAAGTTATTTTCTTCAATTATATCAAAGTATTTTCTATAAGCCTGATTGGTCGGCTTCAAAACATTACATTACATTACATTCGTAAACCGTTGATGTTTTTCATCATTTCTCCGAAGTTCTCCAGTTCCTGCCCTGCGGTTTACAAAGGATGTGTCGGATAATTTAGAAAAATATTCTAAATTGTTCAATGACTACACTTTTAAACTGACAACACAAAAATGTCATAACTGACCGGTTTTTGAGGGGTGTAAATTTGGACTTTGCTGGGTTATAATCAGTTCGGAATACAAATTAGCTTCAAAATCATAAATAAAATTGAATACAATATTGACTCACTTTATGTAATATTATAAGGATTTCGAATATTTCGAATAATAATGTGTGCTAGTGTCAAGTATTTTCTATAAAAGGCACCTTACACGGTCAATAATACTGTCAATCCTAGTACTGTCAGTATTTGCTTGAATCCTCCTTCAATATTTATTAAGTAATCATTTATTCGGATAAACATCAATATTCTATTCATTCAATTAAAAAAAAACTTCTATCTTTAGGGCTATCAGCCGTGAGGCTTTTCCGCCGGTCAAGGGAGAAGCTCAGAGTAATTTAATCACCCGGTATTTACCTTAACTTCACAGAAAACCTCTGAAAAACTGTGAAAGGTGATGCGTAAAAATTCACTCCCCGCTGGGGATCGAACTCAGACTCCCCAATGCTCAGTACGAGACGGACGACGCCTCTAACCACTCGGCCACTGAGCTGGGTCGTCATTCAATTATTACTATACCTTACACATCAGTAATACTGTCAATATTTTAGAATAATGAACATTTTAAACATGTTATCGTACAGCAATACCAGGGGTAATACTGTCTAAAAATTGACAATATTATTGACCGTGTAAGGTGCCTTTATGTTGACGCTGGCACAAATTATTATTCGAAATATTCGAAATCCCTATAATATTACATAAAGTGAGTCAATATTGTATTCAATTTTATTTATGATTCCGAATAAGCTGATTTGTATTCCGAACTGATTATAACCCAACAAAGTCCAACTTTACACCCCTCTAGATGACTTATAGTATCCGGAATCAACCGTCAAAGTTTCTCACGCGTATCAAAGATCGGATCCTGATTAATGATATCGAGCGGACGCGCCCTCCCACTCCGAAGTTTTAGGGGGGGCGGCGGCGGCCACCAATCATCCCGATGCGTTTCCAGTTTTAAACAACTCGCAAAACTTTCAAGTCGTTATTAATCCTTTATCATTGATTTACGGTGGGTCGCGAGGGCGAGAGCGCGCGCGCGCGCTTTTCCTCGCCCTCGCCCCGGAAAACACGGAAGAAAGCGCGGATTAAAATATGTAGCCGGGCGCCAACCCTCCTCACGCTACACCATCCCCCCGCGCGCGCAGGTGATCTATTGTTTTACTGGACCGGATTTATAGCGTCGTATTTCCGGGGCCGGGGCGAAGTTTTTAAAAATATAGAGACAGTTGCAGGACGAATATATTATGGTGGAGGAACGGGGTGAATTACGAGAAAAATAAAAATTCAATTATAAATTCATTAATTCAAGTTTTAAGATTTATTGGGACGTTTAAAGAATATTGGGATTATTTTTGTTACTAATTTATTAATAATTGCAACAACAATAATTGAAAAAATAATTGAACATATTTAAAACTGGTTTTAATCAGGTGGTGTTAAACTACAAGATCGAAGAGGCCAATTGGTCCTCTTTTTCCAGGCCAGGCTTCATGGAAATGAAATACTCCCCTATAAACTAACGTACCAGCAAAGTATAGTGAGGTGGAGCTATATCTTGTTGAAAAATTACATCAGGAGGTATACAAGTGTGAATCCACCTCTTAGCAATCTACATATCTAGATTTCGATCTTATTAGATCTTACCAGTGTAGCTCAGCTAGTGAGAATGAATTCACACAATATCTCGAGTGGTTATATATCAAAATGTTGCAACTAACCCTCTAGATTCTTTTCATTTAATCTGAAAGCAAGTAATTATGAGATCATTAAGTTTTTGTTGATTAAAACATTGGGAACTTGCTCAATTTGCTTCAAAAACACTGTTTTTTTCATATATATTTATTACAAATATCGAAATGAATGTAATTTGAACGTTTCAGTCAAATTTTTCTAGATTGCCTATTTTTGGCATATGTAAATGTGGTTAAGCCTGCTCACCATCGCCAAGGTACTAATTTTGCAGATTGCCTATTTTTGGTATAGTTCTCAATGTAAATGTGATTAAGCCTGCTCACCATCGCTAAGGTACTAATTCGTCGAGCGGGTTTTAAATTTATATATATATACAAGAATGATACAACTAATCCCATAGGAGGAAAGTTAAACGCCATCTGGAGACACCACATCAATTAGCAATGCACACCCATATGGTAATATGGTAATATCTCAAGCACTCACAGGAATATTGTTCCATAGAGCACACTACCCGCCCGGTGATCCTGATGGAATGAGCATGTTAACGGTTATTACCATATGGGTGTGCATTGCTAATTGATGTAGTGCCGCCAGATGGCGTTTAACTTTCCTCCTATGGGGTTAGTTGTATCATTCTTGTATATATAAATTAAAGACCTGTTCGGCGAATTAGTACCTTGGCGATGGTGAGCAGGCTTAATCACATATACATTGAGAACTATGCCAAAAATAGGCTATCTGAAAAATTTGACTGAAACATTCAAATTACATTCATTTCCATATTTGTAATAAAAATATATTTAAAAAAAAACGGTGTTTTTGAAGCAATTGAGCAAGTTCCTAATGTTTTAATCAACAAAAACTTAATGATCTCATAATTACTTGCTTTCAGATTAAATTAAAAGAGTCTTAGGGGGTTAGTTGTAACATTTTGATATATAACCACTCGAGATATTGTGTGAATTCATTCAACCTAGGGGGTTAGTTGTATCACGTCAGGAGATAATTTTTCTAAAATACTCTGCAACATTTTTACTTGCATAAGATCCAAATATAATTCCACGATTAATATTATCTTCAATGAAATAAGGCCCAATTATTCCTCCACACCAAATACCATTTTTTTTCCTGTGAGCTGGAATCTTCAAACCCATGCCTCATTACAAAATTATTATAGTTATGTGATATAAGACTTACATTTCCAACATCTTAGTCCTACCAATATCAAAGCCGAGCTAGATTCTACTCTGGAGGAGTCTGCTCCTTCGTTTACAACAATAAAATAATGGTGTCTCTGCACCACATGACTTTTCGAATTATTTAATTAATATTTTGTATTTAATATAAGATTTGTTGGCTTTATTTTCATGAAAACATGAGTTTTTTTTTTTTTCGTGAAAATTCAATTTTAGAACTCTAACCCCTACGACTCACCAATGTTCCATATATGTATCAATAGCTATTGAAGCCATAAGTATTAGTTGTTATAGCAACAATAAATACATTATCTAGGGAATGTAAAAAAAGACCTTTATTGGCATTTCCCTCATTGCCCCTCCACATCACAAACCTCAACAAAAATATACAAAAATAAATATTTCACGTTAGATTTGATAACTTTATTTTCATGAGGATATGAGTTTTTTTCGTGGAAATAAAGCCAAACATTCAAGTTTAGAACTATAAACCCTACGGGGTCACCAATATTCCATAAATGTATGAAATGTATTGAACCAATAAGTATTTGTGGTTATAGCCACAATAAATAAATTATCTAGGGAATGTAGTTACTTTAGATTCTCTCTATTGGAAACACTGAATAATAAAACAAAAGGTCTCCAATCACAAACACTATTCAAGCTGTTTGACATTTGTTTTGGCAATTTCTGTCACAATGACGGTTTCAATTTATCCATTCAATAGCTTATGGGACCTATACATTTTATGGGATGATGGTGAATAAGAGCACTAGTTTGATTTTTTGTTATAAAATCATCTGCCACGTCTTTGTTTTTCTAATCTAAGTCTATATTGTCTCATGAATTTCACCGCTGTATTTATAACATTTTCATCTTGCTATCATCGCCAATTAAACAAATTTGTACAACTTAGAAACTTTCCCACGTAAACCCTATTCGATATTATAATTCATAACTCCTCTTTTTGAAGCCAACTGATAAATAATGAGATCACTTAAGCGTGTGTCACACACATCCACCACCCTCACGGGGCGGTATCGCGCGTAATGAAGTCAGCGGGACAAATAAAGTGTCAGTGTCAAAACTAGTTAGCATGACACAATGGGGGCGTCCTTCTATTTGTATAAACGGCTAATTGTGAATGTAAAAAAGTCACATGAGCTAGAGCTCGAGCATACGTCGGATGTCAGTCGCGGGGATGATTGATGGCATTGTGCGTGCCCGTAATCCTTCCCTGAAGCCGCGTGTATGCGTGTGTGTGTGAACGGGGGAGGCAGCGCCGCAAGAGAACGCAGCAGCCCACCACCACCCCTCCGACGCGATCATATAATGTATCGGATTAACTTTTGGCCGGCCGCGTAAACAATGGGCGAGGTAATTTTCGACTGCGTTTAATGCGTGTACGGGATTTACGGGCCGCGATTTATTAATATAATACCCGTGGGTACAAACGGGGGAATGTATTATGCAGAATGCATCGAATAGATTTACAAATTTGATACTTATATATAACTTATTTTGGCAAAAAGAATTATCAAGTTGCTTTATATAAATACCAAGCGTTATAAATATCAGTAATTTATTTAAATTTTTTAATTGTTCTTATATTTAGAACATTTTTAATTGTCTTTTATATAATATTTCGTATCAAAATGCCATGCGTTAATAAATATCGATGTTCCCGCGCTTTTTTAGTTTTTAACCTTCTTAAGGTCGTTTTAGACAAGACAATTTCTTGACTCAAAAGTTAAAGTCGTTTTAGACAAGACAATTTCTTGATTCAAAAGTTAAAGTCGTTTTAGACAAGACAATTTTTTAGCTCAAAAGTTGTTCAAGAAATGAATTCATATATCCTCCTCCCATAAAATTTGTCCTTGACAAATAGAACGTGTTATATTTTTCCATTCGATCAACCAAACAAATTCAATATTTCAAATAATTTGCTGTATGATACGAGACAATTTAGATTGTCTCGAATCTTGACTAAAGGTCGTTTTAGACAAGACAATTTCTTGGCTCAAAAGTTGTTCAGGAAATGAATTCATATATCCTCCTCCCATGCTATTTGTCCTTAACAAATATAACGCGTTATATTTTTCCATTCGATCTACCATCCAATTCAATATTTCAAATAATTTGCTGTATGATACAAGATAATTTAGATTGTCTCGCATCTTGGCTAAGTCAAGAAATTGTCTTGTCTAAAACGACCATAAAGGTCGTTTTAGACAAGACAATTTCTTGACGCAAAAGTTAGTCAAGATGCGAGACAATCTAAATTATCTTGTATCATACAGCAAATTATTTGAAATATTGAATTGGATGATAAATCGAATAGAAAATTATAACGCGTTCTATTTGTCAAGAACAAATTGCATGGGAACAGGATATATGAATTCATTTCTTGAACAACTTTTGAGCTAAGAAATTGTCTTGTCTAAAACGATCTTTAGTCAAGATGAGAGACAATCTAAATGTATAGTAAATGTTTGTAGGCCTGGACTAGGCTTTAGCATTTTAAATCTACTAAATTGTTTTGTGATATAAACCAAACTTTATACATTAAAAAAGTCATTCTTTTAATTATTCAATTCTATTTTTATTTGCGTAAGACTTATCGCGTAACAGTCTCGCCCCAGCTTTGTCCAGGATTATCAGCCACTCCGGCAACCTAAATCCGTTATTGATGTCCTGCTCCCTGCAGCAGCGCCGCCGTGTCACGTGTCGGACACAAGTCGGTCACTTAATCTGCTATTTATGCGACTCCTGAGGGGGAGGCTGGTGCGCGCAGCACCCTGCTAAATGGCCAGCGCCCCAGATATTAATACCCACTTCCTCCGGCCTTTATTCGGGGTGGTTTTACAAAGCGCGCACTTGTATGCAGCGCAGCCACACACCACCTAGGCCCGCGTCGAGATTTATGATTTTTGTGGCCCTGTTCTCACGACACCCCTAAAGGCGAAAAGTGTCGGAGCGGAAACGCAAATATGATACGTACAAAGGGCGCTATCAGACTCAATTACACATTTATTGAATGTAGAGGGTTAATAAAGTGGAACCCTTTTTACTGGTGTAAATTATGGTGGTGAGAGTGTTTGTTACAACAAAAATCAAGTACTAGATGCAAATCAAGTTATTAAAGCAAATTTTCTATGGAAACATTGGACAATAATAATAGTAATAATAATACATTGAGTTTGTAAAAAAAAGTGGCACACTAACTAATACAAATTATTACACTATTTTAATTTATAGAAAACTAGTAATTTTTGCTTTTATGGTCTACAAATAAAAAATTGTATCGAACAAACGCTTTAATAAGAAGTTTAAATTAAAACATCACGCTATACATAACGAAAAAACAATACTTACCCCCGTATTCACCGACGTTCCATAAATCTATCTCCTTAGATAATGTATTTATTATTGCTATAACAACGAATACGTATGGGTTCAATAGATATTGACTATTGAACCCATACGTATTCGTTGTTATAGCAATAATAAATACATTATCTAGGGAATGTAGTTACTTTAGATTCTCTTTATTGGGAACACTGAATAATTAAACAAAAGGCGACATCAAACTGCCAATCGTAAGTGCTATTCAAGGTGTTTGACATTTGTTTTGGCATATTCTGTCATAATGACGTTGTCAATTTATCCATTTAATAGCTTATGGTACCTATTTATGGGATGTTGGTGAATACGGGCATTAACAAACTAAAAGTAACATCAGATTGTCTTAAATTAACCAGTTCTGGGGGTCTAAATATGATTAGCTTGCCCGGTGCTTCCAAAGACGTTTAAAAAAAATTCAAAGTGGTACCTTGTCGAAGAATGGGATAGCATTGATCAAAATATGATTAGACAGTTAATCAAAGTATAATATCTCGACCAAAGTCAGGCATTGGTAGATATTCAGAGAACTCACTACTGATGCTTAAATACTTAAATTCTGATTTAATATTAATTAATACAAAAAGTCGTGTTATCGTATGAGTCACACGGTGAGTCGCTTTGAATAATATCTGGTGTGAGCAAGATATTATTCAAAGCGACTCACCGTGTGACTCATAAGATAAGTACAATTATAGCTACAAACAAGTGACATCATCGGTGAGCGCTAGATATTGTAACAGGCACGAACCTGCAGTGTACTGTAAGATGGCCGTCTGACCCACACAACTTTAAACGCGCTGCATATATTTATTGCAATATTGTCGCATAAACAAGTGCCCCGAGTGGAGTGAGTGATGTTGAAACAACGGGAATTTTATTGAGATTCCGGTAATGTGTGATTTGTGTTGTGAACGTGCCTAATCAACCCGAGAGATGTATGTGTTAGAGGTTGGAAATTGGAAGGTTTTTGAAACATACTCACCGCAAACAAGTTACAGCTGGCTAGGATTATTACGAGCACTTCTGCTGTAAAAAGGTCAGTGCATTATGCTGTTTAACTATTTATACGTTTCATGCTGTTTTAATTGGTATTTGGTTAATAATTAAGTTAAGTACAGTTGCTTTATGTGATATTACTTATGTGTCGTCCACTAAAGACTATATTTCTGCCATACGATTATATTTTGGGAATTCTATCTATAGAGCTATCAACTAGTAAAGGGAAAATCTCAGGGGAGTTTAATCACTCTGAGCTTTTCCCTTTACTAGTTGATAGCCCTATAGATAAAATTCCCAAAATATAATCATATGGCAGAAATATAGGCTTTAGTGGAACACATAAGTAATATCATAAAGCAACTGTACTTAACTTAATTATTAACCAAATACCAATTAAAACAGCATGAAACGTAAAAGTAAATACCGAGGAATTTAATCAATCGGTATTTACTTCACAGAGAACCTCTAAAAGACTGTAAAAGGTGATAACTGAAAATTCGCCCCAATGGGGTGTGAACTCGCGCCCCTAATATACGAGATAGACAATGCCTCTAACCCAGTGGTTCTTAACCGGTGTTCCGCAAAACACTGGTGCTCCGCGAGTTTGTTGCTGCGCGGATCTATATGTATATTGGAGTTGCACAAATAATGGCTAGATGATTGCACATTGAAGTAAGGTAGTTATCCAAGGGAAAAGTATTATGTCGATTCTTCCAAATTTAGAATGAATTGGTAACTTGAAAGTATGAATGATTTTATACAATGTCTTCAAAATTATATTTGGTGTGCTAAAATGGTATTGGCGATTCAAGCCGACTGATACTCCATCTGGTGGCAGGAAATGAACTATATTTAGTAGGGAATTTGTTTGCATAACATTTGTTTTTTCATCTTATACATGACTATCCAAGGTTATACTATTTATACCTTAAAAGTACATTAACAATCGCATATTATTGTAGAAGTGACTGAAATTATATGATTTTAATGCAATCAGCTGATCAAACAATAACAAACATCAGCTGTTTACCTACTACTTTAAAGAAAACCGTTGACGTTTGAATCGCGAATATTTAGCTGATATTTTTGATTATTTGAATAGCGTTGGGGAGTCTGAGTTCGATCCCCACCGGGGCGAGTTTTCGCGAATTACCTTTCACAGTTTTTAAGAGATTTTCTGTAAAGTTAAGGTAAATACCGCGTGATTAAATTCCTCTGAGCTTTTCCATTGACCAAGGGAAGAGCCTCACATCCCTATAAAGATAGAAGTTTTTTTAAAAATAAATTCATGACTTATTATGAGTTTGGAATTGCAACAACCCCCGACTTACATTTCCAGATGTAAATTAGAACTTGAATGTAACAGGAAATGTAGTAATTTAAAGCTAAGTAGAATAATTTGAAATAGACATATCAGTTTTTGGCAAATAACCATAGCTATATAGTTTGATTTTGATAAAAACCTGCTCTACGAATTAGTACCTTGACGTTGGTGAGCAGGCTTAATCACATTTACATTCAAAATTTCGTCTTTTAATTTTATAACTGTAGATATATGTTTGAATATGAAAACGTTATTTTTACATTACCTATGGCATTACTATTGCCAGAATATGATTATCGAATATTACAATTAGACTTATTTTATTTTTGCTGATGGTATATTGGTATATTTAGCTGATATTTTTGATTATTTGAGTTAATGCCAGTATTCGATAAAACAAATTAAAAAATTGACATTCACTGACAGCCTTTCAGAAAAAAAGTAACTTTCGAAAAGTCGCATTTTAGAAAATAAGTGTAAATATGTATCCTTTAATAAATGATAAAACTGCTGAGAAAATAATGTTTTGCTATAAGAGAACATTTAACTTTATTGGAAGAAAATATTGAATATAACTTTCCTTCAGTAAATAGAGAGCATTATGATTGGATACGAAATCCCTTTGCCACGATTACTACATCCAGAATGATACATTGTATTATTAATGTTCATATCAAGAAGAAGAACAATTGATTACCTTGTAAACTCTTCTAATAATTAAATTTTCTGAAATAACTCTTTATTTTTGTCCGAGATGAATATCCAGCCCTCCCCATACGAGCACTGAAAATATTATTATAGTTTTCAACTTCATATTTGTGTGAGCTCGGTTTCTCGACATTAACTAGTATAGCGAACTAAGAAACGTGCAAGACTTTTCAATTTAGACGAAGAATTGACAAATATTTGGCCCGATATTAGGTCAAATATTTGATATAGCTAATGTCAATTCTTGCCTGAAATCTGCAAAATCCAACAAGCTCTGGTACACATTAAATGATTTTCGCCTGAAATAAATTTCATTCGAGTATATAATTGTGCGTCGCGAATTTTCTCATTATCAAAAGCGCTCGTTGACTTCAAAAGGGTTAAGAATCACTTTCTCTAACCACTAGGTCACTGAATTGCGGTGATAGAGAAGTGCGGGTGTCTTTCGAAGATTCCACCTCAGACGAAAAAAAAAGGTTGGCACTGAAATACATTAGATTTTTCAAAATACCTTCAACAACACTGATCTTATACCTTATACACTAATTATAGACCAAATATTATTTTCCATTCAAAACTCCGAGGGCTTCTCGTGCCTCTTTGGGAAAAAAGTAAAGAATGTTATGATTGTTATTTGATGTGAGGAATATTTTTTTAGGAAATTAAATGCAGTAGGTTAAAACCTGTATAAAAGTATAGTTAATATATCTAGGGCTGTTTGACATAAACTGATTTGTGAATTTTACTATTATAAATAAATAATAAATATAAATTAATAAATAATACCGTTCACAGTTTTTCAGAGGTTTTCTGTGACATTAAGGTAAATACCGGGTGATTAAACTCCTCTGAGCTTCTCCCTTGACCGGCGGAGAAGCCTCACAGCCCTATAAAGATAGAAGTTTTTTTTTAATAAATAGGATGATTTATTATTAATTTGGAATTATAACAACCCCCGATTTACATTTCCATATGTAAATTATTACTTGAATGTAGTAACTACTTAACTTTAAGAATAATTTAAATAGTTTTTGGGAAATAACCACATATATATATATATAATTTGATTTTACTAAAAACCTGCTCGATGAATTAGTACCTTGACGTTGGTGAGCAGGCTTAATCACATTTACATTCAGAATTTCGTCTTTTTATTTTATAACTGTAAATATATGTGTATTGGCATTACTATTACCCGGACATGATTATCGATTAGTTATATTTTATTTTTTGCATATATATATATATATATATATATATATATATATATATATATATAAACTTAAATCAGCCGCGTTTTAAATATATTTTCAAATTTCATACACAGCTTAAAGTGCTTGATATATTTGGTTCATTTTTATATACTTTACCATTGTAAAGGAACATCAATACTTGTGTATAAAAGTAATAATCCATTACTGCAAAAATTCATTTAATTGTTCGTTACAATTGTATGATATAATATGCTACCAAACATAAGTTTCAATTTATTTTAATTGTTGATAATGAAATCAAAATCAATTGTATTTCGTCGGCTAAGCAGCAACATCACACATCTATAATTTTATATTCAAGGTTTACAGGAGGGAAAATTGATTAATTACTCCAATAAACATTTTATAATCAGTTTTTCTCTCTCTCATGACAATGTCGTATTATGTGTCAAAGAGACGTTTAAATTATGGATTTGAAATTATCTTTAGAGTTACCTGCATTATACAATCAAGTCTTTTTTTGTATAATTCTTATGCCGATTTCTGGATGTACATGTGAGACCAAAACTAATTCCGCTCCATTCGATGCCATTTAAACTTTTTGAGGCTTAAAACTGCCATGTTTTTTAATATTTTTGTTGGATCGTTTGGAGCAGACCGTAATTAAATTCATTTTCATTTTAATACAGTCAACTTATTTTTTGATTTATATCAAATAACTAGATTAAAAAAATGTTATAAACAAATTACTTGCAGCTTAGAAATTAGCTGCAAGTAATTTGAAAAAACATTGAAATTATTTTTAATTTTGATGATGATTTGATACTCGTATCAACAACATTTGATTTTACTTTAATTTAAATTCCTGCTTGTATTGCTATATTTTTGAAATCACTAATTCAAATTTTTTTCACCGTTTTTCGCGTTCTGAAATTTGAATCAATCTCGTGCGGAAATTTGATTCAATCGCGTTCGGAAATTTGGTTCAACCGTTTACCAACACTTAAATCAGCCGCGTTTTGAAACTTAAAAACATCCGCGTAGGTGATTTGCACCCTGAAACGAATGCAGTTCCATTCTACAACCATGAAGGAAGATAAAGGCGGACTCGTTACAGGGGCAATGTAAGTATTTTTTAACAACCTAACATATATATTTAGGCTCGGTTGCATAAAGCTGTTTTTGTTTGCCACTCAAAGATAGTCCCTGTTGAATGTCTCATCTTCAATTCTCTGTAGAAGTCGTTTTACAGTTTTTCAGAGGAATTTTGTGATTAAATTCCTCTGAGCTTCTCCCTAGACCGGGCGTAAAGCCTCACAGCCCTATAAGGATAGAAGTTTTTTTGTAATAAATAGGATGATTTATTATTATTCCATTTTCTGTATAAGTCGTTCCTGGAGTGGACAATTTTACATCGCCCCTTACACCGCTTGCGCCATCACCTTGTTATATTTGTTCATAACTAAAATAATTGACATCATATTTCTATTGTTGCAGGTGTTACAGTGCGGGTCTTAGCTTTTTATTTGCAAATTATAACTAAAAGTGTCGTTATTAGTTCGCGTTTCTTTAACCACGTTAGACAAAAAAAGTATCTCGCGAGTGTAAATAATTTCAAATTAGGGCACTAGTGTTGCTTTTCGACTAAAATAAAGTGAGTGCTTTACATGGGCTGGAGATGGAATGGAGGAGCATCGCTCAAGCAAATTGAAGACACCAACGGGGTGATCTCCTAACGTGAGTGATCCCCGCGACAAGTAGTAAGTGCTTTGAAATATAATAGATTCGTTCAAGTTTTTTTTTTAAATTTATTTGTTACATCGAATGTCTATTTACCTTAAGGGGTTATATACCTTTTTGTGCGGAAAAATTGAGGAAAGTTTGAATTTTTGTAAAGGTATGTAGCAATAATTGTTTAACATCAAAATTATAATTTATTAATAGTACGCTTTCTAGTGAAAAAAATAAGTATTAGTTTATAAAAAAAAAATCATAATTGGCGGAGTTATGACCCTTTCCCCGAAACCCTCTTTTTTTGATGAGGCTTGCGGTGATCATCATGAAAGTCAAGCAGGTCAATTGAAATCATAAAATCCAAAAAATTTCACTAGTATAGGGACCTTCCTAGTACTTGAACGATTATTTAAATAAATATTTTGTTTTTTCAGCATACTCGAACGTTTTTCCCAAAAACTCAATGTTTTGAGTTCTAAAAAAGTTATTAAAAAATTCGTATTTGCAAAATAAAAATTTATGCATAAAAAAGGAATCGTTCAAGTACTGATAACATTAATTACAAACAATTAAAAAAAAAAATTAAGAAGATCGGTCAAATAGTTTTTCGGCAATCGTGATCACGGCAAACGCACTTTTGAAAAACACCATTTCGAGATAATCGAGTTTAGCGTGTAATTTTGTTTCGGGAACCCATACTGCCATACCCGCTTCGAAACGCTGTAACTTTCGATCTATTGCTCGGATCTCCATGAAAATTTCGTAAAATGTTCTCAAAGAGTTTTATTTTCAGATAAAGCAATAAAAAAAATCGAGTTTTTTAAGAAAATAAAGGTATATAACCCTTTAATATTGGCGTAAGGTTTTAATTTTATACATTATGTGTATATAAGAACGTATTTACATTTCCATATGTAAATTATTACTTGAATGTAACAGAAAATGTAGTAATTAAAAGTTAAGTAGAATCAACATATCAACTTTTGGCAAATAGCCACACAGGTTTTGCTAAAAACCTGCTCGACGAATTAGTACCTTGACGTTGGTGAGCAGGCTTAATCACATTTTTGTTAAGGTATTGGTTTATGCCATAATCCTGTCCTGAATATATTTCATAATTAAATTGAGTCAGTGCGTGAGAGAGAAGATTAGATAATATAGCAATTATAAAAATCAGTTTATTTTTTACACTATAAACCATTACCCGCGGCTGAAACCCGTGCGAAAACCAATAAGATTTTTGTTTTGTTTGTGTGCTGTGATAGTCATCATCGACGAAGGTAGAATTTTCGGTCCCGCCGGGGCCACACGATTCTCGCAACCCTATATTTTACACAGCGCTCGCACTCGCACACATACCCACAAAAATGAAAATAAATCAAAACGTGGTGTGTAATCTACAACGCGGCTCGTGGCTGGCGGTTTTTACGCCGGCGAAACTTTAAAAATCTAATACGTCATTTAGATACGATCGCGCTTTAACGCGGGCGCCCGCTCTTTTTTCACCGTCCCCCCCTCACGCGCGCGCGAGCGTTTTTATTTATTTCACCCCGGTCACGAGAGATTTTGGACACGTTACGTATCAGATGTGGAATTTTAATTAGCCTGAATACTATTTTTAGAGGTGTATTTATTGGGTTTTATAAATTTCTATATACGCAGTTGGTTTTGTTTAAGTTGAACTTCATTTAAATTTCAAGAGAATTAATAAGTAAAGGATTTACCATAATGTAACCAAATCGTGAACAACGTTGAACAAAGATCATTTAAAACTATGGGGAGCCCTATGGTAGTACAATTTTCCACTTATTCCGCAGCGTTTGGTCATTGCTGGATAGGGACTTTGTTTCTGTTTCAAGTTGGTGCATTTATTCATGTTATTCAGGGCTGAAAGACCACGGTCGATGGCCTCTTCTATATGTATGTATATCTTGTATGTATGTATGTTACAATAAATATATCTTCTTCTTCTTCATGTTATTCACTACTACGTATTTAAATTCCTGCCTCATATTTCTTCAGTATGATGTTGTAGCAAGATTTTCAAAAACTGTGCGGTGACGTACCATTTCTCGTCATATTATGGTTTAAAATCTACACAAACGAAGTTACACATAAGGGATTAATAATTGTTCATAAAAGCGACTAACCACAAACGAATAGAAACACAAAGTATAATGTATAAGATTCTAGTTCAAATGCGGTGCTGCAGGTGAACCTCTACTTATCTATTTTTGATCGCAAAATGAGTATATAGCACACTGAGATGACAAATATCGTAACCTTCAAAAATAAATAGAGATATTTTTTTTTTAAAGATTACAATAGTTCCAGTAGTGTTACCATTGAGTATAATATTATCTAAATTTTTAAATAATAATTTGGTTTATTCTAAACGCAAAAAAGATTGTTGTGAATATTTGCTTTGTACTATTGTTTTTGATAATAAAACAAAAGAAATTTTTGTATTATTGTTTTTGATAATAAAACAAAAGAAATTTTTGTTTTATTATCAAAAACAATAGTACGAAGCAAATGTTCAAATCATTATCAAATTATTTAATTACTAGTGACTTTTTGAAGAAATAGCTGCATATTAAACTAATTAAAAAGTATCCAGATATCGATATTTTAATTTTAGTATAATTAAATAATCTTCATCAGATTTGTTCTTTATTGCTCGTTTATTTACTTAGTAGCAACTAATCTCAAATGATGACACGAAACGATACAAAAGCCGATTGGAACGGGGGGCGCAGGAACGCTGCCGCCGTCGCCGCCTCCACCCCACGAATCTTGAGAGTACATCCTTATCAGTGCTCGGCAGAGATTGTCACGGGGCCCCCTCTGTCATATCCTCCGCCCCCCGCGCCCTTGTTTATCCTGGCAATTGGTTATCGGATTAGCGTTATCTTAACGATATATAGTCACTCAGTCGCTATCGACGCGTGTTTAGACAACACCCCCCCTGGTGTGCTCGCACCGCTGCCCCATTCTTTCCCATTTATAATCTACACATATTTAATATTTAATACCCTGGCTGGAGGGTGCTGCTGTGAGGCAATTTTGAATGACAATGGAAAACGACACCCCCTCGTCGCATACCCCAAAACGGGAACGTTTAATCGGTAAAATTCGATATAGTTTATAATTTGATTTTCTTATCGTGTGTTATAGCTAAAAAAAGGAAATTTAATAAATTTATTGGTTGGCTGGCGTGCTTGTACTGATATCACTTATATCGCACTATGAGATGACAAGTATCATAACTTTCAAAATAAATTTTCAGGTTTTGTTTTTTGTTTTTAGTCCCACAACATTCAAGAAGTGGGCTGTGTATGGGATAAATGTTGCTAATGGGTTGATATCCACGAACCTTTATAAACACCATATATCTTCTATTGAGTTAAATATATAATAAATAACAAATATAATAATTTTGTTATGTATAGTGCCTTTCGTTTATCACTCTGGGCTGGTACGGGCTTATTGTTTCTTGTGTTTTAATGAAAGTGCCAATTTTGAAAAACTTGAGAGTTAGTCCCACTTTTGCTCCCAATGTCTCAAATATCAAGTTACGATTACTAATCGAACTTCCATTTTTGTTAAGTGGAAGGTATTGGTTTATGCTATAATCCTTTCCTGAATATATTTACATTTCCATATGTAAATTATTATTAGAATTATTAACACTTTTTCATATTAAAACATATATTTATAGTTATAAAATGAAAAGACGAAATTCTGAATGTAAATGTGATTAAGCCTGCTCGCCAACGTTAAGGTACTAATTCCTCGAGCAGGCTTTTAGCAAAACCGAACCGTATATGTGTGGCTATTTGCCAAAACTTGATATGAGAAATGAAGTAATTTAAAGTTAAGTAACTTTAAATTACTACATTTCTTGAAGAAATGTAGTAATTTAAAGTTATTCTACTTAACTTTAAATTACTTCATTTCTCATATCAACTTTTGGCAAATAGCCACACATATATGGTTCGGTTTTGCTAAAAGCCTGCTCGACGAATTAGTACCTTGACGTTGGTGAGCAGACTTAATCACATTTACATTCAGAATTTCGTCTTTTCATTTTATAACTGTACATATATGTTTGAATATGAAAAAGTGTTAATGAAAGTGCCAATTTTTTTCGTGAAATATTTGGGAAAATCATAAATAAAGGTTTTATTGAGTTTATTCGCTACTTAATTTCCACCCTGTATACAAGTTACATGTATTTGGACCGTATCATTAGTTCTCGATTTTCTTAAGAGATACGAGGACGGTTAAATTAGGGTTAAAGTAGCACATTTTTATACTGATCAATAATCAATATTGGATTTATATATTTTTGAAATCAGAATATTTTCCCGATGATGTATTAATTATACATGATAATTTATTATGATAAATTTTGTCCAACATTTTAAATTATTTATGTACGGACAGAGTGCTTTGGAAACAAAATCCGCAAATTCGTTAGAAAACAAATAACAGCTAGTTATAAGCTTCTCCGTTTAGAATCTTATTTTAGATGCAAACTAAGATTCTAAACGGAGAAGCTTAAAACTAGCTGTCATTTGTTTTCTAACGAACTTACGGATTTTGTTTCCAAAGCACTCTGTCCGTAAATGAATAATTTAAAATGTTGTATAAAGAATCTAAACGAAGAAGCTTAAAACTAGCTGTCATTTGTTTAACTAATCTTGAATGAGATAAAATAAAAAATATGCTACTGAGTTTGATTGACATTTATATACGTCAGATTTTTATCATGGCGATGTGATTATTTTTTCGTACAAAAAATAAAACACGTTCTCATTGGTTAACTTAATAGTACTCCAGTTACCAAACGAAGACGAATTTAATAAATAAAAAAATCGAATTATTGCTAGATTGCCTCTACTACCACTACAAGAGATTGTCCTCGAATTACTTAATACCCTGTATAAGTATAATATAGCGAAACGAATTTTGATTAAGTCGGATATGGTTTAAAAACTAAATATCAATTTATTTTACTCCCTAGGTAGTAATCAGTAGCCTTTCTCATTTCCGATTTTATTGATTTCTTCTGTAACATTTTTTATTCTCTTTCACTATCGCTATTTATATTATTACGTGTTAAATCGGTGTCCGCGGTCGTTGGAAAATGTTATATATTAAAATTAGAGAAGGCGGTAAACAGAGTGCCGTTCCGTGAATACGGCCGAATGCACATTAGAGCGCTCCGGGCCCGGAAATAGGCCGGAGATGAAACTGCGGCGTCATTTCCGGTAGACGCCTCGGAGTCGGTGCGCGTCTTTGGGGAGGCAGGCAGGCAGCCACCCCACACACACCGCCGCCCCCCCCAACCTAACCCACGCGCTCGCTGCGAGCGAGCAGCGAATTAACCGCGGCCCATCGCACGCGAATCGAAATTTACAACGAGCACGCTCTCGCTCTCTCCCCGTATTGTTGGCGCATTATTTAAAATATCTGCCAGCGACAAACTGAGACGCATTTGTTACCCATCCGCCGCCGCCTGATGATGATTAGAACGTATCCGTTGACGGCATTCAAATTTTTATGTATGAAATAGCGCAAGCGTTTAATTTCCTGCGGCCACAATGCGAGGGAGGAATTAATGGGGAATGGGATCGAGATTGGGGGTAGTATATACGAAATAACTTGTTGCAAAGATTTGTAATTATTTATTATTAAAATGGATCTTCTCTGGTTGATTAAACCCTCTTTTTTTACATATACAAGTACAACAATGCTGTATAAGGAAGGTATTGTTATCACGAAATATTTCGATTTGTTAATTTTAAGTTTTCTTTACGTTTCATGATAAATATAGTGTAAATAGATTATTTTTGGAAAATTTCTCTCTCGCTGTGTGTGTGTGTGTGGGTGTTGTGTGTGTGTGTTGTGTGTGTGTGTTGTGTGTGTGTGTTGTGTGTGTGTGTTGTGTTGTGTTGTGTTGTGTTGTGTTGTGTTGTGTTGTGTTGTGTTGTGTTGTGTTGTGTTGTGTTGTGTTGTGTTGTGTTGTGTTGTGTTGTGTTGTGTTGTGTTGTGTTGTGTTGTGTTGTGTTGTGTTGTGTTGTGTTGTGTTGTGTTGTGTTGTGTTGTGTTGTGTTGTGTTGTGTTGTGTTGTGTTGTGTTGTGTTGTGTTGTGTTGTGTTGTGTTGTGTTGTGTTGTGTTGTGTTGTGTTGTGTTGTGTTGTGTTGTGTTGTGTTGTGTTGTGTTGTGTTGTGTTGTGTTGTGTTGTGTTGTGTTGTGTTGTGTTGTGTTGTGTTGTGTTGTGTTGTGTTGTGTTGTGTTGTGTTGTGTTGTGTTGTGTTGTGTTGTGTTGTGTTGTGTTGTGTTGTGTTGTGTTGTGTTGTGTTGTGTTGTGTTGTGTTGTGTTGTGTTGTGTTGTGTTGTGTTGTGTTGTGTTGTGTTGTGTTGTGTTGTGTTGTGTTGTGTTGTGTTGTGTTGTGTTGTGTTGTGTTGTGTTGTGTTGTGTTGTGTTGTGTTGTGTTGTGTTGTGTTGTGTTGTGTTGTGTTGTGTTGTGTTGTGTTGTGTTGTGTTGTGTTGTGTTGTGTTGTGTTGTGTTGTGTTGTGTTGTGTTGTGTTGTGTTGTGTTGTGTTGTGTGCGTACATGCATGAGTGTTGCAAAGTTTGATGTCTTTACTATGTTCTGTAACTATTCGTTTGATATGATTCCTATTGAATATATGATTAAATGGACCTACTAGATTATTAAAACTAGAAAACTCGAATATATTTAACTTAAGTTGTAGTACTCATATCATCATTGAAACTATACAATACAATACAAGTATATTGTAATTGCGTGATAGGTGACAAAAGTAATTGGAATTTGTTTTAATAGTACTAACATTAACCCATTAAAATCCCCAGAAATGCATGTGTGTGAGTGTGTGTGTGAGTGTGTGTGAGTGTGTGTGAGTGTGTGTGAGTGTGTGTGAGTGTGTGTGAGTGTGTGTGAGAGTGTGTGTGTGAGTGTAAGTGTGTGTGTGTGTGTGAAAACAGTGTTATAATAGGTACTATTTAAAAATTTAGGATATTATGTTTAAAACAATTTTTAAACATGTTTTGGCAATTTTCCGTATAGGCAAAACAAATTCTGTTTGCATCGTTTGATTTAACAAATCAATGATTTTTGGATTGTTTCAATTTGCTGTACCCCCCGTACACGTATATGTAACAGTGTAACTCCCCTAAATGTGTCCACCGCTATCAGGACATAAAAAACTCATGCATGGTCAGCGATAAGCGGCTGCTACTACTCCCCCCAGCACCCCACTCCGCCCTCTCGGATGAATGGCATTTGTTTTGTTTTCGCTGATAAGTGAGAGCGGGGTGACGTGACGCAAGTGTTCCCCGTTTATCGTAATTGATTTATATACATCTACCTACTACTATGGTAATAACCGTCAACATGCTCATGCCATTAGGATCACCAGGTAGTGCCCTCTACGGAATAATATTCCTTGAGATATCAGCACAAGGTCAAGGTGATCCTGATGGCATGAGCATGTTGACGGTTATTACCATATTGGTGTGGATTGCTAATTGATGTGGTGCCGCCAGATTGCGTTTAACTTTCCTCCTATGGGGTTAGTTGTATCATTCTTGTATATATACATTAAAAATCTGCTCGGCGAATTAGTACCTTGTCGATGGCGAGCAGGCTTAAAATCACATTTACATTGAGAACTATGCCAAAAATAGGTAATCTGCAAAATTTAACTGAAACGTTCAAATTACATTCATTTCGATATGTGTAATAAAAATATTTAAAAAAACCGGTGTTTTTGAAGCAGATTAAGCATGTTCCCAATGTTGTAATCAACAAAATCTTAATGATCTCATAATTACTTGCTTTCAGATTAAATGAAAATAATCCAGGGGGTTAGTTGTAACATTTTTTGTATATAATTACTCGAGATATTGTGTAAATTCATCCTCACTAGCTGAGCTGCACTGATGAGATTTAATAAGATCGAAATCTAGATATGTAGATTACTATGAGGTGGATTCACACTTATATATGTTATATAATTTTATTTAATCATGCCTTTTACCGTAAGGTGTAGGCGCCAACATAACTCAATCACGTCACGTGGATTTTACATTGTTTTAAAATTGTAGGTTTCTTTTTATGAAATTGTAAGTAATTATTATTGTCAGATGAGGTCAGTAAAGCCTTGATTTCCTAGCAAGCGGTGTCGATAATAACGAGCGTTTTTTGATGTCATTTATACCATTGCCAACTGCATCAATGACAGCTTCGCTCTCATGAGAGCGAAGCTGTCATTGATGCAGTTGGCAATGTTTATACATTACAAAAAACATTTTAAGTATATGCAATTGAGTGATTCACCATAATCCACTGTAATTCAGGTTTTCCCCCCATTACATTGAGGTATACCACCCTCTGAATTACCATCTCTAATATACCTAATCATACCTAATATAAAAACGAAGACAATATTTTGAAGCCGCCCGACTTATCAGTTATGACTTGTGGTGACAGAGCAAAATGGGAGTCGTGGGTTCGAATCCCATCGAGGGTGGTATTTGTTTTTTTTTATTGAAAATGTATTAGTGGTATTAAATGAATTGAATGAATTGTAATTTTTTAATTAAGAGTATGGTTTTTTACATATGAAAAATTATATTTATTTATAATCAGTTGTACAATGAGTATTTCTGAATGAAACTGGTGTTACAGCAAGTAATCAAAATCATGTTTGGAAATATTTTCAGAGGGAAAATATTGGTTTTCTAAAATAGTTTCATTTGAAAATTGATTCTTCATACCATGTCGAACGACGCGTATTTCAACTAGTATTTATATAAATATACAAAAAAAATAATTACGTCTAAAGCGGCGTTTCCTATAAAACCAGGACTTAAATAAAAATTGAATTTGGAAGTTGTTTGTGTGTGGTATGTCCATATGTCTGTAAAAATGTTAAATATGTCCAAAAAAAGTAAACAAATGACTAAAAAGTAAAAAAAAGTCACAAATATCAAAAAAGCCAAACAAAATTTAAAAAAGTAAAAAAGTAAAACAATGCTATCTACGTCAAAAAATCTATTTACTTACTACTACAGTGTTGTCTGAAGAATTTGTGCTTCAGTGATCGCTTTAACCTCGTGTATTGAAGTGTGTGTTAATAGAGAGATGTATAAACAGAAATTGAAGATAACGAATTTAGCAGAATCAATTTACGTGCAGCGCTTGCCGTATTAGTTAACGAGCGCGCACCGAGGGGTTTCGAGAAAAGCTTGTTAGCGCTTGGCCAGGGTTTATTAAGATGCATTAATGGCTAATCGTGATCTCAAGACCATACGACTACCCGGGGGACACTCCCGTGTCGTGTGCACATTCCAAGAACGCGCCTCCCGTAAAACAATGCGTGGCCGGAATGTACAATACTCTTGTGCGGCGGGAGGAGGCAAGCAAGAGCAGCAACCAAAAAAAAAAATCAATTTCCCTCCGACGAGTGAGAGAGGCGGGCGGGCGGCCGTCTTGCAGATCAGCGAGTGCTTTGTCTGCCCCCAAGATCAATACGACGCCGTGACGTCATATCTCGGCCATCTTGTCATATCGCCTCCATTCCCGGAGATGCGATCTCTCTGGGTTTGCCTGAAATGCCCGCCGCCGCCGCCGCCCCCATACGATTCGAGAGCAGCGTATACCGCCCTCTGAAAAAAATATTTGATTATATTCGTTCTCTACACCCCGTACAAGCGGCGGTTTCCGGATATTAAAGTGACAACCGGTAACATAGAAATATATACAGAGATGGATTTATTTTTATCATAAATAGAGAGAAAATATCGCTAAAATGTCTTTAAAACATATTTATATCAATGCACAATGAAAAAAATCTAGATTTATAGTAGAATTTCAGAAGATTATACAGGGTATTATGTAATTCAAGGTCAATTTCTTAAGTGGTGGTAGAGGTGAGTTAATCTAGCAATTAAATAAATTATAAATTTCTCTTCGTTTGATAATTGAAGGATTTTTAAGTTCAATGAGAACGCGCTTCATATTTTGGACGAAAAAATGTGTCACATTGCCATGATAAAAATTTGACACTTACACGTATTCGCGATTCAAACGTTAACGGTTTATGGGCGGGGCCAAACAACTCGTAGGTAACGATCAGCTGTTTTCTGTGTTTATTATGGGCAATTGCAGACTTCGGTTCGGTTGAGTGTTTTGTTTTCGAGTATTGTGGTTGTCTTCCCGTTGTTTTATTGGTAAATCCTGTGTGCGGCCGTTAAAATAGTAAATAAAAATGTAAATGTGGTAATTACATGGTCAATATACTCATGCCATCAGGTTCACCGGGTAGTGCCCTCTATGGAATAATATTCCAACAGAGTGCTTCAGATATCAGCACAAAGCCAATCTTATAAAACATATATAAGTGTGAACCCACCTCTTAGTAATCTACATATCTAGATTTCGATCTTATTAGATCTCATCAGTGTAGCTCACGGTTATTACCATATGGGTGTGCATGCGTGCCATAGGTTCGCCACATCTGCCTTAGACCATGAGTACTTAGTCATTTGCAAATTAGAGTGTGTATATTTTTTTATCTTCTATATTCATTCCCATATGCCTTTGCATTTTCAAAAATAGTACAATTTACCCCTAGGAGGAAAGTTAAACGCCATCTGGCGGCACTACATCAATTAGCAGATGGCGTTTAACTTTCCTCCTAGGGGTAAGTTGTACTATTTTTGAAAATGCAAAAGCATATGGGAATGAATATAGAAGATAACAAAATATATACACTCTAATTTGCAAATGACTAAGTACTCATGGTCTAAGGCAGATGTAACGAACCTATGACACGTGTGCTAATCCTCGTCTTGTGAAAAGGCTGAAAGACCACGGTCGATGGCCTCTTGTATATGTATGTATATCTTGTATGTATGTATGTTACAATAAATATATCTTCTTCTTCTCCTCGTCTTGTATCGACACTCATACAAAATTAATTACTCATTCATTCGCGCATTTAAATAACACCAAATCTCCACCACTTCATCCACCCCCTCTATACTTTAAAATCTGATGATCAAAAGATAGCCTTAATGTTTTCGCGAGCCCATTGAAAGGCGCGCACACCCGCACACATACCGCCTCAGGGGTGGTTAGCGCGGGGTTGATGCTAAAAGTGTCATGCTTTTTCAACTCGTCTCCGCCACCCTCCCCCAGCTCACCACTTTCGACGGGCGCGCGCGCTCGGGGGGTTAATCTCTGCTTCTGGTCGCTTAGATAAGGCAATCGCATCGACGGGGGAGAGCGCACACCCTCGCGAGTGATTCACGCAGCGCGAGAGAGAGACGGGGCGAGAGAAAAAGCCCATCTATTAAAGTCTTATCGCAATAATAAATGTTAATATCGACACAAATAAAAATGAACGTCGCTCATGATTGATTCGAGAAATAGATTATTGTTGGAAGTATATCGTCTGTATGGCAATGCATTCTAGTAACGATCTTCAATTGTTTGATTTACATTAAAATTATTGCCAACTTATAGCACGCACGTACATAGTTGCAACATTTATATAAACCATAACTACATATATATATATATATATATATATATATATATATATATATATATATATATATATATATATATATATATACATATATACATTATATATACAAGAATGCTACATAACTACATATATATATATATATATATATATATATATATATATATATATATATACATATATACATTATATATACAAGAATGCTAGTTGTATCATTCTTGTATATATAAATTAAAAATCTACTCGGCGAATTAGTACCTTGGCGATGGTGAGCAGGCTTATTCACATTTACATTGAGAACTATGCCAAAAATAGGCAATCTGAAAAATTTAACTGAAACGTTTAAGTTACATTCATTTCGATATTTGTAATAAATATATATAAAAAAACGGTGTTCTTCAAGCAGGTTGAGCAAGTTCCCAATGTTTTAATCATGGAAAACCTGGTGTGAAGGGCGTTGTTTGTTCTCTCTACAGGAACTCGGAGGATGTCCCTTTTGGTTCTGGTATCGAGAGATGTAGTTGGTCGTGGTATGGTGGTAGTTGATGATTTGGATGTTTGTGTTATTTATTTCTATTTTTTATTATATCTTTCTTCTGTTTCTTGTTATTAGTCTAATAAAACAAACATTATTTATTATTATTATTATTAAAATTCGTGACACCGATAATTAGGGACGTTTGCATCATTCTTGTATATATAACTTAAAAAGCTGCTCGGCGAATTAGTACCTTGGCGTTGGTGAGCAGGCTTAATCACATTTACATTGAGAATTATGCCAAAAATAGGCAATTTGAAAAATTTGGCTGAAACTTTCAAACTACATTCATTTCGATATTTTTAATAATAATATATATATATATATATATATATATATATATATATATATATATATATATATATAAACGGAGTTTTTCAAGCAGCTTGAGCAAGTTCCCAATGTTTTAATCAACAAAAACTTAATGATCTCATAATTACTTGCTTTCAGATTAAATTAAAAGAATCTAGGGGGTCCTATAAATGCAAATCTATAAAAAAAGACCTTTATATGGCATAATCCCACAAAAAATACAAAACCCCCCAATAAACACTGCTTATAACAGCAAGAACAACAAAAATACATAAAAATAAAAAGTAAAATCAGCAAAATTACAAATTAACAGAAAATACATTATCACCCTACGGGGTGCCGTCGTCACTTTCCTCTCCCACGTCAGCCTCCCACAGATTTTCACGCCTTTCCCATCCTCTCCAAATGCATATCTGTAGGCATTCCTAATTTTAAATTCTAAATTATTTATTGTTATAATTTCTCGATGTGTTTTCAACATAAAAACATGCTTTACCTCAAACGAATGTATATTTTTGAAAAATTAATACAGGTTAATTATCATAGAGAGATGGGTAGATAGATTTATTTAATATTAAATATAAAATTCGTCTACACTTTAAAAAACATAATTTAATAAAATTGATTTTAGTTTGGTGGTAAATATTTTATAATTTTCAGTTCACTAGGAATTTTATTATCAAAAATATAAATAAGTAAACGTGCGTCCCTTATTAAAACACCCGTTATATGTATGTCCCCTATTTATATTATATTGTTTTTCATTATTTACTCTAAAAAGTCGCATTAGGTCGTACCTGCGCGCAGGTAACTCTCCAGGGGTGATTTATACCGATCGCTACCGGGGCCACGACAATGCTGCTGCTGGTGGTGGTGCTGCGGGCGGCCGGCGGGGGTGCGCGCAACCCTGTCACCCGGCCCACAATTTATCTTTATTATTACGTTTTCATTTTCGAGCCGTGTCTGCTCGCCAAGCAGAAATCACACGCCGTTTTTTTTTTCACGTTCATCGTTGTCCTCCGCCTTTCTCTCGCCACGACAATGGGCGCCACCGCTGCGCCGCAACATAAATCAGGCGAGCACGGGGGTTAAACGGTACTTAAAAATTTATAAAAGACTCGAGAATGTCTTGTTTAATGTCTTTAGGATAATGCTGCATCATCGTATCGGGGGACAGATTTTATTTAATATGTCACTCGATAGGATGAAATACATGTATATATATATATATATATATATATATATATATATATATATATATATATATATATATATATATATATATATATATTATATATATTCTAAAGCAATTTCACTGCCCTCGCTGTTTCCCATTTCATGTTTCATTAACTCTGCATAATTATCCTGATGATGCTCGAAATTAAAAGAGCTATATATATATATATATATATATATATATATATATATATATATATAATATTTCGCTCTTTTAATTTCGAGCATCATCAGGATAATTATGCAGAGTTAATGATCATACAAACTGGAAATTAACATAATTTACAAAATTTGCAATTCAGATTTGGCGCTTCATTGACAAGATCATCATTTTGTTTCCCAAAAATAACTTATACATAACTAAATTAATGTTATTTATTAATTTAAGACTAATTAAAAATATATGTGAAAAATAATGTAATGCATAGTACAAGTCGTTTGAAATAGTGGACGGGTATAGTCAGGTTGGTAGGGGCCGCCCTCCCACCCCACCTTTGCTCGCATAGTTTTTTCATAGGATAACACTGTTCTTGGAATAGTTTAAACAATATAAAACATCTATATCCAATGAAAAAACTATGCGAGCGAAGGTGGGGTGGGCGGGTGGCCCCTACCAACCAAACTATGCCCGTCCACTATTTCAAACCACTTGAACTCTGCACTACACTGTTATCCATTACTTTCTATGAATCAATTTTTTTTCATTTATTGATTTACGCCTAATTAAAAATAAAAGTGAGAAACAATGTAGTTCATCGTTCAAGTCGTTTGAAATAGTAGACAGGCATAGTTAAGTTAAGGACTTGAACTATGCACTACAATGTTTTTCACATTTTTTTATGAATTAGGTGTAAATGAATAAATGAAAATAATTGAATCCTAATAAGTAATGGATAACAATGTAGTGCAGAGTTCAAGTCATTTGAAATAGTGTACGGGCATTGTTTGGTTGGTGGGGGCCACCCGCCCACCCCACCTTCGCTCGCATAGTTTTTTTCATTGGATATAGATGTTTTATATTGTTGAAACTTTTTCAAGAAGGGTGTTATCCTAGGGAAAAACTATGCGAAGAAAGGTGGTGTGGACGGGCGGCCCCTACCAATCTGACTATACGCGTCCACTATTTAAAACAACAATGAAATTACATTATTTTTCACATATATTTTTAATTAGATTTAAATTAATAAATGACATTAATTTAGTTATGTATAAGTTACTTTTGGGAAACAAAAAATGATGATGTTGTCAATGAAGCGCCAAATCTGAATTACAAATTTTGTAAATTATGTTAATTGCCAATTTGTATGTTCATTAACTCTGCATAATTTTCTTGATGTTGCTCGAAATTAAAAGAGCGAAATATTGATATATTATAAAAGGAGTTTCACTGCCCTCGCGGTTTCCCAAAAATAACTTATTAACAGAGTTAATGTGTGTAAAGTATTTACGAGATGACACATTATTTTGTTCTTTCACACGGCCCCCGCGCTTTGTAATCCCTTTTTTGCTACTGAAGATCCTTCTTTCATCCATAATGTGACTTATTGTGGGCGCACAGGCCTTTCGATGTCATTGTACCACCAGTAGAAGAAAAAAAATGCGCCACCCGATTCTCTTTTCACACGTTGTCAAACAAACCGTGCCGGGTATCGAAGAGAACAAGTCGCCGTTTATAAACACCTCTTGAGGGCGAGGCAAACAGCACCACAATGCTGAGTGTTTTATTGACTCAATAAAATAGCATTCAAGACTGTATTTTATAATGTTAAGAACTTGCATTGGGGGGGTAGTTTATATCAGAATTGTTTGATTGATGATTTTTATTTTCAATATACAGTGTGATCCAAATAAGAGGGAACACTCTGTAACTTCTTTATTTCACGATTGACAAACAAGTGGACATGTTGGCATTAATTATGGCATACGATGTCGGCGAAAGGGCCACCTCGGCTGTGCTGGCAAAATTCGAAAATTTCGAAGATTGACAAATAAAAAACGGTTAAATAATTTTTAATTCATCATCAGGTACACTATTTTGTGGCATATTTAAAAATTGAAGTTGCATGTTTCTAAAAAAGGGTTACACATAAAAAAAATAAGAAGGGGCTCTCTCTCTCTCTATCTCTCTCTCTCTCAGCAAAGTAATTACTCAACGTGTGCAATGCGGCCCCCGCAGGAATATCAATTAAAATATTTGAGCATTTCATCTGTGGTGCCGTTTCTCTCCTTCGTTTGCAGTCGCGTCCGGGCCTCATTAACGAGCGCCAGGATGAATGGCACTTGTCTGAGCTAAATTTGTCATAAACGGGCCCAAATGACGCGCATCTATTGCTCAAGGCTTAATAGCTGCCGCAGTTTATGATTTAATGAGTTGGTACGATTTTTTTCTCCATCTTGACACATGCTAGATTTATGTAGTGTTTGTTACACGACAGAAAAAGATACACACAAATTTGTGTAGGTACCTTATGCTACAGGATATATATATATATATATATATATATATATATATATATATATATATATATAATTTCTCAAAAATTTCACTCTCCGGTGGTACTTGAACCCACATCTCCGGCTATCGTGGCCATCGCTATATTCCACGTCCATATTTTATACTAAATCTGGAATATGAGGTATTTTCATATTTTTTTTTCCTCAGTGGGAACTTGATGTTTTTGAGGCTAAACGTATAGTAATAGTTATCACATGAGCTTGAGTAATTGTCGAAATAATTAATTGATTTATATGAAATAGGGCTACCCTTTCGTACGATATTTCATATAAAATTTAAATAAAATGTGATTATGCATTAAAAATTTAGAAGCTATAAATTTGCCCTTCTCGTTTCTCCCTCATGCATTTTATTTTTTTATCAGATCACCAGCCTTCGATCATCTCGGATTTACGGTCAGGCCACTTATATAACCTAAATATGCTAATGCCGGGGCCAATTTAAAGATAACGCGTCGCGCGTGGGGGCGAGCGGAAGCGTCCCCCGCCGGGGGTGGCTAATAGTAGGTCTACTCCCCGCTGTGTGTATGAGTGTGTGTATGCGCGCTCTCCACCAACGCAGCCACCCCTCTAATCTAATCTAATCGCCGCCGCTTGTTTACACATACCATTTAAGATTTTGATTTAATCGCGCGCGCCTCGACGTCCCCCATCTAAGCCCTAATTAAAGCAGGACCGGAATGTTAATTGCATGTAATTTAAGTTTATTTATAGGGGGGACACTTTTTCACTTGTCCGACAAGTTAATGGTGAATCTTTATGTTGTTTTCATACGTTATTCTAACAAAATTTATTTAATATTCAATTTTTTTTACTTTGTTTTTTTATCACACTTTATATTTTAGTAGCACTTTGCAACTAGTTTCGACTAAACTCTAGACATTTTCAAGCTCCTGCGATATATGTCCTGTAAATTACATTTAGGAACATTTAGGGCCTATATCGCTTCCAAATATGCTACTATGGCCTAAACTACAGCAGTCACAGAAAGAAGGTTAAAATAATACTAAAATAAACTATTTCTAAGCCTCTTCTAGAGGCGGTTCGTGGCGCAGTAGTGTAAGGCGATAATCTGAATTTGTTCATACCGATGAACCCAATTTTACGAGTTGCCAATGGTCCTAAATTGGCCATTGGCCCTTAGTCTTTGCTTTAACTTTAATATCTTTTGCCGTCACACGTCCTGAGAGAGCTAAGCATATCGAAGGAATGTGACACTTGTAAAATCCGCTAGTCACTCACAATTCAGAATTCTATTCTAAATTACCGTCAGCCCGACGTATGCTTTGGAGTCCTGGTAAGCCCCAAGGCAGGAACAGGACAACTTCGGTGAAATGATGAAAAAGAGAACCTCCCGTATGTTTAAAGACATAACGGTTTTGAATGTAATGTAATGATAGTCTATTGCGTACGGAACGTTGTTGGTTCGAATCTACAGCCAGCCGGGAAATTTTTCCACAAAAAATTATCCCGGCTAGCATATCATGGATGTTGTATCAAGCACAATAGATCGGTGAAGGGTCACGGGTGGGGGATGTACTCACCGTAAAAAAGCCTCTTCTATGCATAAAAGCACCTTACACGGTCAATAATACTGTCAATACTAGTACTGTCAGTATTTGCTTCAATGCTCCGTATATATTTATCAAGTAATCAAATATCCGGATAAACATCAGTATTCTCTTCAATACATCATTACTATACCTTACATGATAAGTAATACTGGCAATATTTTAGAATAATAAACATATTATGAAACAGTAATAATGTCATTATTCGAAAATATTGACAGTAATATTGATCGTGTAAGGTGCCTTATAAATAAAGCTATAATTGCACAATACATGATTTTGGCAGGAAAAAATATTATTATTAATAACACAGATTGTATCTATCTACTCGCAACAAATAAAAACAATTATATACCCATCCAAATTCGTTTACAATACAAAAACATTATTATTAATAATAATCATACATCGATGAGCTATAGAGATAGCTGGACTCGTAATTACACGTTAGCCCTCCCAAATAAATATTTATTGTTTCATATTTTTTTTTAAAGAGAACGCACGCGTGCGATCACTCGCAGAGCAACGTTGTTACGAAAAAATCATGATTGGTCCGCATCGCCGGTCGCAATCTCCATAATTAATATGCAGGACGAATCGTGTTAACGTAAACCATCGGATCGTATAATTATAATATTAATTTTTTTTTTCCTGCCCTGCCAGATCGGAGTTATCGTCGGCTCGCCGAAAAATCGTGGCGTGTTCGAATAATTTACACCTCGGTCCGATAACGAAAAAGTGTGCTTATGGTATAAATCACTGAGACACGGGGGTGGGGAGGGTTTTGTTAAGGTGTGCGACCTCGTTTTATGTAACACTAATCCTGCAGTGTATATGTTACTTAAAAACTTTATCGTAAGCCTCATGTACCTTTATTTATATATATGGCAACGTCGCATTATGTGTCAAAATTGTGTACAGTGACAATTGAATCACGGGTTAGAAATTAATCAGCTTTATACAACAGAGTCATAATATCATATGTCATATAAACATGTTTTGCTTATGCCCGCACTCACCAACATCCCATAAACCTTATAGGTCCCATAAACTATTGATTAGATAAATTATCAACGTCATTGTGACAGAATATGACAAAACAAATGTCAAACACCTTGAATAGCACTTGTGATTGGAGCTTAGATGACACCATTTGTTTCATTATTCAGTGTTTCCAATATAGAAAATCTAAAGTAACTACATTTCCTAGATAATGTATTTATTGTTGATATAACAACGAATACTTATGGGTTCAATACGTGAATACGGGTGTTATGCCCATATTCATCAACATCCCATCAACGTTATGCGCGTTTTACATTGAGCAAGATTGCACGTGCAATCGTTGCAAGCAATCGATTTTGACATATATTTGCTCAGTGTAATATACTCATTGTCTGAGCAACACATTGCAAACAAGTAGTTGCGTCGAATAGAACATGTTTTAATTCCGGGCAACCATTGCGTGCAACTCCCAATGCTGCCAATTATGGAAATTTATTATGTCATATTAAACAATTGTGAACTTGATTTTATATACATTATACATCGTAATCATAGACAATAATTAATAATATAATTGTTAGATTTAATTATTGGGTTCATAAAATTCCCATCATAAAATAACTAGCTCGATAAACTCTATCGTTGTTTATACTTACTATATGCTTTTTAGGTTAAGTTAGAATTATATATTTCTTATATTGGCACTTCGGTTTGTTTACCTCTATAGGCTTAATATCAGCTGTTTAATGCCAAAACAAATGTCAAAAGCCTGAATAGCGCTTGTGATTGGAGCTTTGATGACACCTTTTGTTTAATTATTCAGTGTTTCCAATAGAGAGAATCAAAAGTAACTACATTCCCTAGATAATGTATTTGTTGTTGCTATAGCAACGAATACTTATGGGTTCAATAGCTATTAATACATTTATAGAACGTCGGAGAATACCGGGGTATTTTCTATGATGACTTATTGTTACACGGAATGTAAACTGTTCCTAAAGGTTACTAAATCTACTTATATTGTCTTGTTATGTTTTGACCAGCAACTTAAATATAAAATAATAAAACAACAAAAATAATTCTATAATAAATTAAACCACATCCAAATCTCTATTTGACGTTTTTATAATTAATTCGACTCTCATTACAACCCCCATTACTACTGCAAACAAACGAGTCTGCCTCTCCCTGTATGTATGAGTTTATATATATATATATATGCATGTGTATGTGTGGGATGTGGGGGGGTGGTTGTATGAAATCGGGAACGTGGCGGGCGGCGCGATCTAACAATCGGCCGTGCATAAAACGCGAATAAAACGAAGCAAAAAGCTGTTATAGATATGGATGTACGCGAATGTGGATGAACATCGGGGTTGGGGGGACGCACAGCCGCCGCACAATGGACGCGGCTCGCAGATAGGGCAATTTTAATTCATTCTGTTTTACGAACACGCCATGCGAAAAATGAAAAATATCTACGGGTCGGCAGATAAAACGCCGCTGGCCGCGCGGACTCAAATATCAACCGAAAATTTATATGCGACATGTTACTGGGAGGGTGACGATATTTATTTCTAAAACTGGATAATAAACGAGTTATACAGGCTGTTTTACACCAATAGTAAATCGGTAGAATATGAATATGACAATGTTATGAAGAATTACGAATGCACTGAAGATACAGAATAGACCTCTAGGGCTTCAGTGGTTTAAAATTTAATTTAAGTATGTTTATCTCCGTCTATCGTTTAATTATCCTCCAATGGGGTTAGTTGTATCATTATTGTATATATAAATTAAAAACCTGCTCGGCGAATTAGTACCTTGACGATGGTGAGCAGGCTTAATCACATTTACATTGAGAACTATGCCAAAAATAGGCAATCTGAAAAATTTGACTGAAACGTTCAAATTATATTCATTTCGATATTTGTAATAAAAATATATATAAAAAACGGTGTTTTTGAAGCAGATTGAGCAAGTTCCCAATGTTTTAATCAACCATAACTTAATGATCTCATAATTACTTGCTTTCAGATTAAATAAAAAGAGTCTTAGGGGTTAGTTGTAATATTTTGATATACAACCTCTCGAGATATTGTGTGAATTTATCCTCACTAGCTGAGCTACACTAGATCTCATCAGTGTAGCTCAGCTAATGATATAAGATTGAAATCTAGATATGTAGATTGCTAAGAGGTGACTTCACACTTATATATGTTTCTTAAATTTTTTTAGCACCATCTATATATTTTTGTTTTGTTTTAACTACATTTGACATATATTTAAGTAATTGGCGAATTGTCTTTTTTATTACTTGTTTCAAGTAAATTAAATTTCCATATGGATGGCAAAATTCGCGTTGGGTGGCTGTTTTAATACATTTTGTACATCACAAGGGGTATATTACTCGCACTCTAGTGTGGTGGAACGCCCGGGCGGTCTTGCCCCCACGTGCGGTGGCGCTCGCCTCTTAAAACAATGCCGGAGCCTATAGTGTCCATTGTGTCGCACCTCGAGCACATTTTTCGAGTGGACCACACCAGCGACAGCTGGGGCTGATACGGCACGCGAGCGCAACACTTTCGATATTACATTACCACTCGAGCGTCGAGTGCACGATAACTGCCGCCCCCCGCAACTACTACGCGTGCAATGTGCACCTATATGCATTGTTTCCAATGACGACCGCATTCTAATGCACGCGACAATAAAAGGTTATTTATTTGTGGACACAATAAAAAAAAAACAAGTAACGATTAGGCGTGAGAGACACAATGGGGGATGATGTTTTTCAATTAACTGTCGAGTGCTAATACATAAAAAAAACGGTTTTAATCTAATAGCTAATATTAGAATAAATCATGGCCGGATTTAAATTTGATAAGGCCCTAAGCTATTTGAGATATAGGGCGCTTTATAAGTCCACATATTATATCTCAATTGCTCACTCAGAATTTTTGGGGGGGGGGGGGCTTAAAAGAAAGTGGGGGTCCCTTTCACAATGGCGAAATTAATATTCGGTAACTAATTGGGGTGGGTGGTCGGCCTCTAAAACAATAGTACGTTCTTCAACTGTTTTTAATTGAAACCAATTATATTACTTCCTATTATCACCGATAATTAGGGACGTTTGTATCATTCTTGTATATATAAATGATAAACCTGCTCGGCGAATTAGTACCTTGGCGATGGTGAGTAGGCTTAATCACATTTACATTGAGAATTATGCCAAAAATAGGTAATCTGAAAAATGTTACTGAAACGTTTAAATTACATTCATTTCGATATTTGTAATAAACATATATAAAAAAAAACTTGCTCAACCTGCTTCAAGAACACAAGTTCCCAATGTTTTAATCATGAAAAACCTGGTGTGAAGGGTGTTGTTTGTTCTCTCTGAAGGAACTCGGAGGATGTCCCTTTTGGTCCTAGTATCGAGAGATGTAGTTGGTCGTGGTATGGTGGTAGTTGATGATTTGGATGTTTGTGTTATTTATTTCTATTTTTTATTATATCTTTCTTCTGTTTGTTGTTATTAGACTAATAAAACAAACATTATTTATTATTATTATTATTATTAAAAGACGTGACACCGATAATTAGGAACGTTTACATCATTTTTGTATATATAAATTAAAAACCTGCTCGGCGAATTAGTACCTTGGCGTTGGTGAGCAGGCTTAATCACATTTACATTGAGAACTATGCCAATAATAGGCAATCTGAAAAATTTGATTGAAATGTTTAAATTACATTCATTTCGATATTTGTAATAAAAATATATATAAAAAACGGTGTTTTGAAGCAGATTGAGCAAGTTCCTAATGTTTTAATCATGAGATCATGAATCATCGTGGTATGGTGGTAGTTGGTGATTTGGATGTCTGTGTCATTTATCTCTATTTTTTATTATATCTTTCTTCTGTTTGTTGTTATTAGTCTAATAAAACAAACATTATTTATTATTATTAAAAGACGTGACACCGATAATTAGGGACGTTTGCATCATTCTTGTATATATAAATTAAAAACCTGTTCGGCGAATTAGTACCTTGGCGTTGGTGAGCAGGCTTAAACACATTTACATTGAGAACTATGCCAAAAATAGGCAATCTAAAAAATTTGACTGAAACGTTCAAATTACATTCATTTCGATATTTGTAATAAAAATATATAAACCAACGGCGTTTTTGAAGCAGATTGAGTAAGTTCCCAATGTTTTAATCATGGAATCATGAATCATCGTGGTATGGTGGTAGTTGGTGATTTGGATGTCTGTGTTTTTCATCTCTATTTTTTGTTATATCTCTCTTATGTTGTTTGTTGTTATTAGTCTAATAAAACAAACATTATTTATTATTATTATTATTAAAAGACGTGACACTAATAATTAGGGACGTTTGTGAAAACATGAAAATATGAAAACAAAATTTTTCAACCCACTGTCTATAAAGCACCTTATTCAGTCAATAATACTGTCTTTCCTAATACTGTCATATTTGCTTGAATTCTTCAATATTCATCAAGTATTCAATTATTCATCAATACTGTCTTTCCTAGTACTGTCATATTCGATTGAATCCTTCAATATTTATCAAGTATTCAATTATTCGGACAATGTATTCTCTTAATTCCATCATTACATCCCTGTCATTACTATACCTTACACGATTAGTTTTACTGTCAAAATTTTAGAATAATAAAAATTGTCATCGTACAGTAATAGTGTCATTATTCTAAAAAATTGACAGTATTACTGACCGTGTAAGTATTATAATTAGCACACAAAATAATATTGTATCCCCTTAAATGATGCGACACCCTGTCACAACAACAATTAAAGAGTCAACCAGCCGTGGTGGCGGTGTCGTTCCGCGATTCGTTCCGGAACCCGCCCCCCATGTCTAAACCGCAAACGGTTTGTTTTGCGGGGGGGGGGGGGGGTAGGGAGGTCGCCGCAGCGCGCTACTAGACACCGTGGCGAATTTAATTGCCCGGCCGTGATTTTCATATCGCCCGTTTCGGGGCCAGATACGAGAATTTAATGCGGCCCTAATTGAATGGGCATCCCTCGCCCGGTGGGAACCGGGCAATAAAATTGATATACTGATCGCCCGCGCGCGCGCACACGGGGGGACTGTTATTTGTGATGTAACAATAATCGTTCGGCAAGAAAATAAATTGTGATGGGGGTTATTAATTTGTAATACAAATGTGATATAGTGTGGGTACAGACATGTTTTAGGTTACATATTTATATGCAAATTTATGTTCAAAATTGTGATACAACTAACCCTCTAGGAGAAAAGTTAAACGCCATCTGGCGGTACCACATCAATTAGCAATGCATACCCATAAGGTAATAACCGTCAACATACTCATGCCTTCAAGATCACCGGGTAGTGCCCTCTATGGAATAATATTCCAACAGAGTGCTTGAGATATTAGCACACGACCAATCTTATAAAACATATATAAGTGTATATGGTAATATGGTGATATCTCAAGCACTCTTTTGGAATATTATTCCATAGAGGACACTACCCGGTGATCCTGATTGCATGAACATGTTGACGGTTATTACCATATGGGTGTTCATTGCTAATTGATGTGGTGCCGCCAGATGGCGTTTAACTTTCCTCCTAGGGGGTTAGTTGTATATTTTTTGTATATAACCACACGAGATATTGTGTGAATTCATCCTCACTAGCTGAGCTACACTAATGAGATCTAATAAGATCGAAATCTAGATATGTAGATTGCTAAGAGGTGGATTCACACTTATATATGTTAAAAATTGATATATCGATATTCCTTCTTGCGCCTAAATTATAGAAAATCCTGTACAGGACACTTTTGTGTACATAAGATCGACTTTTTATCTTAAAACTGTGTCGCGATCGACTTATCGTTATTAGAGCTCAATTTTTCAAGTAGTCAAATCGGTTTTTAAGTTAAAACATTGAGAGCGATCCACCAAAATTGGTTTCACTATCGACCGGACGATTTCGATCGGTTTGCTGGCCACCTCTGCTGTATAAGAAAACCATGTGGTCAATCTTTAGGATGCAACTTTAGGTTAAGCTATATCAAGATATCGAAAATAAATATGAAATATGAAATATGAATATTAAAAAAATGTTTGGCATAAATAATTTTTCGTTACCAAGATAAATATATAATGTTTTGTCCATTATAACATTTTTATTAATTATTATACAAGTTTTATAAGACCTGAATTTGTATTTAGTCCCAAATTTTTGACTATTGTCTTTTAGTATTTACTAATAGTAATGATTGAAAATTTGATATATCCATCAAACAATTTTTTTTGTCTCTACGGATGGTCGCTTCGTAGTGCGAGATAGAAACGAGAGTGGGTGGCCGGGCGTTTTTGCGGGGGGTGGTTTTCGTGCGCCCGGGATGGATATAATTCACGCAGATAGCATCGATAGCGGCGGCGCTCACCTAGCGCAGCAAGAGAGGACCAATATCGGTGGGGGCGGCCAAGTTTAAAATCATATTTACAGGGAGAGAGGCGGCGTGGCGCGGAGGCAGGGGGGCGGCCGGGCTTTCGGGATGGGTTTGCATCTAAATTTCACGGCCGTATAAAAAGCCCGGGCTGACTTTATCTCGGCCATAAATTTGCCAGAAGCGTCCCTGATTTATACGTTCACATAAACGCGAGCGAGGGGGGTTGTTGGGGGAGGCGATGGGCGGCGGCGGCGGCGGCGGTGGTGGCCGCGCGCACTTTCCGTCCTGAAACAACACACGGACCCAACATCTCAACCATACCGCCCCCGAACTCACACAGAAATTGCTAGGGGTGTAATTAACCAAGCGGAAGTTTCGAGGAGATGAATATCTTCTCGTAAGTATTGCGAACAAATCAAGATTGCTAAAGTCCATGAAATTTCTGTCGAATAAACTAAATAGATGATGGGTATTTATGTATGAATTTCGTAATAATAATTGCTATCTGTTTTATTATCAATTTTTCACTTGTCTCTGTATTTTTTGTAGTTTTCGTTATTTTTGTCGTTTAGGTATCTATGCCATGCTTTTTTCTTTTCTTTTGTTTTCTCTCGTATGTCCTCCGAACACCAGGCTATCTGTTGTTTCTTGTTTGTGCTTTTCTTCGTACCACATGTCTCTTTTACTGTCTCAAGCATATTTTTCTTTAGGTTATTCCACATTTCCTCTACTTCTTCTCTATCGTTATTATTATTTATCGTCACTTCTATCTTCATCTCCATTTTCTCCATATATTGTATTGCTGTTTCTTTTTCTCTACGTTTGTATGATCTTATCTTGTTGTAGTTTATTGCTGTATTTATATATATATATATATATATATATATATATATATATATATATTATTGTATTTATCCGCCGAAAGTTAATTATGTATAAGTTATTATTGGGAAACAGCGAGGGCAGTTAAACTCTTTTTATAATATATCAATATATTTCGCTCGTTAAATTTCGAGCATCATCAGGATAATTAATCTAATATCCCATTTAAGAGTTAATCAACAAGGAAACTGGTAAATAACAGAATTTACAACATTTTTTAAATTTAGATTTGGCGCTTATTTGACAAGATAATAATAATAATTATCTTTTAAAATTAACAATGTTAATTTGTAATTTTTGCGTGAGTGTTACTTTTATTTCTATTTGTATTTTTTTTTTATGTGTTTTTGTTGTAGTTGGTGATATTGAAACGTTTTTTTTGTGAGGAAAATGCCAATAAAGGTCGTTTTTTTTATTAATATAAAATTAACAACTAAATTTTCTATTCGTCAACTATTAATGGCTATTATCGACAGTGCAATTCATTCGACAACACCCGTGTCTATTAAACTCTATAGAATATATTTCTGTTTTTCAAAAATGAAACCATCTCCACCCTAATCCTAATGGATCGATTGATATTGCGCACTCCCGGGAGGATTAAAATACCGAAGTCGTCCCACGTTCGACCCTGCTCTCCCATCCCATCCCATTCCATCGGATCGACGTTGACGTTATTATTTTTTTTCTCGTTTTTGAGGGGGCGTCACTCGCCCGGGCTCTGTCAATTAATCGGGCAACTATGACAATCGTCGTTTTCATTGCGGTATCTGATGGGAGCGCGCGTAATTAATTATTTTAATCCTCCGCGACGGCTACCGAACACCAATATTTACATGCGGGGCCATTAGATAAAAAGTTTCGATAGGGCAACGGGGCAGGTATTATGGTCACGATACAAACTGAATGGACAGTCGGTGGATGTCTATGTGTGTGTGACGGCCGATTTAAATACAAACATTTGTTACCATTATTCGGAATGATAATTAATATTACCTGTATCTAGCATGCCCGTAACATGGAGCGAGATCGATCAATTAAAATGCGCATATGGAGTTATTAATTTAGCTGTCGATTTCAAATAAATGTACAGTTCTTATAGATGGGATAATTAATGATTGTTATTATTTTCTTAAATTAAATTTCACAATTAAATAATGATTTGATATAAATATATATATATATATATATATATATATATTATATATATATATATATATATATATATATATATTATATATATATATATATATATATATATATATATATTACACCAAGTGTGTAAGGGTTTTTTTATTCAAGAAAGGGGAATAGTTTTTATTTTTGTTATCGTTTAGTTTTTATTAAATATTTGAAGAAAACCATAATACGAGCTTCATAATTTTATTTATTCATTTAATCGAATGCCTATCTACCAAATTTTGGTGTAAGGCTGTGAGATCCATAGCCAAACGATAACAAAAATTATTTGTCATAATTTGTCATAACCAAAATTCAATGTATATATTATGCATTGCAAGCAAAAGTGATCCAACCCTCAAATTTAAATATTCTAGTTTTATATTATTATTATTATCAGTAATAATATAATATTAGATTTAAAGGTTAGTCCAATTTTGCACTCAATGCCTCGTATTGATAGTTCCGTAACTAGTTTTCATTAAAGATACTACTCTAAACTATATTCTCGTAATTATTCATATTCAACGTGAGAACAACGAAGAAAACCTGCATAGGTTATTATATTGCAGAGAAAAGTTTGAAAGTCATTGTGCCTTTTGAGGGATTGCACGGAACGAATCCACACGTCCTCCCCATAAATCGGTCGCGCGGCGAAGATGAGCAATTTGTATTCGAAAGGCGGAACGCGTTGATAATTTTATTACTGTCCTATTACAACCAGGCCCCCCTACGTACCGTTCCGCTCGTTTAACGTTTTACAAGCCCTTGCGGTTCCCATCACAATATTATTGACTTGTAAAAAATATGGCATGCCACAAGCAGCCTACTTATGTACAGATCTAGGAATTAAAAAAAGTTGTGAATAGTAGTGGTGCTCAACTCGTGAGTTATCGGATTAGCTTGATAATGGCTAGAGCGTAGCCGAAAAATATTCGCAAACAGCAATAAACATGTGATAAAAAAAGTTCGTGTTATTTTTTTGTTATAATTAATTATCACAAAGTAGATGCCGATTCAATTCAACACTCGATATTTGTAATTTTGTATTGAATTAGCTTTGTTTTTCCAAAAAAATAGTACAGATATATTCAAATAAGTCTGTATGTACAGAACTAAATTCAATTGTATTGAAATAGCATGCACTGGTAGCAGTATATAGTCAAAATTTGTAAACATTTTAATTTTTCTCTTGTCCGCATAAAATGACAAAAATACATACTATATTTAAACTGTGACAGCAATACTTTATTAGCACCCCATACAATATTTCATTAGGTATTTGTATTAAACATTGTGACCACACAAGGAAACTATTTGTCGCACATTTCCCTACAGCTCCATTCTACGAAGGTGATAAATATTTTTGTGTGTGTGTGCGAAAAAGAGTCACACAAGCATTGTTGTGTGGGCGTTTTGTGTGTATAATGGTGTAAAATAGCGGCCAACAATGCGCATAACATTAATACTCGAAAATAAGGGCTAAACCAATATGCGACAATGGGCCCAGTCAAGGGCCCGCGGGGCGCGCATTTTTCGGGCACAATGCGTCGGAGGGCCCCCGCCTGGTAATCCCAAGTTGTGACAGTGGCACAATGCGGATAATTGCGTGTTTTGGATGAGACGCTCGCGTACAATGGGGACTCTACCTGTGCTTCGGCGCCTACGCGACTCACGTTTGTTTAAGGAACAAGTGAAAATGTACATATTAATTCCCTGTGCAGACGCTTGTAAGTACGCGCGACACACCAAAAAAAAAAAAGGTACGCTACTAATGGCCCTTGGTATTATTCATAGAACAATCGTCAATGCAGGCAAATACGTCCGCCCAATAAATTTCGGAAACAGTGCGGACAATGCGGAGGGAAGATCGGTTCTGGGTAGTGATGATGAAGATGATGAGCGGCAGAATGGTTTGAACACAATGGGAACAATAAGATGTATTAATATATATTCGAAAATTATTGTGTGTGACTACGCGATTACATTCTCGCATTTGAAAAATATTACACCTCATTTTCTAGATCAATCAATAATTATGTAAAGCCAACTTCGATCATGCGATGTGCTTTGTTGATCTGATGGTGAATATTTATTAAATTGGATAAATATAACTATGTTCTCTTATTATTATTTTTTTAATATAAAAATCATTTATTAATTTTGAATACATACATATGAAGAGTACAAGGCAGAAAGGGGGAATGTCAGTGTAACTCTAGAAAACCAAATTTCATGCTTAGAGCACATTTATATATATATATATATATATATATATATAAATGCAAATTCTCTAAAAATTTCACCCTCCGGTGGGAATCGAACCCACGTCTCTGGAGGGTGAAATTTTTAGAGAATTTGCATTTACATATTTATAGCCTCACATTTGGCAATAATAACAGTCATTAAATTTATATATATATATTATATCCCTTTCTGCCTTGTACTCTTCATATATAATTATCTTTATTCACAAAAACATTACATAGAATTTAAAACAGTTATTTTACTATATGCTCTCTTATGTTATTCTCTGAAACAAAACTCTGCATGGCAAACATTGATTTGATTTAAAACAATAGATGCATTGTTTTAAGTTAAATCAATGTTTGCCATGCATTGTTTTGTTTCAGATAATACAATAAGAGAGCATATTCGCGATTCAAACATTAACGGTTTTCTTTAAGGTAGTAGGTAAACAGCTGATCTTTGTTATTGTTTGATCAGCTGATTAAATCATATGATATCAGGGACTTCTACAATAATACACGATTGTTAATGTACTTTTAAGGTATAAATAGTGTAATCTTGGTTCTATAGTCATGTATAAGAAGAAAAAAACAAATATTCTGCAAACGAATTCCCTACTAAATGTAGTTCATTTAAAATCGTATGATTTCAGTTACTTCTACAATAATGCGCGATTGTTAATGTACTTTTAAGGTATAAATAGTATAACCTAGGCTCTATAATCATGTATTAGATGAAAAAACAAATGTTATACAAACAAATTCCCTACTATATGTAGTTCATTTCCTGCCTCCAGATGGAGTATCAGCTGGCTTGAATCGCCAATAGTAAAATAAATGCATTGAATTCTATGTAATGTTATTGTGAATAAAGATAATTATATATACGAGAGCATATTTATATTTATCCAATCTAATAAATATTCACCATCAGATCACTTTCCAATTGATCTTGTTTGACAAAAAATTGCACAGCCAACTTCAATTAATAACAGGACAGTTGCGCTGTTTTGTTTCAGATAATAAAACAAGTTAAACAATTTTTAAACATTAGTTTTCAATTGAAATTTGATTGCTTTATAACTATGACAAGTAAGTTGATCCTGTCACGCAATATACCTCCCCCTTATCAACCCCATGGCTCAAAACCTTAACAGATTGATATAATGTTACAAATCGCCTGATAATCAGCGGGTTTTAACACCCATCAGCCGCCGCCACAAAAATGGGATATTAGATTACAAATCGGCAGCGGTGGCGCGCGCGCGAGAGAAACCTCGTATCGCGGCATCAAGATCATACGATTACAATATAGATTTAAGCAGGGATTATCGAATCACAATCTCTCGCCCGTATAAACATACACACACACATTCAAACATAACCACCGCGCACGACGAAAACGACGACTCTCGGATGTGTATATCAGATATCACATTAGCCCGTGTAAACTCGGCGCTTTACAGCCGTTTTATCGAGATTAGATTTACTGCCGGTAGTGCACGGTGGGGGCGGCGGTACAGGGGGGAGCACCGACGCGAAATCAGCGGCTTTAAAAACGTCCAATTGATGTTTATCGCATTTACGACAGCTGAGGAACTTGTCATAAAGTTATAATTGATCTATTATTTTGTTTTTTTTTTATTCTCTTCAACGAATATTACTGTAAGTTAAAAAGTTGACAATATGTTGTCTAAATAGTTAGTTAAAGACATAGAGATCGACAGCAGGATAGAAAAAACAATGAAGGTGTATCACGCTATGAACAAAAAATTCATAAGCAAAAATTAAATAACAAGAGAAACGAATATAAAAATATATAAAGCTATAATAAGACCTATATTAACATACGGATGCGAGACATGGGGACATTAAATAAAGCACAAAAGAGCAAAATACAAGTAGTTGAAATTATATATATGAGAAGAGTTAGAGGAGTGACAGGAAAGGACAAAATGAGGATATAAGAAGAGAACTAAATGTAACACCGACAATAAAGTACTTAGTAAAGACAATTAGGATGGTGGGGACACATAATTAGGATGGCAGAGACAGCACTAGCCAAAAAAATATGGAGAGTAAAAATCAAAAACAAGAAAAAGGTAAACCAAGAAAAAAATGGGATGAAGCTATATCGAAACTATTAGAAAGAAAAGGAAAAAACTGAAAGGAAGCAAAAGAACTGGCAATAAATTCAAATATTATTCATTTTCATTGTTTATAAAATATATTTTTTTGTACTAGGAGTGACACAAATTCAAAATCACTCAGTTATGATGAAAACCAATTTTATACACATAAATGAGTTTTGAATAAAAACGCAGTCACACAATTAGTCCGTTTCGACCTTAAATAAAACATGACACGAACATATTAAAAACCCATAGCTATTTTCGTTAGCCCCCTAAATCGTTTCGACTCATTCCTCTACCCATCTCAGTAATTGCTCAATCAGGCAAGTCAAGTCTCGACCGCAAGACGCAAAACCACAACAAACGGTCTAACTGTATTTTATTGACCGGCACCCCGGTGTAAACGTCTGTGAAATTAAATATGAATTATGGGTTTTGAATGGCACACGGTGGCTGTGTGTGTGTATGCGGAATGCAATTGGGGTGGTGGCGACCTGGCGCCTCGTTAGGGCCGCCGGCGCGCCCCCGCGGCAGGTAGCGGCGCGCGCGAATAATAATCGTCTACGAGCTGGCTTAAGTCATATCCGGTAGTGGCTTTCTAACCCCCCCAAGAACCGTCATTAGTGTTAAGCTGGGGTTTTAATGCGACCTCATTAGTGGTTGAAGAGGTATGGATTTGCAAAGAGAGGTATATAAGTATAAAGAGTTGTGGTTTTCGGTAGTTGTAGGCGGTAAAACTGAATGAAATATAGAAGCTGAGGGTTTATAAGTATTCATAATATTGTTGGAATTTTTATGTTTGATTTGTTATGCGAAATATGAGTAAAAATTAAAAAAAACATAGTAAATTCATTTCTATACAACATGATTTATAACTGTAGTATAAATAAATAGCATTAAGTTTTAAGTTGAAAATACAAAATAACTTTTTGAGAATTATACGAGATATTTAACCCTAGAATCACAACGTGGAGTTTGAGTTAAATTAGCAACAATGTAGCGTCGTATAGCACCTTCCATATCTTGTTTAAGTTAAAGTAAAAATAAATGTTATTCTCATTTTAACATAGTTTTATTCTTTAGAAATAATAATAATCTTTATAATAATCTTTATTAAACGGGTCTTATAGCCTACACCGAAAGGTAAAAGGCAATTGATAATATAATATATTAAACGGGTCTAACCCTTGAAAATACAACAAAATACAACATATATACATAGATTACATGACTAAAATAAGCAATGATTTATTTTGGTTACATTTATAACCAAAATAAAGCATTGCTTCACAATCAATTTAGATTTAATGAAATAATACCCTTTTTAAAACGTGTTAAATCATCCGAGAATATTGAGATGTGATTTGAATCACATAAAGTGATATTTGCTAACCTCATTAACCTCGATAATGGATTGCTGTGTCCAAAATCAGTTTTATGAAAGCGCTCCCTAAAAACTATACAGCTTCGCGTCCTCTTGGACCCAGAAAATAATGCCACAGAGAAGAGATGGGCAATCAATTTGATTATTAATTTAATCAGGAATTAAATTCATAAAACGTAATCATCTTAAAATTAGTTTAACAAAAAATATACAACTTAATTATGGTGTTCTACTTAAAAATCAACACATGGTAAAACTCCTATGCCCGTATTCACTAACATCCCATAAACTTTATAGGTCCCATAAACTATTGAATGGATAAATTGACAACGTCATTGTCACAGAATATGCCAAAACAAATGCCAAAACAAATGCCAAAAACAAATGCCAAAAACAAATGCCAAAACAAATGCCAAAAACAAATGCCAAAACAAATGCCAAAACAAATGCCAAAACAAATGCTAAAACAAATGCTAAAACAAATTTTAAAACAAATGCCAAAACAAATGTCAAAACAAATGCCAAAACAAATGCCAAAAGAAATGTTAAAACAAATGCTAAAACAAATTTCAAAACAAATGCCAAAACAAATGCCAAAACAAATGCCAAAAACAAATGCCAAAACAAATGCCAAAACAAATGCCAAAAACAAATGCCAAAACAAATGCCAAAACAAATGCCAAAACAAATGCGTAAACAAATGCTAAAACAAATTTCAAAACAAATGCCAAAACAAATGTCAAAACAAATGCCAAAACAAATGCCAAAACAAATGTTAAAACAAATGCTAAAACAAATTTCAAAACAAATGCCAAAACAAATGCCAAAACAAATGTCAAACAGCTTGAATAGTGCTTGCAATTGGAGCTTTGATGACACCTTTTGTTTAATTATTCAGTGTTTCCAATAGAAGAGAATCTAAAGTAACTACATTCCCTAGATAATATATTTATTGTTGCTATAACAACGAATACTTATGGGTTCAAGACCATTGATAGATGTATGGAACGTCGGTGAATACGGGGGTTAATGATTGAATTGAATTGAATTGCTATTTAGGCATAAGACAATAATTAACGAATGATAATTTTTGAACTTGATTTATATGTATATATATATATATATATATATATATATATATATATATATATATATATATATATTTATATTATCTATTTGCCTTTTACTTTTCGCTGTAAGCCTTTTAAAATACCATAAATGAATATGCCTGTCAATTACATTGCGTATGCGGTGACTGCAAGTATTCAAAAAAATGCCATAATCGAGTTTTTGTGTCATAAAATATTACGCTCATTGTGCTCGCCCAGCGGTGTCGCATAAATAATAAACTGCGCCCAATAAATTACTGGCGACAAATACGGCTCATATCCATTTTTGGCGCACTACCAAAAAACCGAGCGTCGACGCGTTAAAAATTGTTTGCTATTCAAAAAACAAACACCGCATTAATCATGCATAATTGACCGGTGGTGCTGTGCTGGACCACACATATTCGAGGTGACTTCAGGGAACTGGACGACACCCCAGTGGGGCGTACAGCTCACTCACCTTTCTTGGTTATTAAGAGCCTCCAACCTCCTGCAGGGTAGTAGGATGGCCGGACAAATTGAGTTTTGAGTGTTTGGGGGACAGAATTGCATAAAAATGGGACAATACCAGTCAAATATGTTTCTACAATGAAGTAAAGTACTTGACAATAAATTACAAGGGTGATCAGCTGTTCAAGTAATGTTTTCGGCAGGTGACTAGTACTGAAATTATTACATTTGTTGTGTAACAATAGTATCCAGTTTAAGCATGGTGCGAATAAAAAGATAAATGTTCTATCACAAGGGATTAATGTTTCTCAATGTTATTTAAATACAAAAAACATAAATGACAGGTCGTTTGGCTTCAAAACATTGTCTTTGTTTTTATATTATAGGGATTAATGCGAATAAAGATTGTTTCTCTCTTCATAAACCACTTCTTACATGTCCAGTACTAAGACCAGAAATAAAATAATGATTATTTCTGGTCTTAGTGCTGGACATGTAAGAAGTTGTTTATGAAGAGAGAAACAATTTTTATTCACATTAATCCCTATAATATAAAAACAAAGACAATGTTTTGAAGCCAAACGACCTGTCATTTATGTTTTTTGTATTTAAATAACATTGAGAAACATTAATCCCTTGTGATAGAACATTTACATTTTTATTAGCGCCATGTTTAAACTGGATACTATTGTTACACAACAAATGTAATAATTTCAGTATTAGCACCATGTTTAAACGACAATGTTTTGAAGCCCAGTGTAATCTATTGTCTATCTCTGGCGTAGAATAGTTATAATATCTTAGACTGTCTCTATAACTTGAATTAAAAAATATATAATTACCAAACATATTTATAACCAGACAGGATGCGTTATGAAAGCAATCGTCCCTCAACTACGCTTAATAAATCTGTTAGGGGCAATTAAGTCGGGACAGGGTGAATACGCGGCGCCGCCGCCACCGCTTTCGTAATCACCCATGTGGTCGCGCAATCCCCAAAATATGCGGACAGATGCGACGATTGCACATCCCTCGGGGACACGTTTAGTGCGGCTCATTTCGATTCCAATTCCCCAAGAGACGCGGGGTTTTATTGGCGCCGTCAGAGAACAATCGGATGAGCGCGTTAATTTATGTTTTAGTTGAGGGTGATGGCACAGAACTAGACTTGTATATAAAAGGACTATTTGCGGGGTTGTTAACAGGCTGGTAACAAGTCACATTAGATAATTTAGTGGTCATTTAGGGTTATATGACCAATACGTTTATTATATTGACCTATAGGGGGTTGGAATTCCCATTCTAGCTGTGCAAAAGACATAAACAAATCAAATTCAATAATTTTAGTATTTTCCAATACAGAATAAAAATATCTGATGTGGGCACCACACGAGTTTCCGAACTGCATGACCTATTTAACATTTTCGACATATTCAACTTTTGGGCTTTTTAAATTTTTGACATTTTTTTGACGTTTTTGAATTTTTTTATTATTTTTTATTTACTGCAGAGTTCAACCTGTTTGAAATAGTATACGGGCATAGTTTGATTGGTATGGGAACCCCCGCCCACCCCACCTTCGTTCGCATAGTTTTTTTCAATGGATACACATGTTTTATATTGTTTAAATAATTCCAGGAAGAATTTTATCCTATGGGAAAACTATGCGAGCAGAGGTGGGTTGGGCGGGCGGCCCCTACCAATCAAACTATGCCCGTACACTGTTTCAAACAGCTTGAACTCTGCAGTACATTGTGTGCCATAATATTCTACGAATTAACTTTACAATAATCAATGAAATTAATTAAATCATAAAAAATTAATGATAAAACATTGTTGTGCAGAGTTCAAGTCGTTTGAAATAGTGGACGGGCATAGTTTGATTGGTAGGGGCCGCCCGCCCACCCCACCTCTGCTCGTATAGTTTTCCCATAGGATATAATTCTTCCTGGAATTGTTTAAACAATATAAAACATGTGTATCCATTGAAAAAAACTATGCGAACGAAGGTGGGGTGGGCGGGGGGCCCATACCAATCAAACTATTCCCATACACTATTTCAAACGACTTGAACTCTGCACAACAATGTTTTATCATTAATTTTCTATGATTTCATTAATTTTATAGAATATTGTAAAGTTAATTCGTAGAATATTGTGGGAGACAATGTACTGCAGAGTTCAAGCTGTTTGAAATAGTGTACGGTCATAGTTTGATTGGTATGGACACCCCGCCCACCCCACCTTCGATCGCATAGGTTTTTTCAATGGATACACATGTTTTATATTGTTTGAACAATTCCAGGAAGAATTCTATCTTATGGGAAAAGTATGCGAGCAGAGGTGGGGTGGGCGGGCGGCCCCTACCAATTAAACTATGCCCGTACACTGTTTCAAACAGCTTGAACTCTGGAGTACATTGTCTCCCATAATATTCTACGAATTAACTTTACAATAATCAATGAAATTAATTAAATCATAAAAAATTAATGATAAAACATTGTTGTGCAGAATTCAAGTCGTTTGAAATAGTGGACGGGCATAGTTTGATTGGTAGGGGCCGCCCGCCCACCCCACCTAGGCTCGTATAGTTTTCCCATAGGATAGAATTCTTCCTGGAATTGTTCAAACAATATAAAACATGTGTATCCATTGAAAAAAACTATGCGAACGAAGGTGGGGCGGGCGGGGGGCCCATACCAATCAAGCTATGCCCGTACACTGTTTCAAACGGCTTGAACTCTGCACAACAATGTTTTATCATTAATTTTTTATGATTTAATTATTTTCATTGAATATTGTAAATTTAATTCGTAGAATATTGTGGGAGACAATGTACTGCAGAGTTCAAGCTGTTTGAAATAGTGTACGGGCATAGTTTGATTGGTATAGACCCCCCGCCCACCCCACCTCTGCTCGTATTGTTTTCCCATAGGATAAAATTCTTCCTGGAATTGTTTAAACAATTAAAACATGTGTATCCATTGAAAAAAACTATGCGTATCATACAGCAAATTATTTGAAATATTGAATTGGATGGTAGATGGGATGGAAAAATATAACGCGTTCTATTTGTCAAGAACAAATTGTATGGGAGGAGGATATATGAATTTATTTCTTGAACAACTTTTGAGCTAAGAAATTGTCTTGTCTAAAACGACCTTAAATCAAATTGCCTTGACTTGGAGAAAACGAATAACGCATACCGCGATGGCCGCCACCGTTGTCATGGAAACAAAACAATATGTGTGCATTCATCTAACAGAAGGGATGACATATTTGTTTTTAATAACCTGAGAAATGTTCGATTCCATTCATTTGCGGTTTTTGCGCATAATTAAAAATTTATTACCCTCCAAAGTTACAGGTATTATTAATACGCTATTAAAATTTTAACACGCTTTTTGTTTCGCCAAGGAAGTACATAATGGTCATCAATGACTTGCTGATAGCTTCTCACTCACTTAATCGTTCCGAAACACGGGGTAATTACATCCTCAAGACCGCGCTGAGTGCGTCTAAAGACAGTGGCGGGTCTGCGTAATGACAAGGTGCGCGCCCCGCTAATGCAGGGGCGGACTGCGGGCACACCCCCACACGCGCTGCCCATGTCACTTCGCCGCCACCGAGAGCCGGTAGTCAGAACCGCACTGACCGCACTTAATTAACGACCCTTTGATGACGGGCGCGGATTTTACGACACCACCGCCCAAACAGTATATATATTTTAATAGATGGTTGTAAACAGCGTCGTAAATCTTATTTTTAAAAGAAAATTATATTATTCTAACAATCTAAATGTTGTTGAGTTGTTGACTAGAGCTGCGTTCGTTTATCGTTCCTGAGGCTGTTCTAATCCAGCTAAGACTAGCCCAGAACAGCTCCCGAACGATAAACGAAAGCGAGTTAGAATTCTTTAATGAATGTCGAATATTATATAAATTTCAGTCACCTTTCACAGTTTTCAGAGGTTTTCTGTGAAGTTAAATACCGGGCGATTAAACTCCTCTTAACTTTTTCTCCCTTGACCGGGACTTGGGGACGATTTTCTAAAGTATATCTTGTTACTTTAAAAAATCGTCTCCAATTGTCTGTAATTGTATCCCAGTAACAAATGGTATTGTATATAAGTAACAAAATATACTTATATACAATACCATTTGTTACTGGGATACAATTAAAGACACTTGGGGACGATTTTCTAAAGTTTCGTTACTTTAAAAAATCGCCCCCAAGTGTCTTTAATTGTATCTCAGTAACAAATGGTATTGTATGTAGTAATAAAATATACTTATATACAATACCATTTGTTAATTTGTATTGCAGGGCAGTCAAATAATCCGCACGACTTAATTCGTTTGGTTTTATCAAGTCACATTTTGTGTTATATATTTTGTTGTGAAAATGTGAATTGAATAAACCCAAACGAATCAAGTCGTGCAGATTATTTCACTGCCCAGCAATACTTAACAAATGGTATTGTATATAAGTAAATTTTATTACTTATATACAATACCATTTGTTACTGAGATACAATTAAAGACACTTGGGGGCGATTTTTTAAAGTAACAAATATCTTCCCCAAACAATATCTAATAAATTCGAATCCCTATACCTCTACCATCTATCAGTTAATAAATAACGATAGTACATCTTTATCTACTTTTCTTTGCGTTCTTCAACATATTACTATTGTTATATATTCTCTATAATAATTGGTTTTAATAATAATTTATTTGAGTGAATAATTCTGCACGACTAAATCAAATTGCCTTGACTTGACGAAAATGAATAACGCAAACCGCGATGGCCGCCACCGTTGTCATGGAAACAAAACAATATTTGTGCATTCTTCTAACAGGACGGACGACATATTTGTTTTTAATAACCTTAGAAATGTGCGATTGCATTCATGTGCGGTTTCTGAGTGCTAAATGCGGCGCGAAATGCAGAAAATGTTGGATGATTCAGATCTCACGAACGGTGATTGCCAAAAATAAGGTTAGTCAGTTGCTGTATTAGAAAGCGAACAACCACTAAAGTCAGTTTTTCTTATAACGGGTGAGTGTTGCTATTTTATTCCTTACTACATGGGTTCTTGCGGGTGCTGCTGGTGATATTGAGAAGCGATAGAGCTTGCCGTCGAACTTTTCTATTTCACAGTTGATTTTAGTTTTAGAGGTTACTATTACCCCAGTATCTGTTTTAACTTTAACTCAGCTGGCTTTGACCGATCGATATAGTTTTTTTTTAACATTTCGAAGCCCTTGTTTTCTTTTAGAGCCCTTTAAATGCATTCTGTATTAAAAGACGTACATATTTAGTGGAGTTGCTTTACAACCTATCCTATATGAATGTGAGCCATATGCACCATGATTGGATTTGAGTCTGCAAATAGTTTTAATGTAATGTTTTGTTTTTTATTTACGAGAAAACCAAGGAATTTTTAGAGGTAGTGCATATAAATGTTTGTATCTAAAGGTCGTTTTAGACAAGACAATTTCTTGACTCAAAAGTTAGCCAAGATGCAAGACAATCTAAATTGTCTCGTATCATACAACAAATTATTTGAAATATTGAATTGGATTGTAGATTGAATGGACGCGTTCTATTTGTCAAGGACAAATTGTATGGGAGGAGGATATATGAATTTATTTCTTGAGCAACATTTTAGCTAAGAAATTATTTGGTCTAAAACGACCTTTAGACCCTTATTATTACTGGAATACATATCACACTATTGTAAAAATGCCGATTCTTCAAATTCTTTCTGAAAATCAGAAACAGGACATTTCCAATTCGAATTAATTTCCATAGTAGTGGAGTTCTTTGCTAAATTATCTACGTATTCGTCTTCCAAAATTCCTATATGAGCTTTGATCCCGTGTAATATAATTAATTTTCCGTTTTTTTTTTCAAAGCAATTAATTTGTGAATTGATTTGTACCAGCAAATGGTTTTCATTTAGAGTTGGACCAAAATGAACTTAGATTCGTAAATGTGTGCATAAAATAATATATCATTCCACACAAATAAAATATTCAATTCAAATCAGATACAGTTCTATATTTAATGCTATCTAATGCAGCGGATGTGTTTTTATATGTTTACGACCAAATCGCGTAAAAACTCATGGACAAGTCACCGCTGCGCGCGGCTCTTGAGTCAGTCGCGAGATGCTTTTCCATGTGCGCGTACCGCCATCGCGTTTTGTAGTGAAATATAATTAGTGATGTGGTTTTAATTGTGTGTGTGCGTTTAATATGGATAGTGCAGCTTGTGAGGAGTGTGGTAAGTCACATTATGTGTTACTATGAATACGATTGAGTGTTTTTTATGGGCAATATGACTCGTTTTTATACGAGTTATTTTTATTTCGACGATATGATTCATATAAATTACAATTCAGCTTGCTGCAATGAACTAATGACTATTGTATGGACTATTTAACATATTATTTAACAAAATGAATGGACACTTTTGGGAATTGATTAATTTAGTATTTGCCAATACCTAACCTCCCTGTACGTGTGCTATGGGCTTTCAGGTTAGTAGCGTGAGGTATATTGGTGTATTTACAAATGTATGCAAGAATAATCTGAAACGCAATTAAATACAATGCGATAGTAAATATTTCTTCTTCTGTATCTGCCGTCTCTTGTAAGAAGGTGACTATCATCACGTCAATTTTTACTTTGCGAATACAGCAACGCTGTTATTTTTTAGGTTACATCTCTGAATCATTAAATAGAGCTATAGTTGAATAAAAAAATACCTCTATTATGCATACCCAACATAGCAGTTCTTATAAAGGCACCTTACACGATCAATAATACTGTCAATATTTTAGAATAATGACAGTATTACTATACGAGAATATGTTTAAAATTTTCATTATTCTAAAATATTGACAGTATTACTGATCGTGTAAGGTATAGTAATGATGGAATAATTAGAATACTGATGTTTATCCGGATAATTGATTACTTGATAAATTTAAAAGGAGAATTGAAGTAAATACTGACAGTACTAGGACTGACAGTATTATTGACTGTGTAAGGTGCCTTGTTACAAAGACAAGGATAGAAATAAATACAAAGAAATTCAACAAGAAATACGAAAAAAAAAATATAGATACCAAAGAAACATTTATGAGAAACCAATGTGAGGAGATAGAATCGCTTTGTTTTCTCTTTTCCATTCTTGCCAAGATTTTATCTGTCATCCATTGTTCTTCTGGGGATTGGGAGCTGTTTTTCTGTTTCAATTTTTCCTTACCATACAAAGAGCTCTGTGGGACGGCACAGAGCTCTTTATATGGTGCCCCATGTCTCATCTACATCCACATTGGTGCCTATAACTTGTTGCATGATTTGTCCGAGATTTTCGTTGATGTTCGTCTTCACGCTTTGTCTTATTTCTTCATCTCAAAGCATAGTGGTTTTTAATTTCTGGTATCGACATTTTATTTGGACTTTTTTCAGTTTGATTTGTAGGGTGGCGATAAGTGGGTTGTGATTTGACCCGACATCATGTTTTGCATTAACGTCCCCGCCAGTTATAAATATTTTTGAGCAGGAATTTAGAATATTAATTTTCTTTGATTTTATGTTTTAGAGGGCTTTATATTGTTGATACCATGTAATGAAATTTGAAGTATAAATAGCATGCTATTTATTATTAGTACAATAAAACAACTCATTTTTTCAAACATTAATTATTACTAGCATGATGAATATTATAAACTCTACCTGGAGGGGATACGCCACTAAAATACATAAATAAAATATTAAAAGCTAATAATTATATCAAGTAAACAGAATCGTAAATCATATCCAGTGCGCGCCGCTTAATGGATTCGTGTCCATAAATAATAAAAACGATATAATAGATTTTTCATGTTTATGGGGGTCGGAAACATGGAATATGGAGATGCATTAATTTTTAAAATTGCCACAATCGCGTTTTTATCTATCAGCACCAAAACTACAAAACGTGATGTAATGCGTGTTACAAATAAACACGCGCATCCAATCTATTTACTATGATAGAGCGAGTTCGATAGCATCTATTTGGGTTTAAAATAAGACGTCCAAAGGGGGTGGGTTGGTGCTGTGCTGCCTCCGGAGTGTGTTTTAAAAGTTGCCGCTATAAATTGTCCCGGAGCGATCCCCGGATCTTGTTCTTATCAGCAAAGCTCGAGATGCCTCGCAACAAACACCCCTTATGGACGAGAGTAATGTACAATGTTTTACATAAACATCACGGAGAGATTTAATACTTGATTTTTTTTTTGCTGTTGTTAGTTGAAAGTGTTGTGGAAATTTATACAAGTTGAATTCATGATTTTTTACTTGTATGTCCAAATACACTGGCACTATTTTTTTTAAATATTTTATTTATTTATTAAAGTAACATTTAACGTGATACTTATGTCAAATGGACCACAAAATGCTGGGTGGGGGACATATCGTCGCCTAAAGCCGTGGTTTCTTAGGAGAGCGGTCGCTTAAAAACGGTTGCTTTTGAAGTCATATAAACATTACAAAAATCATAATACTTATAATACGTAATACGTATATACGTATATACGTATAAACGTAATTGAATAACTCACACTTTTACACAATAATGTCGTAAGATAAAAAATATGTTTTTAAAGCAGTATTGTTATATATAGTTCCATATAACAATACAGCATAAAACATATTTTTTATCTTTCAACATTATTATTATATACTCCATTATTTTCATACTCTCATTATGTTTGTGATGGTTTGGTTATAACGGGCGCCTTCTTCTGGTGTGCCCCGAAATTTTCGGCGAGAGCGAGAGAGGCTCGCCCCGTCATTGTGGAGGGCTGTGTGTTCGTTATCGTGCGGACTGTCATGCCAAAACACGGGCCCAGAATGTTATCGGCGATCTCTTTCAAATCTTGCTGAATGCATAAGGGCGGCCGCGATGCTATCAGCGGGCCAGAGAGCGGAGTAGCAGCAGAGAGAGCTGCAGGCGCGACAGCTGCCTCTGCAGACTACCACGGTCGCGCAGCTTCCCCCTTTATGTGTTCCACAACACACATACGAGCAAAGGGCTTCTCTTCCTCTGCATGTATTCAGAATTGACACACACACTGGGCTAGTGTATTAAATCTCACTCGACTCGCGACAATAAATTAAATTAAAACATCAACTGATATATAAAGGTTTATTGTGGGTACTCGAGGGTTGAATTTGAGGGTTGCTCTAAAGGATTTTCTTGAAAAATTGCTTTTCTTATTATCTTTTAATCTATATTTTTGTGTTGTAACTTGCATTATCTTTTTGCATTTTTTTACACAAAACATCCTGACTATTTAAAAGAGCAATGGCAATTGATGCAAAATATTAAAGGGTTATTGAAAGATGTAGAGGGAATCGTTAAAAAAATCATTCTTATAATAATAACAAATAACAAAATAGAATAATGTCAACAAATATTTCTGGACATAATCATGTCATTTTCAATTTTAATTTTGATTAACAAAAATCACGATTTTCCAAATTAATTAATTATTATATGTCATTTTCAATTTTTATTTTTATTTAAAAAAAATCATGATGTTCCAAATAAATTAATTATTATATATTATGTCATTTTCAATTTTAATTTTAATTAAAAAAAATCACGATGTTCCGAATTAATTAATTATTATATCATTTTTAATTTTAATTTTGGTTAAAAAAATCATGATATTCCGAATTAAATAATTATTATATATTATGTCATTTTCAATTTTAAATTTGATTAAAAAGAAATCACGATATTCCGAATTAATTAATTATTATATATTATGTTATTTTCAATTTTAATTTTATAAGAAAAAATCACGACATTCCAAATTAATTAATTAATATTCAATCAAAACTTAAGCTATTGGCGATTCAAGCCGACTGATACTCCATCTGGTGGCAGGAAATGAACTAAATTTAGTAGGGAATTTGTTTGCATAACTACTATAGACCCAGGGTTATACTATTTATACCTTAAAAGTATATTAACAATCGTGCATTATTTTAGAAGCGACTGAAATCATATGATTTTAATGCAATCAGCTGATTAAAGTATAACAAAGATCAGCTGTTTAACTACTACCTTGAAGAAAACCGTTAACGTTTGAATCGCGAATTTCGTATATTTGACATGCGACCATTTTCGCTAATTCCCCACGTGATTGACCAGTCAGCATCAAATGTCATCACTCATGGTGATATTTTGCTCAAAATTTCACGGAATCATCCCAACTCATTGTGTCAGCTAGGGTCGGGGGGATCTGGTTCTCTTCCTCTGGCTGTCAGATGTTTTATTGAGGTCCTTGATGTAGTTGAGGTCCTGATGTAGTTGAGGTCCTTGATGTAGTTGAGGTCCTTGATGTAGTTGAGGTCCTTGATGTAGTTGAGGTCCTTGATGTAGTTGAGGTCCTTGATGTAGTTGAGATCATTGATGTAGTTGAGGTCCTTGATGTAGTTGAGGTCCTTGATGTAGTTGAGGTCATTGATGTAGTTGAGGTCCTTGATGTAGTTGAGGTCCTTGATGTAGTTGAGGTCCTTGATGTAGTTGAGGTCCTTGATGTAGTTGAGCTCCTTGATGTAGTTGAGGTCATTTATGTAGTTGAGGTCCTTGATGTAGTTGAGGTCATTGATGTAGTTGAGGTCCTTGATGTAGTTGAGGTCCTTGATGTAGTTGAGGTCCTTGATGTAGTTGAGGTCCTTGATGTAGTTGAGGTCCTTGATGTAGTTGAGGTCCTTGATGTAAGGTCGCTTTTTCCAAATAGTTTGATGTCTTCTACTGGATTTGGTTCCGTGCTTGATTTTTCTGTTATAGAAGAGAATATTACATCCAATTTAATTTTTTAATTGTACTTTGAGGTATGACTTAAAACAATTGAAGAATAAATTGAAATCGATTTAATACCTAGGTTAAAAGAATACAGAGCATTCTGAGAGTTATGTAACATCTAACAATATAATCAGGGGCTATAATTAACTCGTCTTTATACAATCGAACCTAAAGTAATCATGTTAATTATTAAACATCTAATATTCAAAAAATATTATACAAAATGTAAAATGCAGCTGTTTGTATCCATATAAAACAAAACAATATTTATAGGGAAATCAGCCGTGAAGCTCTTCCGCCGGTCAAGGGAGGAGTTTAAGCACCCGAAATTTACCTTAACTTCACAAAAAAAATCATTGAAAACCGTGAAAAGTGATTAGCGAAAATTCTCCCACATGGGGTTCGAACTCAGGCTCCCTAATGCCCAGTACGTAGGTGTGAAGGGTAGTTTACGTTCAACGTTTATTGTCCATTTGTCATTTATTGTTTATTTTATTCATATAACATTCCGTGCAAAGTGATTTGCGAAAATTCTCCCACATCGGGTTCGAACTCAGGCTCCCAGTACGAGATTGAGTTGCGTCATTTCATACCATTCTGGTTTTTATAATACCTGCGTTATTAATTTTCTATCGTTTGATATTGATCGTCATTTGTGTCTGCTCATGTAAATTCCGCCGATTTTTTTCTCTCTCTCTCTCGCGTTCGTTTTAAACGCTTTCTGAATGGGATCGTGAAGAGGGCTTCCGTCACATCGCGCCCCTCTCAGGTGGATTATTGATAGGGCACGTCAGGGGGGCGGGTGGCAAGAATGAAACGCTGACTAACGATTTATATACAGCGGCTCGCTAAATTCAATGGAATGTCTTCAATCAACTCGAGACAATTGAGTGCAGCGTGTGTGATTGTGTGTATGTGTGAGGGGGTGTATGAGGGTGTCGCAATTGATAATCCATTACTTGATGTTTCTATTTATATATTGAGACAATGGAAGGACAATTAGGATCAGTGGTGATTACATTTTATTATTATATTATATTATTATTTAGTTGCTACTAAAACTTAACAAAGATATACCGATGACTGATAAATGATTTTGAAGAAATTTCGTGTTTATACGACTGTTCGTAAAACCCTATAGTTTTAGGACCAGTTATATAAATAGGAAATTTCTTCAAAATCATATATCCTACCGACTGCGCCAATTATGGATGAACACAGATATCTACACGGTTTAACTTATTTATTGAACATGGTATCGGCAATGCAAAAGCCGATGAGTAGATAAATTACACGTTTATGGATATGATATGTATACTGAAATATTAACCAATCTGAAAATGAACTAACATCCCATATCTTAGGGCTACCGAAAGCTAATATTATATTAATCACAAAATATGAAGACAAAATACTGCTAATTTATTTCTTTTGGAAATAAAATTATGGTGTATTATGTTAGCTTGATGCTAAGCTAGTAGAGCAATGCGAAATGTTGTTGCTTCTTTGTTGCTACATAATGTGTATGAATATATGAAAATTTATATAATAGTAGTTTGTTACCATTATGTAACTGGCTATCGATCTGCTGCCGAATTTGGAATATTTTATTATTTTTTTTGTATAATATTATTGAAAATGAAAAAGAAAAAATAGTATTTGTGCTTCAGGTTGCTTAAAAACATAATTGGCCAATGAGTAGTGAATATGTTTCACCTAGAACATAAGTTTTCAAAAGATTTAGCCTACGGCCCCCCTTTTAAGATAAAATATATCTTAGAGATCTTTGAAAATTCACCTGAAAGAAGATAATTAACATGGTGACAACGTTTTTGTTAATTTATGTATATTTTTAGCTCCATAATGAACAATCCTATTATTTAAGAAACGTTATAAAGTTATAGCCTACACCGAAGGGTAAAAGGCAAATAGATAGATATATATATATATATATATATATATATATATATATATATATATATATATATATTCACAACAATAGAAGAAAAAAAAACATATAGGTAGAGCTATTAGTAGTGGTGATCGTTCATTTTGATAATAAATTCAGTTTATTTTCTTGATGAAAATTTACTGTTTTATTAAAAACGACAAATTATGAACGTATGCACAGTATTATTCAAATCGAAATTTTGAAAATAAAATTAATTGAAATATTAAGGCTTGTTTGTATAATGGAGATAACTCAACAACAAATGTAGAAGACAACTATTTTCTTGTAGATACTATATCTACAAGAAAATGGTTGCAACAATAACTCCAAAAACTCAATAGATCTAATTCCCTTATTGGCCCAACAACTCACAAGCAGTGAAACATAATAACCAACCACTAAATTTCCACCAAAACGCATCGCAATCATCACTCAAAATCTCCACAATAAGCCAATAAACCACTATTTCTCTCACATTCGTTACCCAGAAACTGAACAAAAACTGTAACCGAGATAAGAAACGATTGTCTCGTCACAATATTGTCGCGACAAATAACGCCCCCCTCGAGCTTGAGGCATACCTGAGAGGAAATCCGCGCGCACTCTCTATCTGCTGACCTATCTCTGCGGTCAGCGCATACGTCTTATCTGTGTCCGAAGATCGGGGGAGCGTGCCCGGCAGCTGTAACCAAACACCGGGGGCAAAACAGACCACTCCAACGTGTCGATTTCCAGCGAGAAAAAAAAAACTGTAATTGCAACAAGAGATGGCGGTTGGCCTCACAATATTTCGGATATCGATTTTGTCGGGGAGATGGTCGATTGAGATACGCGGATCTCAGCTGCTGCCAGGCACTTACCTTCGAACGTACTTGATCCGGGGAGGATCGAACGTACTCGAAAGATTGCAATTTGTATTGTTAGAGGAGTAGTTGCAGACTAAATATAATTTTGGTTATTTTGCGGCTTAAATTTTAATAAATACATAGCGAAATATAATCAAATATAATTTTCAAGCCATTCAACGTAACTAACTGGGACTTTGGAAAATTATTAATTTGTGTAATTATTAAAATTTAAGTTTTTATTTTAATTTTAATAAATATATAGCGAAATATAATAAAATACAATTTTCAAGCCATTCAAATCGTCGTAACTGAAAAACACAATGACAAATGTGTATGCCAATAAAATATTGTGACTCATCAAATTTTACTTAAGAAAAATATTAGTACTCTCTCCACTAATATTTTTTTAAAGTAAAATTTGATGAATCAGAATATTTTATTGGCATACAAATTCGTCAATGAGTTTTTCAGTTACGACGAATTCAATGGCTTGAAAATTGTATTTTATTATATTTCTCTATATATTATATAATTACACAAATTAATAATTTTCCAAAGTCCCAGTTAGTTACGTTGAATGGCTTGAAAATTGTATTTTATTATATTTCGCTATGTATTTATTAAAATTTAAGCCGCAAATGTAACCAAAATTATATTTAGTCTGCAACTAAAAAATTTAAAAAAATTAAAACTTAAATTTTAATAATTACACATTAAAATTAATAATTTTCCAAACTCCCACACCGGATATTGAATACGTCGTAAATGAAAAAATTTCAAAGCCTCATGTACTTCTGTTTATATATTGCAACGTCGTATTAGAGTTATCTTCTCTATACAACCAAGCCTTAATATTTCAATTTATTTTATTTTCAAAATTTCGATTTGAATAATACTGTGCGTACGTCCATAATTTGTCGTTTTTAATAAAATGTTAATCATTACCCAGCACAGTGGCCGAGTGGTTAGAGGCGTTGTCCGTCTCGTACTGAGCATTGGGGAGCCTGAGTTCGATCCCCAGCGGGGAACCAATTTTCGCGAATTACCTTTCACAGTTTTTCAGAGGTTTTCTGTGAAGTTAAGGTAAATACCGGGTGATTAAACTCCTCTGAGCTTCTCCCTTGACCGACGGAAAAGCCTCACGGCTGATAGCCCTATAAAGATAGAAGTTTTTTTTTGTTAACCATTTCTCAATAGAAAGGGTATTTTACGTTCAACGTTTTTTGTTGAAAATCGTCCATTTGTCATTTATTGTTTATTTTATTCATATAACATTCAGTTCTACCTACGCTAATAACTAAATTTCATCAAGAAAAACTACTAATAGCTTTATATATGTTTTGAGATAACTTGTGTGAAATAATAGAATTTAAATGGAAATAAAATCACAAAATCAATTACAACTAATAAAATTATTTTTTTTATTGTTGTGAATACAACCGCATTAACAACCTCCATAATTTATTACCGCATTTAACAGAACGGCGCGCGCCCGTTTCACAACCAATCATTATCGCTTTCCAAAGTGCGATACTAAAAAAATGACATTTTCGAACGGTAATGGTTATAATTAAACAGGTCGGCGTTTGGCGGGCGGCGGCGGGGGGGCTGACTGCAGGCACAACGTGGGCACGTAACATTATAACAAACGATATTTAATAATAGAGTAGAGAGACCATATAATGCAATGAGTTATGTAAATTAATAAATAAATACGCCGCGAATGCATGCGATGCATGTAAAGTTTATAAAAATTACAATATCCCCGCGCATAAATCATGATATTAAATATTAACTCATTACGGTGACGTCCAGGCTCGGACCGCGGGGAGATCCTAAATTGATTAGGGAAACGTTATGCGGCGATTAATCTTTTTCGTTGGGCAATAAAAGTATTTTATAGCAGGCGGAAATTTGCACTAATGGGGAACTTATAAAATTATAATTTTATTTTTAATTGTGGAAAATATAACTAATCATATAAACTCCATCTTATATGTTATATATTTTCATTCACACAAGAAATTGTCTTGTCTAAAGGTCGTTTTAGAGGATATTTGAATTAATTTCTTGAACAACTTTAGAGCTAAGAAATTGTCTTGTCTAAAACGACCTTAACATACGGCAGAAGGATCCAAAGGTCGTTAGTCAATTACTAATGAAATCAATACAGTAACTACTACTATTTACTAAATATTTATTTAAGAATATTTTGACTAATTAGCATAAAACTTGTACAGGTATAAACATTAATGTCCTTATTATTAGATAATAATAATATTGTTTTAATAAGAATACTGCTAATACATCATTAAACAGTCTGTTATTTTCTTTCAATACAAAATTATTAAATCACACTAATCTATTTAATTTATGAATTTGCGCGCCTGTTGTGCAATTAATTCGTTTATTTTCGCCTGTGGCGGCGGTTGGTGGTGCGGCTGGCAGTGCTTCCGCATGAGTAATCTACCAGGGGTGGTTTCGGGGTGCGGGTTTGGGAATCTACCGATGCCGCAGCATCCACAGTTTTATCTGTGCGATATTATTTTCGCCGCTGTTTAGATAAGAGCCCGAGCTGGGGTTGGAAAAATAAATTGCCCCCGGTGGAAAATATAGCCCGAGTTTTCCGAAGAACGCGCGTCCGCCCCCGCCACACCGCCGCGCACAGCCATTGTGTCTCCGCCACGCGGCGCATCCCTTTTGTGTACGTGCGCGTTTTATATACAATTTTTTTTTTGCTCGCGCGAGCCCGACATGCCGAGTTGCCGCCGCCCCCCTCGCAGCCCAAACCGTAAATAACATTTTTATTAAATGGGGGCTGGCATAAAGTGAGGTTTTTGGGGGTGTCTGAAGTATAATAATATTTTTATCTCGAACAGGAAATAAGCCTTGTATTATACATTGTAATTTGCATCATATTTGGAACTATTTTAAAATTTCGACTGCTCATTACTAACTTTGCAAATACAACAATGTCGTATAAGTAAAATATATTAATAAATAAATAATAAATCGTTTCTAAAGTTTTTTTTTATATTTCTGTCTTATTATTGAACCATTTTTTTTTTCAATAAAACGTTTTATAGGATAAATAAAACTATTTTTTACTTTGTTTTTTATCACACTTCAGTTACACTTTGCAACTAGTTTCGGCTAAGCTCTAGCCATTTTCGAGCTCCTCCGATGAATTATCCTTAACAATCCAATATTTAAAACGTTTTATACTTTATCTAATTGAAACGTCTGGTATAACATTAATCGGCGTTAATTTTACAATATGAAATGTGTGATATATAAATTACTATTTAACTCTTATTTCCTTTCGCACTAAAATATTAACAATGACACGTGTAACGAACACCACAATCGCTGCTGCAAATTGATTATCATTACTGCTCTCTCATTTCCGCTATTGTATACAGCCTAACCCCCCCGACATTGATCAAATCGCACGAACAGAAGTTGGCATTAAACCGATCTTATCGTAACCAAATGTGTAATTATTTAGATTAATATGTAATTAGATTAATTAAAAACTCTGTGTAGATGTTAAAAAATTACACACGATGAAGATATGATATTTAATAATATAATATTTCACAACTTATTTTTATACTTTTTTATATTTCTTTTACTACTAAGTAAACACAAAACAGGCAGAAAGACCCCAAGGGAGTCGATAGCCCAATAAAGATGGTTATATATATATATATATATATATATATATATATATATATATATATATATATATATAAAATTCAATTACGAAAGTAATTTATATACAAAAAAGACTTAATTTGATTAGAGATTATGAGTGAAAATCAGACAAAATAATACGTGACCCATCCAAATAGCCCGCGATAAAGTAGCCCCGGACAAAATAGCCCCTGACAAAATAGCCCCTGACAAAATAGCCCGTGACAAAATTGCCCGCCGACAAAATTGCCCGCCGACAAAATTGCCCGCCGACAATATAGCCCTGATTATTGTTATTGATAGATAATACAGGGTATTCCATAAATAAATTAATGATGCAATCCTGTGTCACAGAAATATATTTATTTTATATTTATAATCATTGATCCATCTGAGGTTAGATTCGGTTGTGTTTTCGGGGGACCACATTTATTCAAAATAACTTCTATCATTATAGGGTTATCAACCGTGAGACTTTTCGCCGGTTAAGGGAGAATCTCAGAGGAGTTTGTTCACCCGGTATTTACTTTTACTTCACAGAAAACCTCTGAAAAACTGTGAAACATGATTCGCGAATATTATATTAAACCTTCTGGTTTATGTATCACACAAGACATTTTTTATTCTAAATTTTAAATAACTCAATTGTGCGAAGTGGGCGTTGGAAATATAAGCCGCTTTCGTTTATCATTCGAGCGCTGTTCTGGGCTCTTCTAAGCCAGCTCAATTCTTGAAATTAGAACTAAATAATGACATAATGTGAGAAATAATGCAGTACATAGTTCAAGTCGTTTGAAATGGTGGACAGGAATAGTTTGGTTGGTATGGGACCCATCCCAACTTTGCTCGCCTAGTTTTTTCCATAGAATAATACTCTTCTAGAAATAGTTTTAACAATATAAAACACCTGTATATGTGAGCGAAGGTGGGGTGGGCGGGTGCCCCCTACCAACCAAACTATGCCCGTCCATTATTTCAAATGACTTACAAGTCTGCATTACACTGTTATCCATTACTTTCTATGAATTAATTAATTTAATTTATTATTGTTTTCCTAATTCGTAAACATTTGTAAGAAACAATGTAGTGCAGAGTGAAAAAACTATGCGAGCGAAGGTGGGGTGGATGGGTGGCCCCTACCAACCAAACTAGGCCCGTCCACTATTTCAAATGACTTACAAGTCTGTATTACACTGTTATCCATTACTTTCTATTAATTAATTAATTTAATTTATTAATTTTCTCCTAATTCGTAAACATTTATAAGAAACAATGTAGTGCAGAGTTCAAGTCGTTTGAAATATGGAATGGGCATAGTTTGGTTGGTATGGGCCGCCCGCCCACCCCACCTTTGCTCGCATATTTTTTTCCATAGGATAATACTCTTCCTGAAATAGTTTTAACAATATAAAACGTCTGTATCCATTGGAAAAAACTATGCGAGCAAAGGTGGGGTGGGCGGGCGGCCCATACCAACCAAACTATGCCCATTCCATATTTCAAACGACTTGAACTCTGCACTACATTGTTTCTTATAAATGTTTACGAATTAGGAGAAAATTAATAAATTAAATTAATTAATTCATAGAAAGTAATGGATAACAGTGTAATACAGACTTGTAAGTCATTTGAAATAGTGGACGGGCCTAGTTTGGTTGGTAGGGGCCACCCATCCACCCCACCTTCGCTCGCATAGTTTTTTCACTCTGCACTACATTGTTTCTTACAAATGTTTACGAATTAGGAAAAAAATAATAAATTAAATTAATTAATTCATAGAAAGTAATGGATAACAGTGTAATGCAGACTTGTAAGTCATTTGAAATCGTGGACGGGCATAGTTTGGTTGGTAGGGGCCACCCACCCACCCCACCTTCGCTCGCATAGTTTTTTCAATGGATACAAGTGTTTTATATTGTTTAAACTATTTCAGGAATAGTGTTATCCTATGTAAAAAAGTATGCGAGCAAATGTGGGGTGGGTGGGTGTTCCCCAGCAACCATACTATGCCCATTCACTATCTCAAATGGCTTGAACTCTGCACTACACTATTACCCTTAACTTTCTATGATTCAATCAATTTTATTTATTAATTTAAACTTAATTTAAAAAATATATAGGGAACAATGTAGTTCAGAGTTCAAGTCATCTGAGATAGTGAATGGGCATAGTTTGGTTGGTTTATAATTATGTCTGGCATTTATTTAGCTTCACAATGATGTGCACTAAAGCCGCTTTCGTTTATCGCTCTGGAGCTGTTTTGGGCTGGTAACAACTTTCGAGCGATAAACGAAAGCGGCCATAATTATCACGATTGTTTTTGAAAAAACAATTTCTACGAATTCCAAAGCACTCTTCACCTAAGTGAACAAATTGAAATTCAAAATATCTCTCTCTTAAATAAATGATAAAAGTAGACATTTAGAAGAAGAAAAACATTCTAGCAGTCATTTGAAAAAACAATTTCTACAAATTCCAAAGCACTCTTCGCTTAAGTGAACAAATTGAAATTCAGGATATCTCTCTCTTAAATAAATGACAAAAGTAGACATTTAGAAGAAGAAAAGAGTTCTAGCAGTCATCGTGTATAACACTCCATTCAGATAGATGAGAAAATAATGTTAAATAACAGCTTCATCCCTGCCATTTCAACCCCAATTTCAAATAGTTTATCAAACCAGTTACCCGAATGAACACAGAGACCTAATTTAGCATTTGCACTTTGAAAACAAAAGCGGCTTTAATGTTAACATAACGTGTAACGTGCGCAAAGGATGGCCTGGCCCCTGTAAACATACACACACAACATCATACAACATTGCCTCTCAACCCCCGCGCGCCGCCATCGCCGCCGCAACCGCCCCAGCGCTCTAGCACTCTCTGCATTTGACGTCTCCATCCAGCGCCCGTATCTACCGGATAAAAAGATCCATCTCGCAGATAACCGGTGCGATACGGCGATGATAAGCGGGGCCAGCAGTGAGTGCGGGTTCATATTCTGTCAGAGTACCACGACATATTCTTTTATGTAAAACTCTCTCTCTTAGGCACAATGACTGAAATTTGTCCCGCACAAAAGGGCCCATGTATTCGTATTGTATAGGTTTAAAGAGGCATATAGCCGATTTTATCTGCGGACCTATTTGTGTACACGTCGCGCGCTCTCCGCCCCGCTGCCGCTTCACTCACACACCGCTTTTAACCAACAATATGCATACACAAAATAAATATCACAAAAAATACATATGTGCATAATCCGTTATATATTTTGGAATCCAGATAAAATAGCTCCGACAAAATAGCCCCTGATCAGATTCATTTTTAAATTAGTGACACAATTAAGATTGGAGTAACACCGAGTGGAAATTGAAATTGAGCGATCTAGGGCAGACTTTAGAGGAAAACCAGCATCCAGGATAATAAATATTAAATGAATTAAATATAAGTAATATGTAAGTGGACTCAACTCAGTGTTCGAGTGGTTAGAGGCGTCGTCCATCTCGTACTTGAGCATTGGGGAGCCTGAGTTCGATCCCAGTCGGGGCGAATTATCGCGAATCACCTTTCACAGTTTATCAGAGGTTTTCTGTGAAGTTAAGACAAACACCGAGTGATTAAACTTCTCTGAGTTTCTCCCTTGATCGGGGGAAAAGCCTCACAGCCGTATAAAGATAGAAGTTTTTTTTTTAAATAAATGGGTGATTTATTATGAGTTTGGAATTGCAACAACCCCCGACTTACATTTCCATATGTGAATTATTACTTGAATGTGAAGTTAAGTAGAATCAACATATCAACTGTTGGCAAATAGCCACACATATATGGTTCGGTTTTGCTAAAAACCTGCTCGACGAATTAGTACCTTGACGTTGGTGAGCAGGCTTAATCACATTTACATTCAGAATTTCGTCTTTTAATTTTATAACTGTAGATATATGTTTGAATATGAAAAAGTTATGTCTTAATCATAATCTTAATCACTTGTCACATATTTTTCTGTGAAGTTAAGGTAAATACTGGGTGATTAAATTGCTCTAAGCATAGTGACTTAAGTGGTTACAAGCAAAAAAAGACTGTACAGGATAGAATGAAATCGATAAAATTTATATGATAGAAAATAGTTAACAAGCAAAAGTCTCGACACTCCCAAGGGTAAAAGAGAAAATTATTAAGAATATGATGAAGAATATGAGAAGAATATGAGAAGAAATAAATAAAATAATTAAAGCCCTAAAATGACAAAAATTATTCATCACAAAAATTGAAACTGAAACTTTTTCATTCGAAAAAGTAATTTGCCTGTCCGCAATTTAAAACAATCAAACCCCTCATTCTTATTCATCCAAACCTCGCAACTCGCGAAATAAAATTGTAACTTTTGCGGCCGCGTCGACGTCGCAAGGGTCTGCTAAGGGCTGCGCTAATATCGACGTTGCGAGGGAAAAATTGAATGGCCGCGGGGAGATTTAAAGCTATGTGCAGATTGGCGGGGAGAAAGGGGGGGCAGCAGTTAACATCGGTAGATATTAATTAGTTGGCAATTAATTAGCGATATACGCCCGCGCCGCCACCGACCGACCGGCTAGATTAGATAATATAGTTATTAGTGGCGTATGCTAATTCCTTGTAAATCATTCGATTTGATTTTATCAAATTATGAATGGTAATTGTTATTCGTATTGTTGCTCCAATTTAATCTGAGTTATGTCGCTAATAATAGAGTGCGGCTGTTGGACGAGTTATTTATCGTTCGCGATAGATGTTAATTACTGGGGAAGCTAGATGCTCTGATGTAGTTGTTTTTATGACCGCGGGTATATTCACGGCAATGTCATTTCGAATACAATAATTGCGTTATTACAAACTTATAAACTATTCGAACACATTTTTGTTGTTCTTTTCAGCTACTTGTTCTGTTCCGATTTTGGTCTTTTTTCATAGCGTAAATTGTGAACGTTTTTTGGGTTTTGTGTAAAAACTAGACAATAAAATTTGTTGTTGGTTTTGAATCTTATTTTTTAAGATTTTATGACTATATTTTCGTAGAAATAGAACTTGTAAGATACTGTTATATAGTTGTATCTTATATACCAGGTGTGACCAACAAGTTGATCGCGAAACCTATCTTGCTTTATGATTTAACTACATAGTGCAGAGTTCAAGTTATTTGAAATAGTGAATTTACATAGTTTAGTTGGTAGGGGCCACCCACCCACCTCACTCTAGCTTGTATAGTTTTTTCAATGGATACAGACGGTTTATATTGTTTAAACTATTCCAAGACGAGTGTTATCTAATGGAAAAAGTATGCGAGCAAAGGTGGGGTGGGCGGGTGGCCCCCACCAACCAAACTATGCCCATTCACTATTTCAAATGGCTTGAACTCTACACTACATTATTACCTATATAATTTTTAAATTAAGTCTAAATTAATAAATGAAATTGATTGAATCATAGAAAGTTATGGATAATAGTGTAGTGCAGAGTTCAAGCCATATGAAATAGTGGATGGGCATCATTTGGTTGGTAGGGACCACCCACCCACCCAACATTTGATTACATAGTTTTTTTCATGGGATCAATTTCTTACTGGAATTGTTTAAACAAAGAAAAACGTTTGCATCCATTAAAAATACTATGCGAGCAAAGGTGGGGTGGGTGGGTTTTCCCCATCAAACAAACTATGCTCATTCACTCTTTCAAATGGCTTGAACTTTGCACTATACTATTACCCTTAACTTTCTATAATTCAATCAATTTCATTTATTAATGTAGACTTAATTTAAAAATTATATAGGTAATAATGTAGTGTAGAGTTCAAGCCATTTGAAATAGTGAATGGGCATAGTTTGTTTGATGGGGAAAACCGACCCACCCCACCTTTGCTCGCATAGTATTTTTAATGGATGCAAACGTTTTTCTTTTTTTAACAATTCCAGTAAGAAATTGATCCCATGAAAAAAACTATGTAATCAAATGTGGGGTGGGTGGGTGGTCCCTACCAACCAAATGATGCCCATCCACTATTTCATATGGCTAGAACTCTGCACTACACTATTATCCATAACTTTCTATGATTCAATCAATTTCATTTATTAATTTAGACTTAATTTAAAAATTATATAGGTAATAATGTAGTGTAGAGTTCAAGCCATTTGAAATAATGAATGGGCATAGTTTGGTTGGTGGGGGACACCCACCTACCCCACCGTTGCTCGCATACTTTTTTACATAGGATAACACTCTTCTTGGAATGGTTTAAACAATATACAACACTTGTATCCATTGAAAAAACTATACAAGGGAGGGTGGGGAGGGCGGGTGTCCCCCACCAATCAAACTGTGTCCGTCCACTATTTCAAACGAATTGAACTCTGCACTACATTGTTTCTCGTACTTTTTTACGAATTAGGAGTAAATTAATAAATGAAATTAATTGATTCATAAAATAATGGATAACAGTGTAATGCAGACTTTAAGTCATTTTAAATAGTGGATGGGTATAGTTTAGTTGGTAGGGAATACCCGCCCACCCCACCTTTGCTATATATATATATATATATATATATATATATATATATATATATACATAAATATATATTTAAAATTTAATGGCTTAGCCTGCATTTGGTATTGAAGAGTGTTCTTCACAATGCTCCATTTCTGGAAACGTCCGCTTTACGCGCGCACCTCATAACATTTTAAGAGCCAAATTACATGTTATTAGAGTTTAAAAAGGGGCGCTCGCGCACGCCACCGCTGCCGCCGTCGGTCCATTACCGGGGCAAGCCCCCGTTATGCGATGAGTCGGCAATTTTTGGCGACTAATGCCCCCAACGTTAAGAGAGCAGCGGAGCACTATAACTAATAACACAGTCCATGGCTAGCATGTGCTCAAAAATCTATTGACCGTTAATTAATATTCATCACATACAATTAACAAAACAAAAAAATCATACAGACATACAGACATACAGGCATACAGACATAGAGACATAGAGACATAGAGACATAGAGACATAGAGACATAGAGACATACGGACATACCACACAAAGCCATCGCAAAAATCGGGTTTATATCGTCTATTTTACACATAAAACGTAACGAAAATTGATGTTTTTGCTAATGGTCCACGGCAAGGTATTAACCTTCCTTCTGGTGTAATTTTGTTCACAAACAGACAGACATACAGGCATACGGACATACGGACATACGGACATATGGACATACTACATAAAGACGTCGCAAAAATCCGGTTTATTTCGTCTATTTTAGACATAAAACGTAACGAAAATTGGATATTTTTTGCTAATGGTACACAGCAATAATACCTTCCCTCTGGTGTAATTTTTTCCTGAAAAGTTATCGCATATTTCCACAATCTTAGTTTGAAAACGTGAACACGTTTTCAAAAAACAATACCTTCCTATACATCAGTGATATATTCAGAAAGTAATAATAGTTTGGTACATAAACAACTAGTGATTACTAGCAAAAATATGGATAGGCACAGTAAATAGACTTGTAAATGTTATGGTAGCAAATATCACCGGGTAGGGCCGAAAGAGTTAAACGTCGTTTAACCGGACATGGTGGGAACGGGTGTAAGTGTGGAGTAACCATTAATTTATTTTTACTACATTCTTTTAAAACTATGTGTTTTTAAAGTCCATCTATTTATATCTTCTAATCGTTTCTATTATTGTCATACACTCATCTTTGTTAATATGCCGTTTGATAACAATCCAATATAGCACTGAAACGGCCTACATAATATGGCTTGTATCCATGTGAATATATACATACTTATAATTCCCCATTACGAGACAAGCCTGTTGTACAATTTCATCCTTTTGTCGTTGCACCAGGTTCCTACATATTCTTCATTTATTTTTTGTTGTTGTTGTTGTGTTACAAAACGAAAAGAAAATCCTCGACACAAACCAATGCGAAGTGGTGTGGTCATGAAAAAGGGGCAGACAATCGTTAAAGGGGCGGGGCGAGTTGATTTGTGGTCGCCATTTTGTCAAATAGTGGTGTTTTGTTGCGCGTCCTTATCTGATTGGAGGCGCGCGCGCGGGCCCGCTCGCCCGCTGCCCTCGCACCGGGAAATTCATTTTCCGAATTTCCCGCGCGTCGCCAAGACGCCGCCGCCGCCGCTAACGTCGTCGGCGCTCGGAAAAACCGGAGCGTTCGATAGCGGAAAATCGAAATATGACACGACGCCACGCCCACATGACATTAGGCAGCCAATCACGGTTGATTGTAGTGCGGAAAGGGACGAGGATGCGCGAGGTGCGTTGCCAGGGGTTACGGCCAACGCTTGCCTGCCAACACTTAGTACGGTCGCGTATCTGATCGTGGTAACGTCGTAACACGCACGCGGGGCTTTTTGTTTTTGGGGGCCCTGTATGTATATTTGTGGGTGCGCATCAACAATAATAATAACAATAGATTGGTTGGTTATGTATAAACAATTGTTCGAAACTACATAGTGCGTCGTGTTTTTAAATTGACTGTGTTTTGTAATCGAGTGTGCTTTTGAGATTTAGTTTTGAGAGTGATTTTAGTTAAATCGATGTGCTTTTGGGATTTTGTTTGCTAATGCAATATAAATACTGACTACAACATTAGTGATACAAACTATTTATATAATCGGTGAGTTGATTGAACTATTATACATCTAATAACACACACAGAGATGCATAGAAAAATGAAATTGATGGGAATATTATCTTTAAAATTAGTGGAAGTATTAATTCAAATCAATTCCATCGTTATTACTTTCCAAAATACAACAGAACATAACTATAACTATAACTATATATAAACTACATTATGCTCGTTTTAGACAAAACAATTTCTTGAACCAAACGTATTTTTTATTATTATTCCGCCGCTATATCATTTTCTACATGTATGTATGACACTATGTAGTTTGTATCTGCATCGAAAATGCTATAAGAAACTAGATAATGTCATACGGGCTTTAGACAAAACAATTTCTTGAACCAAAATTTAGTCAAAACATTAGTCCATCTAAATTGACTAATATCATACAGCAAATTGTTAGATATAATTCATTGGTTTGCAGAATGAATGGAAAATAAAATATGTCCTATTCTTGTAGGATAAATTTGATGCAGAGCTGCATGATCGTGGATCCACTCTTATATCAGAAATTGTTTCGTTTCATACAGATTTATCAAGTAAACAAGACAATTTATTAATTGATTTCATGAACAATTTTTTGTTCAAAAATTATCTTGTATAAAAAAACCTTTAGTTATAAAACTTCGAGTTCAATTTTTGTTTGCAATAATAACACAGCATATTTCAAATAAAAATCGAACTCCTAAGTTTCATAACTAAAGGGGTTTTTAAACAAAATAATGTTTGAATCAATTGTTCATTAAATCAATTAATAAATTGTCTTGTTTACTTGATATCTGTATGAAACAAAACAATTTTTGATATAAGAGTAGATTCGTGATCATGATCATGATCATGATCAAATTTATGCTAGAAGTATAGAACATATTTTATTTTCCATTCATTCTACCGTCCAAATAGAATATTTCAAACAATTTGCTGTATTAACTAGACAATTTAGATGGACTAATATTTTGATTAACTTTTGGTTCAAGAAATTGTTTTTTCTAAAGCCCGTATGACATTATCTAGTTTCCTATATCGTTTTATATATAAGAATTGATATATTAAACTGTAAAACTATTTCTAAATGAAAAATTAACATTGTGTATTACAGTGTTGTTATTAAGTGAATTTATTATTATTCCGCCGCTATATCATATTCTACATGTATGTATGACACTATGTAGTTTGTGTCTGCATCGAAAACGATATAAGAAACTAGATAATGTCAGGCTTAATATAGTTTATATATAGTTATAGTTTTAGACAGAAAAATTTCTTCAATCAAAAGTTAGTCATGATATTAGTCCATCTAAATTGTCTAGTTGATACAGCAAATTGTTTGAAATATTCAATTTGGACGGTAGAATAAATGGAAAATAAAATACGTTCTATTGTTCTAGAGCAAATTCGATGCGAGCATAATATAGCTGAAAAATATTTCATACGCATATTTGTATTAGTTTGAGTATTATCTGAATGAAAACATGAGTTATCTCAAATAAAACATATATATTTTAACTCTATTTTGCATGGATTAATTTGCGACTATTTAGTCACAACCAAAACCATTATCTAATTACTATGATTTCCATTTTGTTTATCATCTTTTGTTTTCGCTATTCTCATAGCTGACTTCGTCTCTGTTTTGGCCTAAATAAAAAACAAATGCGTTCCAGTTGGTTAAGGCGAATATCGGAAGGCAAAATTCTGTTTACTTAATATTGACCTAATCGCCGAGGTTCTATTATTGCCTACTACAATTGAATTGGTAGTCTGAAGAAGGGAACAAGCGTCAAAATTAAATAATAATAATTTCCAACAAACTGAAATATATTTATCAAATACAACAAACATTAAATTAAATAAATTGATTCATGTAGAAATAAAGTTAAAAAACATGTGTTTTATTTGAGATAATTCATGTTTTCATTCATAACCCTTATGTCTTTTAAGAGTCAATTAGGACAATACAATGCATAATCTGATTTGTGTATATTATCAAATTTGTCCTAGAAAAATAGAACATATTTTATTTTCTATTCATTCAGACCAATTTGAATATTTCAAACGATTTGCTTTTTGGATTCGTTCCGTTCCTCAAACTACCGATACAATACAACAGTAACAAACAGTAAGAAACAGCAACACAGTAACAAACAGTAACAAACAGTAACAAACAGTAACAAACAGTAACAAACAGTAACAAACAGTAACAAACAGTAACAAACAGTAACAAATAGTAACAAACAGTAACAGTATAAAAGTACACAAACCATCAAGCAAGAAAAAAATAAAGTTCTATTGTTAATTATACTATATATGAATATATACAACAACATTGAAGGCTAAAGAAAAAGAAAAATTAAAGTTAAAAATGTGTGTAATTAGTAATAAACTATACTTAAATTTTAAATTTGCGATACCAAATTACTATTTCTATTGACAAAACACTTAAGCTCCTGCATAGAACAGGCAAACATTCATAGTTGCTCTTGATTCATAATATTGACCAGTTGGTACCATTTTTCTCTGGGATACAACTAACGACAGTTTAGAAAACTCGGGAACAAGTAGCAAGTTTTTTAAAATCAGTTCTGAAAAAGTTCAAATAGTAGTTACTGTGTATGTTACAATGCTGTAACTGGCAATCAACTTTCGAGGGCCTTTCTATGTATGTTAGTATACTACACATACATGTGAATGTAAGATGTATGTGTAGTATACTAACACACATAGAAAGGACCTCGAAAGTCGATAGCCAGTTACAGCATTGTAACATACACAGTAACTACTATTTGAACTTTTTCAGAACTGATTTTGTAACGATCTTAAGAGATAAAAATAATTTTCATGTTTACATTATTTCAACTATTTGTTAGATCGTGTGATAAAGTAATTTTAGCGTAGGTAAAGACAATCAAATCAATCTTTTTTTAGTATAATGTTGCCATAAGAACCCAGCTCAGTGGCCGAGTGGTTAGAGGCGTCGTCCGTCTCGTACTGAGTATTGGAGAGCCTGAGTTCGAAGCGAATAACCTTTCACAGTTTTTCAGAGGTTTTCTGTGAAGTTAAGGTAAATACCGCGGGATTAAACTCCTCTGAGCTTCTTCTCCCTTGACCGGCGGAAAATCCTCACGGCTGATAGCCCTATAAAGATAGAAGATATTGTTGCCATACGAATATTGTATATGTAAAATATAATATAATGGCCTGTTTATCAAACAAGTATTGTAATCATGAAAAAAAATTAAATTTAAAAATAAAACTTATTTTGTAGTTCTATCAACGGTGTTTTCGCCGGTTTTTCACACGGTATTTGCCAAAATTTCACAGAAAACATCTGAAAAACTGTGAAAGGTGAAATTTCACACACAACGGAGTTTGAAATAGCGTTCCCCAATGCTCAGTAGGAGACAGAAGACTGCTCTAACTATTAGGCCACTGAGCTGGGTTTATATTTTTGCGGAAAACTTCTCTATATTATCTATACGTCGTCCATCTTCGTCTACTTTTCGGAAAAATACTGCATTTTTCAAACTAAATTTTGCATCAGGTTATATCTCACTTAACTCCATTTTAACTAGTTTTTGGTGGTACAATTTAGATATATGATCATTATTGGTAAAAATCGGTTCGATTTTTAAAACAAAATTATTACGGCGTTGAACAATTATTGTATTTTTATTACAAAAATTCAAGAAATTCAATAATATACAGTCGATTTAGGGTAAAATATGTTATTTATTAAAAATATCCATATTTATATATATATATATATATATATATATATATATAAATATATATATATATATATATATATATATATATATATAAATATATATATATATATATATATATATATATATATATATATTTATATATATATATATATATATATATATATATATTTGCCTTTTACTTTTCGGTGTAGGCTATTATCTTTACATTTACATTACTTAACATTATACTTTACAATTATTGTTGTTTATACATTTGTAAATTAAGAATTTACAAATGTATAAACAACAATAATTGTTAAACTCTTTTCTGTTCTTCGCCAGTTCTCTTGCTTGCTTGTCTGTTTTTCCTTTCTTGATTATTATTTCCTCTATTCTGTTGTCCCACTCTTTTCTTGGTCTAAAGGTCGTTTTAGACAAGACAATTTGTTAGCTCAAAAGTTGTTCAAGAAATGAATTTATATATCTTCCTCCCATACAATTTGTCCTTGACAAATAGAACGCGTTATATTTTTCCATTCGATTTACCATCCAATTCAATATTTCAAATAATTTGCTGTATGATACAAGACAATTTAGATTGTTTCGCATCTTGACTAACTTTTGAGTCAAGAAATTGTCTTGTCTAAAACGACCTTAATGTAATGATATATGAAAATAAATGTACTGTGGAAATAACCACTATCACGTTATAAAAATTATCAATACATCAATATTATTTTAATATAAATCATTTTAAAATTATGAACAGTAAAATATATTCATAATTCATTCCAACTGCCACAAAATATCAATCTCTAATCGATCACAATTAATTAATTTTTATCGCAATCCAAACGACAACGCGACCGATTAGCACATTAAAATAAGACATAAAATCTGAATTACAAATTTTCCCGGCGGTGCATTCATAATTTACAATACACACCAACACAACACAACACAACGCAGCACAACAAATCGCCGCATTTATAAATTGTTTAACTGTGCGGTGTTGATTTTATGTTTTTAACTGTTTCCAACTGTTTTCAAATATTTTCAACTGTTTTCAACTGTTTTCAACTGTTTTCAACTGTTTTCAACTGTTTTCAACTGTTTCCAACTGTTTTCAATTGTTTTTAACTGTATTCAACTGTTTTCAACTGATTTCAACTGTTTTCAAATGTTTTCAACTGTTTCCAACTGTTTTCAAATATTTTCTACTGTTTTCAACTGTTTTCGACTGTTTTCAACTGTTTTCAACTGTTTTCAACTGTTTTCAACTGTTTTCAACTGTTTTCAACTGTTTTCAACTGTTTTCAACTGTTTTCAAATGTTTTCAAATGTTTTCAAATGTGTTCAACTATTTTCAACTGTTTTCAATTGTTTTCAACTGTTTTCGACTGTTTTCAACTGTTTTCAAATGTTTTCAAATGTTTTCAAATGTTTTCAAATGTTTTCAAATGTTTTCAAATGTTTTCAAATGTGTTCAAATGTTTTCAAATGTTTTCAACTGTTTTCAACTGTTATTATATATTATTATTATTAGTGCGTTGTTTTAGTTTCAATATCAGTCGGCCGTGAAACAAACGCGCAATTTCGGCCGTCGCGTCGTCGACTGCGTGATTCACGATTTACACACAAAACACACACATAGTGAGATAGAGCACTTGATTTTATAACTGATAAGATTAATAACAACAATTTAGTAGAAGTAGATAAAGAAAATTAGATTTAATTTACTTAATTGTAATTATATAAAGTGTTGGGGTATTATTTAATTATTTGGAAATAATTTTATAATTGACTATTGGCCATAAGTCTTTCCTTCAGTTTTATATATATATATATATATATATATATATATATATATATAAATATATATATATATATATATATATATATATATATATATATATAAATATATATATATATATATATATATATATATATATATAAATATATATATATATATATATATATATATATATATATAAATGAATTTACACAATATCTCGAATGGTTATATACAAAAATGATACAACTAACCCCCTGGGAGGAAAGTTAAACGCCATCTGGCGGCACCACATCAATTGGTGCATTGCTAATTGATGTGGTGCTGCCAGATAGCGTTTAATTATCTTCTTAGGGGGTTAGTTGTACTATTTTTGAAATAGATATTTTTAAAAATGGTTTTATTTATATTATTTTTGTTAGATTAATATAACATATAACATTTTATTACCAACTAGTTATATTTATAGCCTAATTCAGTAGAAGAGCATTGTTCAAATCGTTTGAAATAGTATGCGGGCATACTTTGATTACTGCTCGCCCCACCTTTGTTTGTATAGTTTTTTTTCATGGCATAATACATTTTTTTCTGAATTGTTTTCATAATGAAACACACATTTCTAATCCAAATAACAAAATTGTATGTAGAGATAAACTCTTATCATATACTGACGAGAGTTGAATTTATATCCGCCTGTAGTTTAATAATATTAAGTAACATTAAAATAGTCTATCAAAAACAAATACATGTGTAGTTATCAGCTTGAAGTAAGTTCAATTAAATTACAATACTTTATCCACACTCGGTAAAAAAAAATGTTATCTCTCAAGTACACTGCCAATATCATTAAATTTCAATCACAAGAAATTCAATTAAATCGCGCGATAACACCCCGATAAGATTGTTGATTTTTTTTGTATTGTTTTTTTGGCAATCACATCTAACCCGATCGTTTTTGATTTCCAGATAGATAGCCAGACGGAAGAGAGTGGAGAGAGCGCGCGTTCCGTCGGCACGCCAAGAAGTAGTTTGATTTAATCGGTTGAATCGCGCGGAAGGGTTGTTGTTTGAGTTGAGTCAGTGCGTTCCCCCCAAAGCTTGTGTGTGATGAAGTGTTTGCATTAAGAAGGGACTTATGATTATGGAGATGACCAACGAGAGCGCAGCGAGATGGTACGAGGCGCCGCGGACGGGCAACTCGGTGAGCCCTACGAGCCACCAGGGCGGCGGCGGCGAGGGGGCTGTTGCTTCTGATATCAATACCAGCGTGGCTGAACACATGGGTGCCTTCTTTTTGGATCCTTCTGGCACGCAGAGGGCGGCCAGGTATTACCATCAGAGTATGCATTCGCCGTATGGGAGTGTTGCGACGCATGGTAAGTTATAAAACTTCATTTTATTCTTTTTAAGAATTTTAAATTAAGTTGCTTTCGTTTATCGCTCTGAGCTACTCAGGGATCAGTGTTCTATTTTCAATGCAAACCGCTCCTGATCTAATGCTCACAATTTTATCTTGTTCCTTACGCTGAATCTACCACCTCAAAAATAGGAACGAAATACTTTGTATACCAAAAGTTATATCCACCGTATTTTTAACATTGTGTTTTATCCTTTAAATTTAGCTAAGCCCTGAAGAAGTGTCTATTTGAGGCATGAAATATTGGCGAAAGTAGTACACTTTACTCTTTCGTCAATATTTTGTGTCTCAAATAGACACTTCTTCAGGGCTTAGCTAAATTTAAAGGATAAAACACAATGTTAAAAATACGGTGGATACAACTTTTGGTTACATTAAATTTAATTCGTTTCCACCTTAAATATAACAGCAAAATAATCTCAAATTATATATATATATATATATATATATATATATATATATACATATATATATATATATATATATATATATATATATATATATATATATATACTCTGTATTAGTGGTTGGTTATGAACAGTATATTGATTTTGTAAGGACATGCATGCATTGATTATTGAGCAATTTAGTTATTAGGTTAATACAGTAACAGGGATCAGAAAAAAACAAGAATTAATGCAAAACGATTTAAGAATTAAACAATTAGTTACACAATTTATATCCTAAATAAATAGAAATACACGAAAAATCATGATTCACTACATATTACTATTTAATCAGGAAATTACAAGTTTGATTTGGATAAAACATTAAACAACAAATGTACTTATTAACAATGGCATTTTGCAATCTAATCACTTGAAAATAAAGGTCTTTCTCTCGCTCTTGTTAAAGTGCAGGATATTTTTTCGGGGTATAATGCTCACTTAAGTTCCGTGTGTAGCCTTCGCTTTCTCTAAATTGCTCCCTCGAATTGTTTACCTACTTGAAGTAGAGGTTTTACAATGGCATTATGCATGTAAGAAAAAAATCTTGTTGTTGCTTAAAGTGGTCTAAAACTTGACATTTGTTGAATACAATGCTGTTTGTTTTTGCACACCACTATTATTATCCTTACAATATAAAAACTAAGACAATGTTTTGAAGCCGAATTGGCAAGTTATGATTTTTATGGTGCTGGTGGTGATAGTACAAATGTGGGGGTCGCAGGTTCGATTCCATCCAACGTGGTATTTTTTAAGTCAATATTTAATTCTTAATTATTTATTTTTTATTAATATATATATATATATATATATATATATATATATATATATATATAGAGTAAATATTTATTTTGTTGTATAAGTATAATTCAAAATAGAAAACTATGTTTCTAGCTTATTAGGGTAGTGCAGCAATAAAATAAAATCAAGTAAAATAGCGTTTTATTGCTGCACTACCCTAATAAGCTAGAAACATAGTTTTCTATTTTGAATTCGAAATTTTATTGAGAATTGAGAATATATTGTAATAACTAATATATTCGTAACATTAGTTGTCTTTATATATTTCGCAATATTTAAGTTATTTCGAGCTACCTGCATTTGGAAAGCGCCCCCCATCAAAATGCAATCAGACGGTCCGAGTGAAAGCTCGCCAATAAGCCTTTAATAACATCGAATTTTACAAATTCCGACGCCTAATGGCTTAACGTCTGGCATATCTGAAAATATTGTCGGTAGAAACATACGTTTTGAAAATCTTTAGTATATACATACATGATTTTAAATTATTTCTACTCGTATATTAATTATAATTAGTATGCTTTCGCCTTTTTTTGAAACGATGCTTATTTGTTATATCACTTGAAACAAAACAATTAAAGCCTACATTGATTTGATTTACAATTAATATATGAGCCTGTGAGAATGAAAGTACACAGATTGTATATGTTTCTGGTCTCTTTCATGGGTACTAGCCAGTACACAAGCTGTTCTTGCACCAGAAAAGTATACAGTACAATAGTTATAAAAGTATACAATTATTTACCTCAAGAAATTAAAAACATCCGAAATCAGGCTTCTTTGATTAAGAACAATAATATGAGTGTGAGAATGAAAGTGGTGTAAGTTACATTTAATTTTTTTTTTAAAGGAGAATATTTTGCGTTTGGTTTTGATGTAAATCGACGTGCGCAGTTACAGATATGAAATCAATTCATTCGTAAATAAAAATGTAACTGTGTATGTCGATTTATATAAATACTAAACGCAGAATATTCTAATATTTTTTTGTAATAATAACAATAATATTAGCCTGTGAAATGGAAATTCACAACAACTTGAAATAACTTTATATTATTTATATTTATTCGTACAAAAAATAAGATACATTATTCGTGCGAAGGCCGTTTCCCGAATTCGCTCTTAATACAGCACTCGCCTTCGGCTCGTGCTGTAAACTCATACGCCCATTCGGAAAACTTGCCTTCCTGTACAAATAATGTAAATCACTATTTCGTACGATTACAATATTGCATCAATATTTGGTATGATAAAGTAAAAATGACACAATAAACATTAATTAGTTGCATTTTATAAATTGTAATCGCATCAAAGTTTCAGTTTAATTTAAAACAGGACGTAAACGTTCGCATGGTTCTTTTTCTTGCAACTAGCAGCACAAACAAGCCACTGTTTTAGCCCCGTGCTCGACATGATTCGCACCACATGTGCCTGATGAGTTTCCCGAAAAACTGATGAGTATACAATTCTTCATTCGCTTTACTAATAGCCCCAATGTTAGCGCTTCTTCCCCACACGTGTGGCTCTCGGTTTAATGTTAAAATTATGCGGCATCGATCCGGGCGCTCGTATTGATCACTTTTCGAGTTGTATGTATATAAAATACGATTCACCGTGTACCTGGGAGAGCCCCCGAAGCAACAAATCATTCTCGGCACGTATAAATAAAATAGAGAGAGAGATATATACATAGTTAGGGCCACTGGCTTTTGAAAACAATGTAAATTACTCAATTACAACAAGAATATGGATGTAATAATGGTGTATATGTTTATTACCCGTAATACAATTATAATAACGTGTATTTTTATTTTTATTTGTACGCGCGCATGGCAACCGGAAGGAAGCCACCGCGATAAAAATCTGATCTAATCTAATGCCATCACGTTTGTATATGTATGTGTGTGTGTGTGTGGATATAAATGAAAACAAAACATTATTTTGAAATTACTAAATAATCTATTGCGCTCCAATAACGAGAGTGGTTTAATTGGATTTTCGGTTGGCAATTGAATATAAAATCAAATGACAAAAATTAATTTCGTTGTATTTCAATGGAAAAACAAAATACATTGTATGCGTAGAGATCACCCACTAGTTTTTAGTTCATTTTCTGGCACCAGTTACATTACCGACTGGCTTGAATTGCCCTTTGACAATAATGCCCGACAACTGCAAAATGTTGATCAAAGTACGCTAAACACTGTTGCCAATAAGAATAACAGTTAAAGCATTGTTTCAATTGATAGAAACAGTTGAAGAGCGTAGTCTGCTTCCTAGTGTGACCAATTATGTGTGGCAGTTGTATTGACAACTGCCACATATAACTGTCAAAAATAATTTAGATCAAAGTATGCTTAACAAGTGGTCAGAAAGTAACCTCACTTTTCGATCTGTCAAAATGGGCATGGGTTTGTAATTAGAATGTTCCAACAAAAATGAATATGGTCTGTATCCTATGGCAACCAAAATAAATAATGAAACAGTTATTTATTTTGGTTGTCATAGGATACAGACCATGTATCCCATGGCAACCAAAATAAATAACTGTTTCATTATTTATTTTGGTTGCCATGGGATACAGACCATATTGATTTTTGTAGGAACGTTCTTAAGTTACAAAACAAGCGTTTTACTGCTGATTGAAGTAATTATACTTCAGTCAACGCCTTTACTGTGTAAAAACTAATCTCCTCTAAGATTCTTCCTTTACCGACGGAAAAGCTCTTGATTTTTGTAATTTAAAATCGTTGCTAGTTATAATATAGCAACGGAATGAACAATAAAACTTGATTAACACGACCATTTGTTCATTAAAAAAACCTCCAGGTATGTCATTCGCAGTATCTCCATACAAAATCTGCTATAAAACCCAGCCTCCTCTAACTCTTGTCATCGTTGTCCTTTTCGTTTTTATCGCCCCGAATGTGTGATTAACTTGTTTTGCAGATTTCGCGCTTAATTGCTATCGTGTTCGGGGCGTTGTAATAAAACTCGTTGTTTTCGGGAGAGACAAAAAAGAAGCAACACACACACACACACACAGCATACAGATTCCTTTCGCTCTCCTTCTCGGGCCCCTAGGGGCTGTACAAGTATGTTATGATGCTGCCGGGCACCTGGTTTAAGCGCTCGTAATATATTTGTAGCCGCGGATATAACGTATACACGGCTCATATTTATTGCGACGGTCGAAAGTCGCCGCGGCTCGCGCGCGCGAAGAGCATTTTTATGATAGCGGCACCGCTGAGATATAGCGCTATCAACTTACCCGAAGCTTTTATGCGTGCATGCGCTGAAACCAAAACGGATCGTGTTTCGGAGGCGACTCAAAATCGGCGTTATACTCTTTTCGACGTGTTCGGCCAGCGCGAAACAAACAACAAATTTGATGGTGGAGATGGTGACAATGTAAAGCATTTTTGTTAGAACTTACATACAGAAAATATCGGTAATAAAAAAACTTCCATCTTTATAATATCAATGTAAATGTGATTAAGCCTGCTCACCTCGACAAGGTACTAATTCGCCGAACAGGGTTTTAAACGGTGTAAACAAATGCATGCTTGTGTTATAATAATAAGCGTGAAATGTTCATTATTCGATGAGGAATCAAATTAATTAATCGAATCATAGAAAATTGCAGAAATCATTAACATTCAAGTCGCTTGAAATCGTGTATGGATACAGTATGGTCTTCACCTAACAGTGGTTTCCAGGGGTTCTATTCTATAAGTTTAGAACGTTCTTGTAGGAAGCAGAGTTTCCCATGGCAAGCAACTGTTTCAGTCTTGATTTGTTCAACGCTCCGCAATCGCTAGTGCAATGCTGCCTTATGTCAAATATCACAAGTTTGCCAATAATGACGTTAAAGTAGTTAATTTAATATCCTATCTATTTCACTATATAGTTTATCATCTGTGGGGCATACCAACACTAAAACAGTTGATTACACTACACTATTTTCCGCAATTTTAAATCAGTTTTATTGATTGAATATTTGTTTGCATTTAAAATTCACTTCGCCTCAAACGACGGGAATTCTAGTTATTATATATTTCCAAAATCATAATTAATTACACATGAAGTTGATAATAAATATTTTCCATTTCATTTTCCGGTTATGTTATATGCAACTAATAACACATATAAAACAATCAAACGTCACTGTCAAATTTGAATATAGTGACAGTGACGTTGAATTGTTTTATATGTGTTATTAGTTGCATATAATATAATAGCAAAATGCTTTAACTAAAATAAACATAGCCTTCTTGTCGTTGAATTTTTTGTTTTGTTTGATGTGATAAAATTTATTATGGGGATTTTTATGGAGTGTAAACACAGTATATCAGTCTCTCGGAGGGAATATCGGAATGCCGAAACAAAACGTTATGATCTGTCGGTCCCTCATTATAAAAAAAAACGAAGCACCTAACCAAAGACATGGAATGTGTTACGAGAGTTGATATGAGAAAAAAGGCCACGGAGGAATCCGTTCCGAGTCATCGATGGGAAACTATGTGACATGACCCCCGGTCCGACATTTTTAATATTGTGCATATTCACCGGACACCAGTTCATCCTCGTTATTCGTCTACTGTTCAGTGTCGAGTTAACAGTTAACAGTATTTTCATGAGCTGAGCAGAAACATTCAATTATATAAGTTAATATTTATGTATTACTAGCAGAAATGCTCGTTGTTCAATGGAGATACATTTTCATTATTATTATCAATATTTATTTACACTTTTACACCTTTACATGTACAATACATATATACATATACACATACATACAAACATGTACTTACCTCTAAAAGGGAAAAAAATAAAATTTAAAAATACATGGTATCCTTCAATCTTTTTTTAAAGAATAATAATATCTAGTATTATGTAATAATAATAAACTATCTTAAAAAAAAAAAACATTTGCAACCAAATTTAGATTTCTATCTGAACTTCTTTAAAATTAAATTTTGTTTGCAAATATTTTTTTTTCTTAAAAAAATAAAGACAAAGCCCTGCTCGACTTAGTACCTATCTCGAATTAGTACCTTGTCGAGGTGAGCAGGCTTAATCACATTTACATTGAGAATGTTTAAATTACATTTTATATTATTTCAGTTGTAATTTTTTCTTTAAATTTAAAAATTCATTTTAATTAATCAATTCGTGAATTTTAATTACATTTTCATTAATAAAAAAATTATTTTAACTTCATCTGCGTACATCAATTCGCCGTTATATTTCCAGTTTAATTTTCAAGTTTTTTTTTAAATCAATTTGCCATCTGCACAAATTGCTACTAAAATAAATGGTTTTCTCAAATATTACTTTATCATACGAAATCGCCTCTACTTCCATATGTTAACTCTTAATCACTAGATTTCATTTCAATTTGAATTTTGATGCATCCAGAGAGAAACACAAAATTAACAATGATACGAAATATGGTTAAAGTATTGCATATAATACTTAAACCATATTTCGTATCATCATTGTTAATTTTGTGTTTTTCTCTGGATGCATCAAAATTCAAATTGAAATGAAATCTAGTGATTAAGAGCTAACATATGGAAGTAGAGGCATGTAAATGTTTTGGTGGCAAATGCTACCGGCAGGGCGGAAAGGGTTAATTTACATTTGTACATTCAAATCAAATCAAATAAATATTAAATCATTTCATTCAAATCCTTTATGATTATTTGTAATAAACATGAATTGTACAATCCAAAAAGTTAATAACTACTACACATTAAAATCATATACAACTCCCCCTACAATCAAACAACAAACACATGTACTACACACGTTTTATTTCAAACATTCGTGATGCGATCTTGACATCCAATTTCTATCGATTTTACTTTTGTTCGTTTTACTTTTGTGAATAACTGAACGTCCCCCCGGTGATATATTTTGCATATTGATCTCTCGCGCGCAAAGCGGACACAATGAACAATAAAAAAATTTCGAGTCGCGGTTTCCGTACGGAGAACAGTCGGCGTCCGTTCCGCGAAAACCGGGGGGGCAGAGAGAGAGTCTCTGTGATATTCCGCCGCCCGAAAAGCCGTCGTCGTGCATGCCGATGAGCCGTATGAATAATGTCCCGTAATGGCAACGATAAATGTGATAGAATTGATGGGTTTTCCTGTGAGCGAGCGACGGCAATTGTCAGGAATAATAATAATAATCAAAGTATTCCAATAAAAAGTATTACAATTGTTTTAATTAGTTGGATATTGCAGGAATCCTATATCTATATTAACTAATCCATTAGTGTATGAAGTTAGATAAATTATAAATCTGGATTAATAATTTATCTAACTTCATACACTAATGGATTAATTAATTATTCTCATATTTATAAATACACATTTACATTGGTACCAAATTAATATTATTATTATATATTATTTATATTATTTATAAGTAGGCAACACTGGCTACTTCCCGCACTAGTGCGGGAAGTTGTATTTCCCGCACCCAAATCAATGCGGGAAATGACTTGTTTTAAGGACATGAGTACAAATATTACTAATACATACAATTTTAATGCGATGCAAATAAAAAACGACATGAGATATAAACATGTGATTTGAAGCTTTGAATTCCCTTGTAAATATAGTATAAAAAAATTATGTGGTGTACTGTATAGAAAAAAAAGTGTTTTCAATTTATAATTCTATATATAAGATGAATATACCATACAATTTCAAGTAATATCACCTTTAGACACGCGTTGTAAACTAAGAATAACTTCAGATATCCAAATATGGTTTGAATTTTTAATTCCTAGGCAAATTTAGATAAGAAAAATATTATACACTGAACGCATTTTTATACAAACCAGCCTTAGTGAAAATCGGAATATAATTATTTAACTTAAATTCAATCAGATTTATTTAATCAATTGATATTTAAAGAATTTATACTTTACTCAATTGATACACTTCAGATAAATCTTATTGCTAAATTAAATCTATACGCGATAAACATTTTGTGAGTGTCATGATTGCGTTTCTAAACAAAAACCTTATCGTGCCTCTTATATTACATAAAAATAATATTTTGTAGGTATAACTCCAAACGTTGCTAATGATTTGTGCTGTCTATATATTTACAGATAAGCTTTCCATTATGTGTTAAGACCGTATGACATTATCTAGTTTCCTATATCGTTTTATATATATATATATATATATATATATATATATATATATATATATATATATATAAGAAATGATATATTAAACTATTTCTAAATTGAAAATTAACATTGTGTATTACTGTGTTGTTATTGTTAAATGAATTTATTATTATTCCGTCGCTATATCATTTGCTATGTGTGTATGGCACTATATAGTTTGTGTCTGCATCGAAATCGATATAAGAAACTAGATAATGTCATACGGGGCTTTAAGTTGGTTAAAGTAACGTTTGAATCATCGAATGAAAATTAACATGAGAGTTATACAATCAAGCCTTAATGTACTAACATTAACTATGACGATATTTATTACGTAATGTTAATTATTATTATCAAATTATAATAATCATAAACTAAAATAATTTCATATCACTCTTGTTTACTCGGATAATCGCGTACGACAAGGGGGAGATAAATTGTTAGGTGGTTTGGCCACAAATGAAATTACGATTAAGATCCGTGAGGAGGAGGGCGGGCAGCGCTACGAGATTGATCTGATCTCTCTCGCATCTCTCTGTGTGTGCATGCAGAAGATAAACTAAATTATAGTTATCTGGCGGGCTAACAGCCGCTCATTATGTCTATTTATGCCCTCCGTCCAAAATCCGATAACTAATGTAATTACACGCGGCGAGCGGTTAGAATATTATTAACCAGGTACATCGGAGGAGGATTAACTATAAAAACATTATCACGTGTTACAAAAGTATATGGCATCACGCATATCTCACGTCGTAAAAATGTCTACAGATTACATACGAAAATTAGCATTCTTAATTCTATTGATAAATAAAAATGGTTTCTTCAACTGTTATTTTTCAATAAAAACAATGCCATGCATACGTTATTATTGGTCAAATATGATTAGCATTAGTTATACAACTAGCCCACTAGGAGGAAAGTTAAACGCCATCTGGCGGCACCACATTAATTAGAAATGCACACCCATATGGTAATAACCATCAACATGCTCGTGCCATCAGGATCACCGAGTAGTGCCCTCTATGTAATAATATTCCAACAGAGTGCTTGAGATATCAGCACAAAGCCAATTTTGTAAAACATATATAAGTGTGAATTCACCTCTTAACAATCTACATGTAGATTGCTAAGAGGTGGATTCACACTTATAAAAACTAAACTTTAGTATAAATGATACCAGTTTAACCACATTGTAAAGTGGTAAGAAAACATAGTAGTTTGATTCATCTCCCTTATTAAACCATTGCTTCAATCATGGTTAATGATTAACCATGAATTTTTGATAAAATACTGTTTGAAATATGTATACAAAAAATTAAACCATTTAGAATCTGAATGGTTGTGGCGTCAGCTATGTGGTCATTTATTTTCATGATTTAAGGTGGTGTAATAGTTCTAGATAGAGTAATATTAACCACCGACAGATGGTGCAGTTCTAACACAACAAAATCTAAAAAAAAAATACTGATTGCAGTTGTTACAAACTATCAAATCACACACCCCCCAAGCACCACTCTTTGTCCTCTTGAGCACTCAATTTCATTTCAACTAGGGGTTAGCTCTCTAAAAAAAACAGGAAACCTTGTCCGCAATTACAATAACGTCAGACTACCCGGGTTCAGTTTTTGTTTATGTGTGTGTGTGTGTGTTGCCACCCCTTTTTTGGGCATCTGCGGAAGTCCGTTAGGCCTGCGCTAATCTCCGCCAGTTATCTGCGATCGGATCGCGCGATAATCCATGCACGCGGAGCGGCGGCCATTGTGGCGCCCCGTGTGAACATGGCGGTGGCCGCCACCCCCCCCTCCCAGTCCCCAACAAACACACACACCACCCTACCGAAATGTGCGTGTGCAATTCGCTTTTTATTCGCATCCGAGGGGGGCAGATGTGCGCGCGCTAAATAGGGTGCCAGACTATAGAGAGAGGGATGGAAGAGATGAAGAGGCGTGATTAGAGTTTAACAACGGCTAAAATATCAAAGCTATATGAGTGTTTCTTATATATCAATTGTTATAATTTTGTATATAGGATGGTTCATACTAAATCATCTAAATCGTCTCATTGTATTGGTCAATACCATGTAGTTTATATATTGGTATAGTAATCTTGTCTTATAAAATTATTAGCTGTCTTATGCCCGTCTTACACTAAGCAACGACAACCCGCAATTGCAACTTGCAATTGTTGCAATCTATTACAAGTTGCGATAGTGCTTTGCTGTTGCTTAGTGTAAGACGGGCAATAGAATTCAGATAACCTTGCATTCCGTATTACAGCTATTTATAAATTAATTAAATGATAGAAATTTCAAGTCCCTTAGGCCCAATTCACACATAGGAATCGAAGGTGCAACGTTGCCATATATAAACAGAAGTACATGTTGTTATGAAATAGATAGTTAACAAGAATGTATGCAACATCTAACAATATAATCACAGGCTACGTGTTTAAAAAATAAAACCGAGTCTTTTTAAAAATTAAGTGCTAAATAATCACCCCTCGGACTAGGGCTACCCTAATCACAAGACTAAATGGGCTGTATGCAATTTTTATTGGTGTTTGGTGTATTCATGACAAAAATAACCAAATATATTCTTATGAAGAGGGGTCCCGAATATCTTAGGACGGATCTAGTAGATATCAATGAGATAATTAAGCTTTAAGTTCGTAGTATAATTTTCTGATTGTTTAGTGTTAACAATGTGAATTTTGTGTTTTTTGCAGCCTCGAGAATGTCATCGGGTCAGGTGTGTCGGCCACACTTCCACGCACCACTCCACCCCTGGCTCTCCGACTCCAAACCCCTGAACCACTCGAGTCCGTGGGTGCCGTTCGGGGGTGGCGATCCGGACAAGTCACAATCACCCTCCTCCGTCCCCGTCTCCCAGCCCCACAACCTGTTCTCGTTCCCGCCGACGCCGCCCAAGGACAGCACGCCCGATTCGATCGCGCCGACCGGAGGCGGCGGCGGCCAGGAGTACCAGAGCGCGGTGGCGGCGGCGATGGGTGCGTTCATGCACGAGAACCAGCAGAGCTGTGCGCTGGACATCAAGCCGTCGGTGGCGGCCAACAGCAAACAACGCGAAGGTAGTGACTATGAGGGAACGGCGACGGGCATGTTCAATGGTAACTTTGAGAGCTCGTACGGCTCTGCGTATGGCCACGGTATTCATGGTGCAGTGTACTCGCCGCAAAAGCAACAGTTTGCCGGCCAGGGGGCGCAGTCGCCCAATAAGCCACGGAATAAGTCGAGAACGAGCGCCGGTAAGCGAGAGCGAAAATCACTAACAACAACAACAACAGCACTAATCAATTGTTTTTGTCTAATCGCGATTCCTAACTTTACTAATATTCCTCTAACAAAAATCGAAAAAAAAAAACAGAAAATTTACAAGTACACAGGATTTAAAACTTTTCTGCAGTGTTAAATTATTATATAAAGTTTTGCAAAACCCGTAAAACTAGCTTTATACTACTTAACAGAAGAATATAAAATTTGACATTTGTGCACAAGACAGATGGTGTCATCTATTGCATATATTTTATTCGAACTGATGCTACCACCTGTGCTTCATTTCTCGAACTTTTCTAAACATCCTCGTATATTGAGCTTACATTGATCTGTTGTCGCGACATTATTTACAACCCTCGTATAAACAAAACCCTAATAAGAAAACAATTTTGAAGAAAAGTTCAATTGTTTCAATTATATGACTTGTTGGTGTCCATGTGAGAAATCTAATTAATTAGAGTCGTATACTAAAAAATTTACTTGTGAAGAATCCCTAAAAAGAAACCAATTTTGAAGAGAAGTTCAATTGTTTTAATTATATGACTTGTTAGTGTTCATATGAGAAATCTAATTATTTAGAATCGTAAACTAAAAAATGTACTTGTGAAAAATGCCAGCCCTTTCTTCGTTGGCCTCATTTTGGTAAAACAATTTTATTGCGTGTCCAGACATGCAACAGAACATCGTAACGTAACATCGGTGCGTCCCATCAGTTGTCGGTTTTACTGTATTGCATTAGAGACATTACGGTGTTACGGAGAGCCGTCCACACTTGATACGCTACGATGTTACGGTACGAGGTTCTGTTGCATGTCTGAATACGCAATAAAATTAAAAACGAGGCCAACGAAGAAAGGGCTGGCATACATTCTTCACAAGTACATTTTTTAGTATACGATTCTAATTAATTAGATTTCTCATATGGACACTAACAAGTCATATAATTAAAACAATTGAACTTCTCTTCAAAATTGGTTTCTTTTTAGGGATTCTTCACAAGTAAATTTTTTAGTAACGATTCTAATTAATTAGATTTCTCATATGGGCACTAACAAGTCATATAATTGAAACAATTGAACTTCTCTTCAAATGTGTGGTTGCACCTTAAAGTACGCAATAAAATTGTTTTACCAAACGAGGCTAATGCAGAAGAAGAGTTGGCATACATTCCTCACAAGTAATTTTTTTTAGAATACGATCCTAATTAATTAGACCACCATAATTCTAACCCCCCGTATTCACTAACGTTCTATAAATCTATCAATAGCTATTGAACCCATAAGTATTCGTTGTTATAGCTACAATAAATAAATTATCTAGTGGATGTAGTTACTTTAGATTCTCTCTATTGGAAACACTGAATAATTAAACAAAAGGTGTCATCAAAGCTCCAATTGCAAGCACTATTCAATGTGTTTGACATTTATTTTGACCATTTTTGTCATAATGAAATTTCAATTTATACATTCAATAGCTTATTTATTTATTTATTTATTTATTTATTTATTTATTTAGTATAGACATCTACAGTTTAACAAAAACCAATTACAGATGCTTATGGAAACTATAAAGTTTATGGGATATTGGTGAATACGAGCAGTCACTGAAATAACACTGGTACTTGAAAGTACTTCAATACAAACTAAAGAGAGCATAAATCATATTTGAGAGCATAAACAAAACAGTGAATAAAGATATAAACAAAATTCAAAATACAACTGTTTAATTGCGAATTTTCTGTTTTTTTTGTCATTTCACCAAATTTCCTTGTACTTATATCTTCCATGATTATTTTTTATTACTCTTTTATTTTATTTGGTTTGGGGGAAATAGTGATACGTAGCAACTAGAAACGCACCAACCGCAACACACCGAACGTTGCGAAAATCGCCAGGCTTTTCATTTCTACTCACCAAGGTCTGCCTTTTGTTGCAAGCCATAAATTAAAAAAAAAACTTCTGTCATTTAAATAATTAAACAGTCGGGTAATTATAGCGCGCGAGAGGATCCGCGAGGTGTTGCAATACACACAATCTATACACATACATAAACAATAGGTTGCGTTTTTAATCCGTTGTTCTTGCTCTAATAATCACGCGAGGTAGAACAAAAAGGTCGAATTGCAAACAAAAAAATATAGAATTTCAAAATTGAGATCAAATGAATTATATTCAGGGATTATTTAAAACTATGATTTTCAGTTGTTTGCAAATCACTCAACTGTTTTAAAAGAGCATCTAACACCCGGTTTACTCCAACCAATCTTGACTAGTTTAATATTTTTTTAAATCATCATAAGGGTCTTATTGGGCCAACAAATAATTTACATTCTGCAACGTTGTTTTCATCATACTAAAACCGAATAATACACATTCGTTTCACATTTATATATAATTTTGACAAAAAAAAATCATTTTAACTCATAATTTTAATGAAAACAACAGTAGAGGTATTAAAAATTTGTTTTTTTTTTTGGCATATTTTGTTTATTCCTCCTCAAAAGCACCTAAAAACGCTTTTTTATCACACTTTTTATTTTATTGGGGATATTATTTGTTTGCATTTTTCCACACATCCATGCGCTTTAAATATGTTTTGTGCCACACAGTCCTGTTTTTGTGATTTTTGTTTTTCTGTGTGTGCAAAGCACCAATAGACACAGCCGTTGTTGTTTTTGATAGCACCAACCAACAACCCTCACTGAGATCATCAGCTCCACCGACAGCGCATAATTATACAGATACAGAGTGGTTACATAAATCTCGCAGGTTATTTAATTTAAGAATTACGAAATTACATTCGGTTAAGATACAGATTTATTAATATTTCCTTATTTAACTTTAAAAATCAAGAATATAAAATTATCTAGTAGTTCGGGATGGCTATACCAGGGATGGCCAACAAGTTGATCGCGATCGATCGGTCGATCGCGAAGTCAAGTTTTTACTTTCTATCTCTATTAGAGACATCGCGTTCAATCGCGATGTCTCTAGTTGAGATAGATACGTGTGTTTGAACATATATTTTTCTTATCTAACTACAGCTCTTGGCTTCCTATCAAATTCCAGTCTTAGTTTCCTAGCAAATTTCAGTCTTAGTTTCCTATCAAATTCCAGTCTTAGTTTCCTAGCAAATTCCAGTCTTAGTTTCCTATCAAATTCCAGTCTTAGTTTCCTAGCAAATTTCAGTCTTAGTTTCCTACCAAATTCCAGTCTTAGTTTCCTAGCAAATTCCAGTCTTAGTTTCCTAGCAAATTCCAATCTTAGTTTCCAAGCAAATTCCAGTCTTAGTTTCCTAGCAAGCGGTGTCGATAAATACGGGCCGTTTTTGACATCATTTACACATTACAAGATACATTTTAAGTACATGTAATTGAATAACTCATCAGATTGCAGTGTAATTCATGGCATTTTCTCAATACTTTGATTGATTTGAATTGAGAAAATGTCATGAATACGCTGGAATCTGGTGAGTTATTCAATTACATGTACTTAAAACGTATCTTGTAATGTGTAAATGACGTCAAAAAACGGCCGTATTTATCGACACCGCTTGCTAGGAAACTAAGACTGGAATTTGCTAGGAAATTAAGACTGGAATTTTCTAGGAAACCAAGAGCTTGTAATAAGCCCTGGTTTCCTAGGAGAGCGGTCTCTTAAAAGCGTCATTTTAACGTCACAAAAATAATTGTACGTGTATATAAACGAATAAGGTTTCCCATAAAGATTAATAAGTCTACTTACTATAAAACGCAATGAATTACAATGAAAAATTGTGAGTTGTTTAATTACATATACTTAAAACGATTTTTATGATGTGTAAATGACGTCAAGAGCGGTCGCTTTTATACGACCGCTCTCCTAGGAAACCAGGGCTTATTACAAGCTCTTGGTTTCCTAGAAAATTCCAGTCTTAATTTCCTAGCAAATTACAGTCTTAGTTTCCTAGCAACCTAGGTTTTAAGGAGAGTAATATAATAAAGACTAATACCTCAACGTACTGCAAAAACGCAATGAATCACAAAGACAAATTGTGTGTTATTCCACTCCAGGTGTTAAGAAGCTCTCCTAGGAAACCAAAGCTTGAGACTACACCAATACAATAAGACAATCACGACACATTTTTAAGATAAAAAGTAGATCTTATGTATACAAAAGTTGACCATCCCTGGGTTCTATTGTATAGGAAATGCATTAGCAATGGAGAAACGAAAATTTGTAACTACAAGGAAAATAGATGTATGTTAACTGCGTCAAAAATGATAAATTCAAATACATAAGATATTTCTATCTTTTCTATTTGAGAAGAGAAATATCTTATGTATGTGAATTTAACATTTTTGACGCAGTTAACATACATCATTGCCGCAAAACGAAAAATTGCAACTGCAAAGGAATATAGACGTATTTTAGTTTATATTCCTTGCAGTTGCAATTTTTCGTTTCGCCATGGCTAGTGCAAACAACGAAAAGAGGCGAGCCTTTTAATTTCTCCGGTTCGCAACGTCCGCTCCGTTCCGTTAACTTGGGCAACAATTAGCAAGTTGCACACACACACATAGTGTATCCGCCATTTTATTTCTATAACGATGCGTGAAGCAAGCTAATTAAAAATCGCGAAACCGAGAGTGACTGCGTAATGGGATGTTGTTTTGCGTGGGAAGGAAGAAGGAACGGCGTGCGGCGGGGGGGGCAGTACGATGTAGATGGTGCGTGAAATTGATTTTCGGTTAAGCCGGAAAAAATCAAGAAGGGCGGATTAGAGTAACCACAATGTCACCGATATTTAGGGCACCTGGTGTAACAGAATTTTCGGCGCAACCATGCGTGTGGTTGCGATTTATTTTGCCTCTTTATAACTACCCTCGTTATATAGAGAGGCAGAGTCGATTGATTTTTGTATCTATGAATACCGAGGACAGGCGCGATGTTGTTTACTTATTTTCGCAAATCCGGTACGAAAGCAAGCGGCCCGTATGATGAAAATAGTTTTTTTTTTTGGTTATTGTAGAATATGAGATTATACAGTATTCACTATTAGAATTCAATCAAGTTAAACATACATTTATGTACCTACTTATAAATCAACCAGAAACTTTTTACAACAAAAAGTTAACTAAACTTAGACCACCGTCAAAAACTAGTAGAGCGTAATTTTTTGATTTTTGATTTTACCCTATATTGACCTAATATAATATGAACAATATACAATTATTTAAATAAAATTAATATTGCTAACTTCTGCAACAAAGTGCAGCCATAAATTTCGGGTCAACTTTAACAGCTTATAAAAAAATAGATTATATATATTAGATTTAAAAATAATGCAAAGAACACATAAAAGCAAATAAATAAAAAAACAATAAACGAAAAACAAAGAAAATTAAGGACACAATAAAAGTAATCTTCCAAAAACCACCAATTCGTTCCTGGAGTATATCTTTCATTTATAATTGTATATATTTTTTACCTCCTTTACACCACACTGTGATAGAAAGGTCCAGTGGATATATATATATATATATATATATATATATATATATATATTTAAATAAAAATAAAATTAAAATTGGGAAAAATGTTATATAAAGCATAACATTCTTGTCAAAAGAAAACATAAAAATCCATTCACGATTTTTTACGAAATATATGATTAAAAAATTACTTCAAAGTAATAAAATAGACAATAATGAGCATATACAGCGTGATCTACTAGCTTAATGATAAACTCTAACAGGTGAAATATTTGATAAGCAATTTTTTTCACGGTTGTCTAATATATAAACACTTATATATCTTTTTGAAATTCATATCGAAATATTTCTTGCCACAATGCTATCATGATTCATTTAGTTGTAAATAACCCTTTATAAATTTTTAATGAATAGTATATGACTGTTAAAATAAATTTTATAGTGAATACTGTATAGTTTTGCATGTTAACTGTATTGAAAAGAAGAAGCTGTAGCATGGATTTAATTGATAACCACTCTTGTGTGTGTCTGTGTCTCCTTTATACCGGGAGTTACAGCCGCGAATAAACCGCCAGCATTTAATACGTATAATGCGCGGACCACACACACGACCGGTTATCAAGTCTCTTTCGTTTAATTAGTTAATTTAGTTAGACGTTAGAGTGACAAAGTAGAGCAGTCGGTTTAATGAATGCGGAAAAATGCGCTGCCAGCGTTTTCCTTAATGTGTTTTGATTAATAATTCATGAGCGACATGATTTTTATATCACAAAAACATGTATTGGTATTAAATTCAAACTCTTTACAAGACAATTATAACATATAACCGTATTAATTTGATTTGCATTATAAAAACTAAATGGTTTTATATTTTATTATGTGCAAAATGATGTAAAATATAATTTCGGGATTTTATATAGGGCATCCATGTTAAAAAGCTTCTGTTTAAGAATGGGTTTATGTTGACGCAAAATAATGAATAATAAATAAGGACTCAATTTCAGAGGATTATTTCCCATAATATTGTTTACTGTGACAAAATAAATATTAAGAACTAAATTATAAGTGAAAATTCTTATTTTGTAAGCATAAATTATTCATAGTATTCCTTATTTTCACTGATTCGTTCAGAAATAATGTAAGATTTGTAAATATAAAATTATACTCGTTATAATAGACGAGAAATCTTTTTTGAGGTTGGTTTATACCGACATAAAATAATAAATAATATTATTTTACATATTATTTATTATTTGATGTCAGTATAAACCAACCTCAAATAGGATTTCTTGTCTATGATCTATAATAAATTAGTTATAGATCATAGACAAGAAATCCTATTTGAGGTCGGTTTATACTGACATAAAATAATAAATAATATATAAAATAATATTATTTATTATTTTATGTCGTTCAAAAAAGATGTCTCGTCTATTATAACGAGTATAATTTTATATTTACAAATCTTACATTATTTCTAAATATTTATTTTTTATGTCAGTATAAACCGACCTCAAATAGAATATCTCGTCTATGGTAACGAGTATAATTTTATATTTACAAATCTTACATTATTTCTGTAATAAGTGAATACGATGATAATCCCAAATAGTTCAAAAGATATACATTATGTATCACCAAATTTATAACAGATGCCCCTAAAAATGATTTTTAGCTTACACGTTTCGTGTAATAACATTTATAATAACTCGTATATGTTGAAAATTGTCAAAACAGTGGAAACAACTTACATTTCATCCCAAATTTGAAACACATGCCCCCAAAAATATTTTTTTAAATTGCACAAATAAGTATTTCTAGCTTATTAGTAGTAATTGTTTGAACTAAACAAACTTTGACTCAATATTATTGTTGCAGTCATTTAAACACTGTTTCTCATATAAAAAATATTAATCATAATTAAAACAAAACACACAATATTGCGATGCACTTCCGTTAGAGCATTTCCTGCGTGTTTACGAACACTTTTTTGCGCCACTTTATTTCGTCCTTCGACAGTACATGTGAAATAGAAACTAGTTGCAACAGTTTTCGCAACACAATTGGCACACACACACATTTGTGTTTTCTAAATGAGTAAATAATTTAATTAGAATAGTTATTGCCGAAAAAAATAAATATAATTTTTGGGAACCGATTAAGGGCTATGTAATTCTTACCGGTTTGTAACTACTAATCAAGAGAGAGAGAAAAATGTATTGGATATTGAAAGGTATGAGGTGTTTTAGATTGTTCTATTGCATGCTGCTTGGGCTGGTAGTTTAAATGTTTTGTGTGTGCTTTGGCGTGTTTATCGCGTTTGGTTGATGTCGATGCCAAATCGATTTGTAAGCGCATTGATCTAATTCCACGCTTCTGTTTGCTTTTATAGAGGGTAGAGAGTGCGTCAACTGCGGGGCGACGAGTACGCCGCTGTGGCGTCGCGACGGCACCGGCCACTACCTCTGCAACGCGTGCGGATTGTATTACAAGATGAACGGCCAGAATCGACCTCTCATCAAACCCAAAAGAAGACTGGTAAGTTATAAAAAATTAATACTAAATACGTAGTAACTAGATCAAGTATACGGTTATTAAAAAAAATGATTGAGACTTAAATCATTTGTTTACCAACGATGAACGTAATTTACAATTAGGAGGCAACAAATGGGACCACATTTACAATTTGGCGTATTTGGTTTCTTAAAAGCTACCTCTGAAAAATAATAATAAAAAAATAAAATAAAAAAATTATTAACAACGTTTTTTATGAAACCTTAATAATAATAATTATTAAATTAAATTAATAATTATTAAATTAAATTAATAATTATTAAATTAAATTAATAATATATAATAATAAAGGGTTAATACAACTGGAAAATTAACAACAATTTATGCAACTCTCTTTTATTCATTAATCTGTTTTACAAAAAAGAAAATTGATTTGTGACTAGTCTAAGACTAATAAACAATTTATCTAGTATAAAAAAACTTCTATCTTTATAGAGCTAACAGCCGTGAGACTTTTTTGCCGGTCAAGGGAGAAGCTCAGAGAAGTTTAATCACCCTGTAATTAACTTAACTTCACAGAAAACCTCTAAAAAACTGTGAAAAGTGATTCGCGAAAATTCGCTCCCCTCTGGGGTTCCCCAATGCTCAGTACAAGACGGACACGCCTCTAACCACTTGGTCACTGAGCTAGTATAAATTCTAAATTTGTGTTTAAGTAGTAAGAGTTTAAGAGTCCCTATCGGTCGTATCGTACACTTTACACTTTACACGATACCCACACGAAAGGTTTTATTACCCTTTTGAGTCTTCTTGTTAAACTAACAATGGCATAATTTTATCACTATATACAATTATTTGTGAATCTGTAATTTATCCGCATCAATAAACTGAATTTGAATTTAGTAAAATAATTTGTTTTTAGTGGTTTCACAAAGAAACCACCTTAATAATAAATTATTTTTTATTATTAAAAAAAAAAAATTATTGTATGTAAATCTCCAAGCTATCAAAATATTGGACAACACTGTTCAATATTTTGATAGCTTGGATATTTACATACAATACATTTTTTTTTTCAATAATAAAAAATAATTTATTATTAAGGTGGATTTTTTGTGAAACCACTAGAAACAAATTATTTTACTAAATTCAAATTCAGTTTATTGATGCGGATAAATCACATATTCACTAATAATTGTATATAGTGATAAAATTGTCAAAGAATACTAGTACTAGACCATATAGTAAAACTATTGTAAGATTCTCAAAATAATAAAACCATCGTCGGCAGCGATTTACCTCCTGCGCATAACTCACTGGGGCCCCCGGACAAACGGAGAATGCACGGGTCGGTCGGGCGTCCGGGGACCACCGCAGGTGACAATTTATAATTTTATTAAAGCCTGCAACTGTATTCGTGTGGTTACTATATGAAGTTATTAATGTTTTGACGGTATTATTTACCCTTTACAAATGGGACGCGTCGGCCCTGCGGTGGCGCACATGCACGGGGTCTTAATGTGCGTGCCCCCCCGCACGACAAGCTTTTGTGGACGAAATGATAAATAAATGAGACATATACAAGTGGAGTGAGAGTGAGAGCATGAGCGAGCGAGAGAGAGAGACGAGAGCGCCTAGCTGTATGAACAATTGAAACTAATTTGATGTAAGGAATTGATAAGTTGTACAAGATAAAATTCTGAAATTTTGGATTTCATGTTTATATTGAATCTATTTATGATGATTTAGGCTCGGTTGTATAAAGGACAGATAACTCTCGAGTTAATTTCCAATCCGTGAATCACATTGACACATAATTCGACGTTGCCATATATAGACAGATATACATGGGGCTATGAATTACAAAAACATCTTTTTTTTATTCATTAATCTGTTTTACATAAAACAAAATTAAAATGTGACTGACGAACAATTTATGTGGTAATAAATTCTAAATTTGTTACAACTAACCCCCTAGGAGAAAAGTTAAACGCCATCTGGCGGCACCACATCAATTAGCAATGCTAGGGTTAGTTGTATCATATTTGATATAATTGATTTTTCGAGTGGTACAATTAACATGCGTCGATTCATTTTCATTGAGTTTAATTTACCACTTCACTTGTCCATATATTTACTTCATTAAGCCATATATGAAGTTGTTTCTGTTCACTATTCTAGGCTTTCTCCTATTGCTATAAGGCCATCTGCAACATTTATCAATATTATCAGGGGCTATAGTTAACTAGCCTTCAAACAACCGAGCCTGTATCTTGTATTTTAACTAGATATAGGCTCGGTTGTTTAAAGGCTAGTTAACTATAGCCCCTGATAATATCGATAGATGTTGCAGATGGCCTTAAAGCTTAGATTTATATATACAAATATACATATACACATTTTGTTCACAGACATATACTCATACACCAATTTTGTTCACAGACCTATACACATACACACATTTTGTCCACAGACACACACCCATACACAAATTTTGTTCACAGACATATACTCATACACAAATGTTGTTCACAGACGCACACCCATACACAAATTTTGTTCACAGAGTTATACTCATACACAAATTTTGTTCACAGACACACATCCATACACAAATTTTGTTCACAGACCTATACTCATACAAAAAGTTTGTTCACAGACAACACCTATACATACATTTTGTTCACAGACTTATACTGATACACATATTTTGTTCACAGACACACATCCATACACAAATTTTGTTCACAGACCTATACTCATACACAAAGTTTGTTCGCAGACAATACCTATACACACATTTTGTTCACAGACTTATACTCATACACAAATGTTGTTCACAGACACACATCCATACACAAATTTTGTTCACAGACCTATACTCATACACAAAGTTTTTCTTCACAGACAACACCCATACATACATTTTGTTCACAGACTTATACTCATACACAAATTTTGTTTACAGATATACATCCATACACAAATTTTGTTGCCAGACCTATACTCATACACAAATTTTGTTCATAGACACACCCCCATATACAAATTTTGTTCACAGGCACACACCCATATACAAATTTTATTCACACATCTATACTCAAACCCAAATTTTGTTCACAAACACACCCATACACAAATGTTGTTCAGACACTCACAATTTCTAAAAATAATCTATTTCGAATATATTAGTCAAGAAACATGAAGAAAAGTCAAAATTAGCGATTGGATTTTTTTCGCGATTACCATACTTTACATACAATTATACATTACATACAAAATTTAACAATAACGGTTTCAATTTGTAAAATAAAATTTTAAGTTAGATATTATTTTAAAGTAGTGAAAACTATAGTAAAATTAAAAATAATTAAAAGACTAGGAAATTATGCAAAGATTCTCAGTACATAGTGATATGAAAATATTGTTAGCTTCAGCCTCTAGCTAATTGAATTCTTATTACATCGATTAATTTTTTTAATCGATAATCCCTCTGCTCTCTTTTGAGCGCACACTCAAATGGGCGCACGTATTTAGTCGCGACCGAACAAATTTATTAACCTCGACCGATGTACCCGGCTACCTGAACAGAATATTACTCATGGTGGCTCCGATTTATCATTTTCGAGCTGGCGGGAAATAAAAAAGATGAACGGAACACACGACCCCAGCAGCAGGCCGAAGAGCGCGGCGGCGGCGGCGGCTGCTGCTGCTGCTGGTGCTGCGTGCGCGCACGTCCTGCATAAATAAATCCCTGGACTGGACAGGCGGAAGGCAGTTAAATACAGAAAACTATGGATAGTAATTACCATAAAGGTTTATTGCATGCGAAAAGAAAAGAAAAATATATATAGTGTGGGCACTACACGACTTTTCGAATTAATTAATAATTAATACAGTTAATATGCGATTAATTCACGGTTCATGTGTAAAACTATTAAATATATAAATATTTTTTGCATATGTTAGATGTAAACAACATCTAACTAATATGAAAAAAATATTTTCTTCAGAATCATGTATAGATCCATAAAATTTCTATACAATTTTCATATAAATGGATCGTTACAAAGTTATAAACAAAATTAAATTAGTTTTTTAAATGAACTCAGTTCTAGCCGTCAGATTTTGATCAAATTGTCGGGAGAGTTTCCAAATTTTTGACACTAAATTTGGAAACTCTCTCGACAATTTGATCGGCTAGAACTGAGTTCATCTAAAAAACAATTTTACTTTTAAATATTGGATTGTTAAGGCATCTACTTGGTGATAATGATAATTTATTTATGTTTTTTTTTCAAAAATGGTTCGATAATAAATTGCCAATTTTTAGTGAAAATGACAATTTTTTTCTGCTATTTTTAAATGTACAATGACACCATCGGCATTTTTTTTTGGTTTCAAATGACAAACCTATTTTTTTATTACGGATTTTTGTGTATACGTGTGTGTCTGTGAACATAATTTGTGTATAAATGTGTGTCTGAGAACAATTTTGCTGGAAAACAGCTGATAATTTCTATACAATTTTTAAACAAATTGACCGTTAAAAAGTGATAAACAAAAGTAAAATTAAAGGATAATAAAACGATTTTTTACTTTGTTTTTTATCACATTTCAGTTACACTTTGCAACTAGTTTTGGCCAAGTTCTAGCCATTTTCGAGCTTCTCCGATGACTGAAGAAATTGTAACCGATCGATATAATAAAAAAAAACATACAATTATTATTATATTATATTATTATATAAAGAGCGATCGGTTACAATTTCTTCAGTCATCGGAGGATCTCGAAAATGGCTATACCTTGAAAACATCCAGTAAACTCATCATTTAAAAGAGGGCTTAAAAGCCAATAATCAACCAGAACCCAAACCGTCAAAATATAAGATATGAGTAAATAAACCTAACCGTCTAATCTCAACAAAAGCCAGATAACAGACCCGATGCTCGGCGAATTAGTACCTTGACGATGGTGAGCAGGCTTAATCACATTTACATTGAAAACTATGCCAAAAATAGGCAATCTGAAAAATTTTACTGAAACGTTCAAATTACATTCATTTCGATATTTATAATAAAAATATATTTAAAAAAAACGATGTGTTTGAAGGAGATTGAGCAAGTTCCCAATGTTTTAATCAACAAAAACTTAATGATCCCATAATTACTTGCTTTCAGATTAAATGAAAATAATCTAGGGGGTTAGTTGTAATATTTTGATATATAACCACTCGTAATATTGTGTGAATTCATCCTCACTAGCTGAGCTACACTGGTAAGATCTAATAAGATCGAAATCTAGATATGTAGATTACTAAAGAGGTGGATGCACACTTATATATATATATATATATATATATATATATATATATGTTTTAATATATATAAGTGTGTTAATTTATTAAAATAATTATATAATGACTAATATAAATAAAATAATCGTTATAATTTCCCGTATCGATAGTCGCCAGCCCTGTCCGCACACTCCAATGCTTACATTATATGGATTTATTATCCGATTCCCTATCTTAAATTGCCTATTCTTTATCTTGTCGTATGCAGGGTGGTATTCCGCATTTGGTAGACGTTGAGTGTCACTTAGAGCCACGCGGAGGAGCCCCATTGCAACTATTCTGGTTTTTGTCCGCGCGACTGAATTATTCGTGTCCGCTCGTGTGTTGGTATAGAATGTTAAACTCCCAGAATGCCGTGTAGTTAACATATGCTGTCAGCCAGGTACCAAACCCGCAAACTGACTCCCCGGCCACTGGACCAAACTTCTTTTTATTTGCGCACCGAAGACGCGAAATAAAAACCAATTACAGATCTAACAATTTCACACACAGTTGGGATAATAACCTGTTTGTTTACGCCTGCAATTTTTTTGTTTAATTTTTTTTTGATGTGTAATTTCTACCTGACCAATATCATACCGCGACTAGATCGAATTGACTGATAGCACGTATGAAACATCTTGTTAACGAAACAACTAATGAGTTAACACGCAAGTCATTTTAGTAACAGTAGCGTTTGTTTTCTGGTTTGGTCTCTAGTGGGGCTTTTTATTTACACAACGGGGGCCCTAATTGGCAACCCTCAAACAAACTCTCAACCACAATAATAAACCTTTTTTTTTGTACATAATGAGCACCTTTTAGTGCCACTGGCGCCTGCCTCTCAATTCACAATTGACCTCCTATAAATTGGATAATTTAATTCCACTTAAAAAACACCTTTTTTTAGTTAGGATTTATATAAAAGATGATGATATTAAATGTATTAAGTAAACAGTAAGTGATTTAGACTTTTTTAAAAGAAAATTGTTTTAACTAATATATTGCAAAAAAAAACAATGCTCAGCTTAGTGGCAAAGTGTTTAAAGACGTCGTTCGTCTCGTATTAATATATGATTCATACGTGAATTTGTCTATGCTATTCCTTGGGTGTTTAACTGTGAAATACGTTTAGAAATCGGCCGCTTCCGGGCTCATCAATAACGCGCTTTGAAAGGTGCTAGTTAGGTCTTAAATATTTAACCGGATAATAAGACGGTCCGGCCGCCCTGTTTGCGTAATGTTCGACACCTGTCTGGCGCTTTTTTCACGTAAACCGTGGGGTGGCTGAATAATTCACGTGTGGGCGGCACCGGCGGAGGGCTCGCGCATCGATCCGCACGACACACCACCAAAACAAATTCCAATTATCTAATGTGACGTGACGAATTTTTAATAATTTAGATACATTGAGCACGACATCAAATATTTCATAGTTAGTGGGCTACATTTTAATTCAATTTTTAGAATTGTATCAATTATTATCATTATTATTATCATTATTATTATCATTATTATTATCATTATTATCATTATTATATATTACTATAATAATTATTGTTGAATTTCTTGTTCCTTGAACCAAAATTGCCGGTTTTCCCAATATATTAAAATTATGTTCTATTTATTATGTTTGTCTTTATGTTGTCTTGGGGGAAAGAAAGAATATTATTTTTATTATTGAATAATAAATATTCTTTATTTCTCCCAAGATAAACACATACATAAAAGCATACTAAAAATAAGGGAAGATTGTTATAGCGAATTTAGTTATTTGCGATTCATGACTAATATACTCGAAATAGAGTATTTTTGGTAAAAGTATATATGAATGTTAATTTGTAATTTTTGCAGAGTGTTACTATTATTTCTATTTGTATTTTTATTTTTATATATTTTTGTTGTGGTTGGTGATGTTGAAGATCAGTTTTTTGTGAGGGAAATGCCAATAAAGGTCTATTTTTTTTTGGTAAAAGTCTGCATGTGTGCATATGTATGTGTGTCTATGAACAAATTTATGGGAAAACAGCTGCATGAATCGTAACCAAATTTGGAAATTGCGTTTGTTGCCAGTCATTATGGAAATAATCCGCAAGAATTTGAGAACCGAGAACAGAAAATCGAGAACTTAATTTACCGAGAATCGACATCCAAGATCTTGATAAATGTTTAAAATAAATCGTACTTGCACAGGAATAAACATATCTGTTAAATAAAGGAGATGAATAAAACTACTGTGTTTTTTACCACTTGTAAACATAGTAGTTTTATTCATCTCCTTTATTGAAAATGAATTACCACGTAGTAGAAACCAAAACCATTCAATTTCTGTATCTGTTAAAGTATGGTGACAGATATTTTGAACTTAATGCCTTTGTTTACTCACGAAAATCTTCATTTTTCATAATTGATAATGGCTGGTAATTTTATCATTAAACTTTAACGTTATGTGTGATCCTGTGCGAAAACACTGTGAAAAATCGGAAATATATTTGTAAAATTTCTGTCGAATAAAATAATGCAATAAAATAACTAAAATTATCCTACATTTCAAATAAATATATATTGCATGTGTACAGTTAAACGATTTCTGTCTAATTTACGTCTCTCACTCTCATTATTACGTTTATGAACGGACAGTATTCATCCCGGGCTAATTTTAAAAACATATTTCGAGCGAAACGCAGATGGGAGCGGCGCGATAAGGGCCCCGCGCTACCGCTCCGCGTGAACCATTGTGCGCTTCGGATGGCGTCCGCGATAACGATCACGGATCCAGATTGCGTACAATGCCCGGCGGCGGCGGGGAATGGATTGAAAAATGACGGGGGCCCCCGTCAATTCAATTTACCCTAATGCGATTCAAAGAAGTATCCTTTAGCTAACTATACATATAGAGAATAGAATAACGGTTGAAGCAATGTCTAGCTACACTTGGTACTAAGTGCTAAAAACTAGCATGGAATTAATTTGATATTTGGCTTGGTAAACATGCGCTTTTTCGCCAAACTGATTTTCATCAAAAACGAATTGAGATGTAGCTACGTGAAATAATGGCCACATGCAAAATTTTGTTTAAAATATGTAGTAATACCCCTGGTAATACCTAGTTTTTTCAAAAACATGGAAGAAAAATTACCGAACGGCAGACAAATGACGGACTGATTTGAAATGATCACCTAATAAAAAGGACTTGCGTTTAATTGTTTTTCAAACAATTAAAATACTTCATATATATATATATATATATATATATATATATATATATATATATATATATATATATATATATACCCGTTTGCAGCAGTGGGGGTCAGGGTACTATCTGGGCCTGAGTATCATCATTTCACCAAAGTCTGACTGGCCCAAAGAGCTGGACCCAGTCAGAAATAACTTCGTACTTCCATTGTTAAATTTAAGCCCAAACGGGTAGATCCCGTAAGGCGTGGGGCGAGTTCCTACCTGAACATTGTTGTTGTTGTTGGTAGTTGGTAGTTGGTAGTTGGTAGTTGGTAGTTGGTAGTTGGTAGTTGTTGTTGTTGTTGTTGTTGTTGTTGTTGGTAGATCATCGCCTATCATTTTAAGATACAGGTCGCCCAAAGTGTTCAAAAGTTAGGCCACATCTGCTGTACATAGTTTACTTCGGCATAATTTTTGCACATACAAATATATTTCTGTATGAATTTCTTTTGCATAATTATTTTTATTAGCTAAACCATCCGTTCGTACATTTTTGTGTGTGTGTATATGTCGATTGGGAACCCCGCAGGGTGGAGGAGCGGCGCGGTCCGCTCGATAAATATCGCGCGAGCCCGCGCGTTGTAATTACACGGCCGCGATAATATATAAACAGTTTATTAAATGGAAAAGCAATAATATAAATCAAGCATATGCAAATGAGGCGAGCGAAGAAAGTAGCGTTTATGCGTTATTAAATATGGTCCGCGGGCCCCCTCGCCGGCCGAGCGAAAACAATGGCACTGGGCGCGCACCAGTCGCCCCCCGGGGTCATCCCCCCGCGTCATTAATAACACTTGGGTAGCCCAACGGATATTTAGCTGTCGATTTGTGCAAGAAACGTAGAATGATTTCGTCATTAATGTTATGTAAATTTAAGGTTTGCTAAATTCTTTACACACACACCCACACCAACAAATTTAAAGGAACGCGAATAAATTCGAATTTTTTATTAAACAATTTCAACTAATTCTCTGTGAAACGAAGTCAAATTAACTAATTGCAGTTCGTTTTATAAAGTTTTTTTTGTGCGCATGTCCTAAGACAAGTCCCGCATTGATTTGGGTGCGGAAAATACTATTTCCCGTACTAGTGCGGAAAGTAGACTGTTGCCAATTTAAAATTCGGTACCAATGTAAATGTGTATTTATAAATATGAGAATGCATGCAAGCACAACGTACACCTCTTATACTTCAAATAGCATTACAAATTAACAATATGGTACTGTGCAATATGGTACTGAATAAATACAATTTTGAAGAAAATATAGACTTTGAATTATATGTAATTGGTAGTGTGACAATATTTAGTATTTATTCGTATAAAAAATAAGATACATTATTCGTGCGATAAGGCCGTTTCCCGAATGAGCGAATGAGTGTACAGCACGAGCCGAAGGCGAGTACTGTATTAAGAGCGAATTCGGGAAACGGCCTTATCGCACGAATAATGTATCTTATTTTTTGTACGAATTGCCTTCCTGCACTAATAATGTAAATTACTATTACCATTGTGAAACCTGCAAAAAGAAATAAAACTAGTAGTAGTAGTAGTAGTTACTGTATTTTTTACAATTGTGTAACTGGCTATCGACTTTCGGATCCTTCTGCCGCGTGTTAGTGGATATGTATGTGAGTGTTAACACTTGCTAGTTCAGAAAATGTCCCTCGAGTTTTCTAAAGTGTCGTTAATTATATTCCAACGGCAACCGACTACCCGAACCGACATAAAACTAAAAATAGCGTTTTTCAGTATGAACTAGTAATAATTAATTTCCAACAACCTGTGATATATTTAGCCAATACAAGTACGGGATATAATTACTGCGTTACCAAACCTAAATAATAATGTTGTTAATCTTTAAAATTGATTCATGTGAAAATTATAGCAAGTATTCTTCAATTTCTCACAAATTTCATTTTTGGATTTGTATCCTTCTTCAAACTAGTACCGATTCAATTTGAACACATTTTTTTTAAACTAATAATATAAAAGTAGCTCAAAATAATTGACGAGATTATTCAACAGACCCCGTCGAACCACGGGTATTTCATCTAATAATAATTTATATTTTTATTTATATAACCGTATGAAACGCACGCGCTACCAATTGAATTCATATTAATGTTATCTACTCAGGGTACTTCATAAGAGATCTTCAATTGATTACACTAGTAAGAATATTGATTGCATCGTTGAAACCGAGAGTTGGATCCAAATGTAGGAAGTCGCAAACTGTTTCCACCCATAAAACCGTCAGCCTTTTAGCTAGAAAGTTGCGATAATTTAGCTTATCTGCCTACAAATTGATCCAATTTTAAACGGCTCTGCTTTTTATCGTAACCAGTCATTAAAATCGTCCTGCTTGCGACGATATGCACGTGTGGAATGTGGTAGCGTACCCGTGCCAAGACGCGGCAGGGGGAGTAAAACAGCGCGCAAACACCATACCGTGCGATTTTTTATTTTTCTTCCACCTCGCCTGATTCCGAGAACCGCGCGTCCGCATTTCTGTGTGTCACCTTGCAACCGGTTCAAGTGCAAAAACACAAAAAGTCAGGGTGGACTTTAATTAATCGATGTTGTTTTTTGTTTTGCATCCGATATTTGGTTCCCATCGCATTTTAGAAAATCGTATTTATTTTATGAACACACAAAAAACAGCGCGGCGTGTAATTATAGGGGGGCCGCAGCGACGCACATATTGGGACTTTATTAAGAAACGCCTACCTATTTGGAGTTTGATTTAGTGCGGCCGGCAGGTGAGGGGGAGATCTCTCGACCCTGTGTTAAAACGCGGGGTGGCGCGATTTCACCTGTCTTCGGGGACCGGAGGAATTGCGTTTGTAACTACTTCCGCTGGCAGATGTCACGGGCTAATATTATTGAGATATGAGACGTATTTAATTGAGATACACACGTCTTCGAGTTGAGATGATTATTATATAGACGTTTTACGATTAGTAAGAGATTAGTCTAATAAATTTAATTTTATTGAGAGATTATTTTATAATTATTATAATGTATTCCGGTAAGAGTGTCCTTATAAATATCTAATGTGTTCTTAATAGCCTTGTTTAGGTTACAAAATCAATAACACATACTCAAGTATTTTTAAGTGCAAAATCCAAATAACATTTTTTTATTACGAAATTGTAATAAATTTAATTGTTGAAATTACAACTACATTTATGGTCTACCACTCTAATTTAGAGCAAAAATATCAAATTAACAGATGACAGTTCTATATTAGAGGTGGTCAACTAGTTGATAGCAATAGACCGGTCGATCGCGAAGTCAATTTTGGTCGATCATTTGCAACTACTTAAGGTAGATACGTTAAATATACTTTGCTTATCTAACATATATAAGTGTAAACCCACCTCTTAGCAATCTACATTTCGATCTTATATCACTAGCCGAGCTACACTGATGAGATCTAGTGTAGCTCAGCTAGTGAGGATGAATTCACACAATATCTCGAGTGGTTATATACAAAAATTATACAACTAACCTCCTAGGAGGAAAGTTAAACACCATCTGGCGGCACCATATCAATTAGCAATGCACACCCATATGGTAATAACTGTCAACATGCTCATGCCATCAGGAACACCGGGTAGTGCCCTCTAAGGAATAATATTCCAAAAGAGTGTTTGAGATATCACCATATTACCATACACACTTATATATGTTTTATAAGATTGGCTTTGTGCTGATATCGACCCCTATCAACCAAACTATGCCGTCCACTATTTCAAAAGACTTGAACTATGCACTACACTATTATCCGTTATTTTCTATGATTAAATTAAGGTCATTTATTAATTTAAGACTAATTAAAGAAATATATGTGAAAAATAATGTAATGCATAGTTCAAGTCGTTTGAAATAGTGGACGGGTATAGTTTGGTTGGTGGGGGCCGCCCGCCCACCCCACTTTCGCTCGCATAGTTTTTTCATAGGATAACACTCTTTTTGGAATAGTTTAAACTATATAAAACATCTATATCCATTGAAAAAATTATGCGAGCGAAGGTGGGGTGGGCGGATGGCCCCTACCAACCAAACTATGCCCGTCCACTATTCCAAATGACTTGAACTCTGCACTACACTATTATCCGTTATTTTCTATGATTAAATTAATGGTCATTTATTAATTTAAGACTAATTAAAGAAATATATGTGAAAAATAATGTAATGCATAGTTCAAGTCGTTTGAAATAGTGGACGGGCATAGTTTGGTTGGTAGGGGCCGCCCACCCACCCCACCTTTGTCCGTATAGTTTTTCTATAGGATAACACTCTTCTTGGAATAGTTTAAACAATACAAAACATCTATATCCATTGAAAAAATCATGTGAGCGAAGGTGGGGTGGGTGGGTGGCCCCTACCAACCAGACTATACCCGTCAACTATTTCAAACGACTTGAACTATGCATTACATTATTTTTCACATATATTTTTTTAATTCGTCTTAAATTAATAAATGGCATTAATGTAATCATAGAAAATAACGGATAATAGTGTAGTGCAGAGTTCAAGTCATTTAGAATAGTGGACGGGCATAGTTTGGTTGGTAGGGGCCACCCGCCAACCCCACCTTCGCTCGCATAATTTTTTCACTGGATATAGATGTTATGTATTGTTTAAACTATTCCAAGAAGAGTGTTATCCTATGGAAAAACTATGCGAACAAAGGTGGGGTGGGTGGGCGGCCCCTACCAACCAAACTATGCCCATCGACTATTTCAAATGGCTTGAACTATACATTACATTATTCGCTATATATTTTTAAAATTAAATCTAATTTAATAACTGAAATTAATAGAATCATAAAAAGTTATAAATAATTGTGTAGTGCAGAGTTCAAGCCATTTGAAATAGTCGATGGGCATAGTTTGGTTGGTAGGGAGCGCCCACCCACCCCACCTTCGCTGGCATAGTTTTTCCATAGGATAACACTCTTCTTGGAATAGTTTAAACAATACAAAACATCTATATCTATTGAAAAAACTATGCGAGCGAAGGTGGGGTGGGCGGGTGTCCCCCACCAATCAAACTGTGTCCGTCCACTATTTCAAATAACTTGAACTCTGCACTATACTATTAACCATTAATTTATATTCTATTAAATTAATTCCATTTGTTAATTTACACCTAATTCGTAAAAAAAGTGAGAAACAATGTAATGCATAGTTCAAGTCGTTAACTTAACTATGCCTGTCTATTATTTCAAATAGTATAGTTTTCAGTTCACTAGGAATTTTATTATAAAAATATATATAAAATAATAATGAGAAAGTAGTTTTCAAAAAAGCAGGTATATTTTAGAGTTGTAACCTGCTAAAGTCGGATTTTAGGATAGTTACATTAGTAATGTATTTGAAATTGCTCTACCACTCTAATCTAGAGCAAAATAATCATACTGGTAGATGATTTTAGATAACGTAGAATAATAATTCGAAATCAGTTTTCAACTCAACAACTTATAATACAAATAATAATTAATTTAACCTCCTCTATATCCCGTAATTTGGTATTAATATCGTGCCCTTTTTGTTGTTTTTTTCCCCTCGCAGCGGTCGCGTTTTCAGTCCCAAACAACAAACGCTTGTATAAATAAATATATATCGGATGATCTACACAGATTGGAATCGATGGCATCCATCTCCGCCGTCAATCAGTGTACCTCACGTGTCAATCACACTGGTGGACACTTGTTATGCCTTGTCCTACACGGCTGTTTTATAACCCGGCCCTCGCTAAACATCCACACACGCTCACATATCTCCCGGAGAGTTGCATGCGCGCATCGGCGAACGCAGATCTACGTGCGATAGCATTCAATCGAATTTAATTCCTTCGCTTTTGCGAAAACGCAGAGGCGGACGAAAAAATTACACAGCTACAGCAGCAGCACGGCGAAAGGCCAAATTCGGACAAGAAAGAGAAAGACATAAATATTGATTTGTTTTTCTATGGCTCGCTACGCTCGCACAACAGCTTTTTTTAAAAACTATTCAGAGCATACTTTGATTTTACTTATCTAACTATACAGATAGGTAAAATCAAAGTGTGCTCTGAATAGTTTTAACATACGTTAAATCACTCAATACCCATAGCCCGAGACGGGTCTAAACTTGTTCCCTTGCGCTAAATTCGAGCGGCTGCGTGGACTCGGTACGCGGCATATACTTTGCATCTGAAGCTGTTTTCGTTTATCACTATTTGCTGCTCCTGGATTATTTCTCTTTGTCGTTCCCGACGCGCACAATTCTACCTCGTCCCTTACAATCGGTGCACGTCCGCTAAACTAGAAGTGATACAGCTCGCCACGAAGCGGTTAAACGAAAGTACCTTGAGTAGTAACCATTTGGAATGAACTATTAAATAAAAAAATTGCAAAATTGTTTGTTTAAACCTAGCTCAGTGACCGAGTGGTTAGAGGTTCTTTAATAAATTACATGTAATATTAATTATTTTTTTCACCTTTTTTAAAAACGGGAAATTTCCTTAAAAAAAACTATTTATTGTCTATAACATTATATATTATATTATCACTACGGGATGTAGATACGGAAATTGCAGCTATTTGTAAGAACATTTCATAGAATCATAATATGTCCATAATTTGATTCGGAAAAATGTTTGGTTGGACGCAAGCAATTTTTATAAAAAGTTGATTTCATATCAATTAATTCTGAAAGTTGTGTAGTGATAACACCAGATTTGTTTTCATAATAATTAAAAATTATGTTCTTTTGTTTTAGTAGACTACCATCGAAATAAATTCATATTAGAATTTGTTTACACATTCTATTATACATTAAATAACATTAACATAATTTAAAAGAATTCATTTTTGATTTGTTGATCTTCCCTGTCTTCACCTCAGGATTTGTGGCCTTTATCTCATCCCACGCTATCGGTATTAAGGAATGTATGTTTATATCACTTCCTTTGATGTTATTTTACTTTATGTTGCCGTTTATCCTTAAGTTTTTAGCTTAAAAGGGATTTAATCTGCTTTGAAATATTTACTTTTATTGTAACAACTTTATATCCATATCTATTTTCCGCATGTACTTGAAAATTAGTTACGTGCAAAACTCGAAAGATAAGAGGGCCAAGGTCCCCCCACAATTGTTTACATACATTTTTTTTTGTATTGAAACATATTTATTTTCGGTGGCCCCTACTACCGTTATCTAATCTCAATTACAAAAAAAAATATCAAGTCGACTCCGATTGCAACACAATGACATGCCCCCCAACCCCCCCGCGCACAATAGATCATTAATTGTCCGCACGGTTGTCGTCATTACCGCCGTTTCGAAAGTCGATTCTAGGCGTGGCGCGCCGCCAAATGATTTACTAGGCCCAGAGCGCGATGAGAACGCACTTGTATTATTATTATTAGTATCATTGCCCGAATGAAAAAAATAAATTATAATCGATATTTGGGGCGATTGATCGATTGTTGTCCGCGGGGGGTTGGGGGGGCTCCGATCGGCGATTTTAATTAATGCATAAATCACATTGTGTGTTGTTGCTACGAGCTCTTTTTTATTTTCGTGTTGGTCGAATGACAACGCTTGTCCTTTCTAAAACCGATCATTAGCAATAATAAATTCGGAGCGGAGCGGTTTGTAATTATAACGGTGAGAGGAGTTTGCTGAGGCGAGCGGGAACAACGTTCGTGGGTCCAAGGGAGATGACCTTACGTATTTAGCCTTCATTGTTTATAACTTTATTTTTTATAACAACAAAAAAAACAGTAAATGATTTTTAAGGTCAATTTTTAATTATCAATGCATATAAATGCCAATATATTGGAAATATAATTTTAAAAAAGCAGTAAATGATTTTTTAAAGTCAATTTTTAATTTTCAATGCATATATTGGTAATTACCCAGCTCAGTGACCGAGTGGAGGTCTCGTACTGAGCATTGGGGAGCCTGAGTTCGATCCCCAGGGGGTAACGAATTTCCGCGAATCTCCTTTCACAGTTTTTCAGAGGTTTTATGTGAAGTTAAGGTAAATACCGGGTGATTAAACTCCTCTGAGCTTCTCCCTTGAACGGCGGAAAAGCCTCACAACTGATAGCCCTATAAAGATAGAAGTTTTTATTGGTCATTAAAAATTGACTTTAAAAATCATTTACTGTTTTTTTTTATATACATACATGATTTCTATTAATAAATTAGTCAAAATTCAAATAATCATGGAATAAAAAAAAAGATTTTTATAGCTATTAGTACAAGGGCTTTGCTGCTGGTAAAAAGAGCAGCCCAGAAGAGTGTAATCAGTTTATTTACATTAACCCTTTCATGATTTTTAAATCTAAATATTTTTTCTTAATGTGTGTGAATATGCGTAATAATAACGCATATTCACACACATCAAAATTAAAACGATTCTAAAACTGCTCATGGATTTTCTTTAAAATGTATAGTAGGCAAGAAATCTAGTGATTAAGAGCAATCATATGGAAGTAGAGGCCTGAAAATCTTATGGTGGCAAATACTATCGGCGGAGCTTAAAAATTAACTTCATAGAAAACGTCTAAAATAAAATAAAAACAAAGGTGTTTCGCAAAATTTCACCCACAACGGAGTTTTAATGAAAATTTTGTTAATTAAAATGTAATCCAATTCGGATATTCGTTATTTAAAATTATTTTTAAATTTTATTTAATTAACTTGATCTTTTGAAAAGGTTTAATTGATATAATTCAATGGGTGATGTTCTCAATGTAAATGTGATTAAGCCTACTCACCCCGACAAGGTACGATTTAGTACCTTGACGAGGTCGAGCAGGTTTGAGACGAGTAAAAGTTATTAGATTTAGGTTCGGTTGTATAAAGACTATAGCCTGTTATTATAATGTTAGATCTTGCATACATTCTTGTTATCTTTCAATTTCAATTAATTTATTTAAATTGGATGCGATTCCTCTGTATAGATCTTGTTAAAAACTAAATACAATATCAGAATTCGTATCATCGCGTGATTCCAACTTTAAATGATATCCAGTAGAAAAATGAGCCTACATTCAAAGTGGATACATTCAGTTGCTCAAGAACTAACAATGTCGTATTACTGTAGTTGTAAATGAGGAAATGAAGCAATAAACCCGTTCCCCGCAAATGTGTACCGTGGAATCCTGGTTTTGAAAACCGAAAAAAAATCTCCACCCATTTGTTTTCGCATCGTGCAATCCGCAACCTAGTGCATACTGTTCAATGCTAATGCGCGCTCCATTCTAACGTAATAACTTTGTCGGCGACTCCTGCAAACAAACATATATTACCATGAGAGAGGGTGTATATGTATGTATTAGTATGTATTAGTGTGTATTAGTGTGTACGCGCGCGCGAAAATTAGCGTCCAGGTGCGTGCATGTGTGCATGCGCGTCCGTAGCCCGGGGGCAGGACTTGACACCCCCCTGACGACCCTAGCAACCGTGGTATTGACTTTTCACGCTCGACACCACCGCCATCTTAAAACATGGCGCATTACAACTCTATTTAGGGGGGTGGCGAGACGAAACGAATCGTGCGAGCATATGTGTATACAATATACCACCGAACAACCCCTCCTTATAGTTATTACGGGTTTTAGAGGCGGCGGCTAATCGTGGTTTAACATGCACGGGGTTTTTCGGTGCGGCGGCATCGCACACAGGGAATAAGAGGAGCCACTGAAATTACAATCAGGCACGATCATCGATCAAAGTCAATAGTATTAATAATCAAAGTCGTATAGCGTAATGGATTATTACTTTTTTTTGTAGCTTATATTGCTATATTGGAATGTTTCAAGATATTTTTTGCGTTGGTGTATCAATAATTAATATGTATAATTTTCAAATGAAAAGGGTTAGTTTAGTTTAGTTATTTTTAAAGGATACCATTGTAAATTCTTAAACTCATCACAAAATCTAAAAATATATAAACCTTTTATTAGCAAAAAAACTTCTATCTTAAGTTTCATGACTAATATAGTTGAAATAGACTGAAATGTGTAACTGTTACAAACAAAATCAGCGTTATAGGTAACGTTGTTTTAGTTTAAACTTTAATTTCCGTCTAATTATTAATCAAAACCAGCAGGATACATACAAACACATACAGTCAGCAAATAAAAAAAGCACTTAAATTTAATCTTGCATCCATAATTTCAACCGCAAGCTGCCGAACTCTTTGTCTTCGCCAGTTTTATTTACTGCATTAAAACGTTCACGGTTTTATAACGCAGGAAGGAGAGTTTTATAGCCCTCCCGAAAGCACGCGTGTTGAGTTCTATATGTTTATACATATTTTTTTTAACGAGCACCCTACCTCTCGCGCACACTGATGTCACTGGCTTAGTCAAATTTAATTGGGTGGGACAGTGGACAGTCGCGGCATCATAAAATAACTCATTTAAAACGTAACCTACTGAAGATAAGAACTTGAATGACATAATATATTATTGAGATACTAACTATCTAACTAGTTTTTCTTTTTTGGCAAAAATTATACTCGCTCTGTCTCAAATTATTATATTTATTTCTTCAAAATCCTTTCTATTAATTCAACTTCTATAAATATATAAACACAGGATTTTGAAGAAATGTATATAATAATTTGAAACAGACTCACTCTGTGCTAAATTATTATATACATATTTTTTGTCTTTCTGAGAGAAATAATAATCTGTTATTCTAGTAAATACAGCCGTTGATGTTCTCAATGTAAATGTGATTAAGCCTGCTCACTTCGACAAGGTAATATTTTTGCAGATTGCCTATTTTTAGCATAGTTCTCAATGTATATGTGATTAAGCCTGCTCACCTCGACAAGGTACTAATTTTGCAGATTGCCTATTTTTGGCATAGTTCTCAATGTAAATGTGATTAAGTCTGCTCACCTCGACAAAACTTCTCCAAAACCAAAATTTATTTATAAATTTGATCGATGTTTACGTTTTTCTATTGATTTAAAATGTCATCTCTTGTTGAATGACCCTATACAACTAACTTGAAGTGTTTTTTTCTTCTTTGTCGGGTAGATGAATCTAATTAATAATTTGTATAAAAATATATATTGGAGCGGAATGCAGGGCACCGGCCAGCATCATCATCATCATCGTCGCAACACGCTTCGGTGGTCGCGCAAAGCGCCCGAAATGAAAGCGGGTGCCCCTCTTCAGAAACAAACGCGCGCGCGGAATGAAGTTTCGGATATGTCAAAAAGCTTTTACGGCGACAAAAGATTCTTTTTTTGAGCGGGTTGTCAGATCGGTGAAACGTGTGTCCATTCAGGGGAATCATTCTAGTTAAGTGGTTTATTGTCACAGAAGGAGTGGATATGGTGGCATTCTAAGACCGTACCTGCCTTCGCATGCCGATCCTATCTGTTCTGTCCGAGTATATACCTGTCCAACACAACAAAAAAAACATAGTTTTATACATGTTATGTATGCAATTTTTATTATTAGATTATTAAGATGAGCTGAGAGTTAATATTTGTATTGGCCATAAGCTTAAAACTACTTTTTGGATATTAATTTATTGAAAATGTGCCACTTTTGTGAATACATTATTTCACGTCGAGTTGAGCATGATTGAGTATTCGTATATTTTTAACAACTGTAACTGGTGAATGAAGAAATTAACGTACTTAATTATTGATTGTTTCATAAGTAAAATAATAACAACCGTTTAAAAAAAAAAATATTTTCTTGTGTTTTTTTGTATTGTCCTGTAACTGGTGTCGGTCTGTTGAGCAATAAATGCAATAAAGCATTTATTGTCCAACAGATATCGACACCAGTTACAGGACAATATAAAAAAACAAGAAAATAAATAAGGTAATAGAGTAGCATAAATACAGACTCTTGAAATTGAATATAATATATATATATATATATATATATATATATATATATATATATATATATATATATATATATATATAATGTGTGTGTGTAATAGAATAAAATATAAAAAATTGTGACTTGTTATTTGTATTTTAGTGTGTAATTATTAAAATTGCAACTAAAAAGATTTTAATTAATACTTTTCGTAAACATAATTAAGTCAGAAATCAAGCTAATGCGTGACATAAAAAATTCGTCACTTAGTTTTTTACTCACGGCCCATTATATGTTATGGAATTGAAAATTTTATTTTCTTATATTTTGCTGTGTATTTATTAAAATTCAAGCTGGCAAGATATAAACTACTATTTTTCTTAATCAAAATTAAATAAGGAATCGAAATATTGTATATATGGTATGTATAATTGAATAAAATATAAAATAAATACTAGAGCAACAATACCTTGGGCCCCAAAAAAGTTAGTTACGGCCATTCTGGTTTGTTTCGAGAAAAAAAATAGCATATACCCTTTGCAATTTATTGTTAAATTAATAAATTTCATTATTGTTTCAGAGTTTACAGAGTGCGGCTAGACGGGCGGGCACGAGCTGCGCGAATTGCAAGACGACGACGACGACCCTGTGGCGAAGAAATCAGAATGGAGAACCCGTTTGCAACGCCTGTGGACTCTACTATAAACTACACAACGTAAGTACAACAACGGAAAGATGCCATCATCATTTTTATTGTTTCCTTATTCTGTATTTGCCTGCCATTATTATCTGCGGATTCCCATGAGCGCGATTCCCTCGCGCGGGCCGCGCCGCCGCCCCCCGCGGAACACTCGCTGTTTGTATGTGTGTGTGTGTGTTGATATATGCGCGCTCGGCTTTATTTATACACCGACGTCTTTTCTACACATTGTTATACTCAAAAGGATTCGCGGTGCGGAGTTATTTATTTACTAGAGAGGAGAGCGGTAAGCGAAAAAGGCGCGAGTGACCGTTTTCGGATGACGGCAGTGCGTAATTTATCAAAATGAGCCGACTATTATTCACAATTACTGTGATAAATTGTGTTAAACACACAAAGATTATAATTCTAATTCAGTGTCTATTCAGCCGAACTATTTTGAACAATTTGAACCCCATCAGGGCGAATTTTCGCTTAATCTGCAGAGGTATTATGTTTACTTCACAGAATACCTCTGAAGATTAAGCGAAAATTCGCCCTGATGGGGTTCAAATGGTTCAAAATAGTTCGATCAAATAGACACTGAATTAGAATTATAATCTTTGTGTGTTTAACACAATTTATCACAGTAATTGTGAATAATAGTCGGCTCATTTTGATTAATTAATATTTCTCTTATTAAAAATTAAATAAGGAATCGAAATATGTAGTGCCACAAAAATATGTCACTCCGTTTTTCAATTACCACACAGTAAATGGTCGATGTGGAGCATGAACATTGTATTTTGTTATATTTAGCTATCCTTCTTTCAATAGTTTCTTCTAGAGACAATTTCCAATACAATTTTAACGCAATTTTAAATTGCAATAGTTTCTGATTGAAACACAGATGTTAACTCGCTTAGCTAGCAACTTGTAATTTGCTTGATAAAATTATCACGACTTTAAAAACTTTTAAATAACTTTAATAATCGTTTAAAAAATCTTGTTGGTATACCAGTTAGGTGTTAAAAATGTAGAAAGACCCTGAAAAAATAAAAGTACACGCAGTAACATTTGATATTAATAGCTACAGTACTCTCTATTATATTTTTAAGTCGTTTATCAATTGGCCACGGTGGTTTTGCATTTTGCGTAATACGATAATTCCCGACTCTCGCTCTTATATTTATTCTGCTGCGGGCGATCATCGGCTCGGCAAATTCGACCGCATTTTCCGTGCAATTTGCTCTTATAAAGCTGCCTTCAAGTGGCTGCCCCATTATAAAATCATACCCATTAAACAATGAAGTAATTAATGTAATCGGGTCTGATTAGTCGCGCAGCCTTCGGTCTGAATTCCGCGACGGGATTTTTTCCTGTGTTTACAACTTAAACGAGCAGAATTAGGTAAAGAGCGCGCCGACTTGTCTGCTAGTTTGTAAGCGTTTCCGATTGCGTTTGTCTTGTATTGTGTCCACTGTTTGCAACATCTTTGAGGGGGGACATAAACACACACACACACACCGGGTAATCTAAGAAGTAAATCTAGCGCATATCCTTGGCGCGGGGTCTAATGATAGGGGGCTGTTGCAATTTTTGTGTCCCATGCGAAGTGATACTTTACGCACACAATGAGGGGCGGTGGTTTGAAAGGGAGATCCAAATTACACCCTGTACGTGCATTATCGGATTACTTGCCGACGAAGTGGACGGATTTTATTTTATATATAAGATTTTATTAAATCCGAAAGGAAATTACAGCGTTCGTAAAGTGCGCTGTAGGCGTGCAGCGACCGACGTCGTTACCTAAACAACAATAACAATTTGTTACGGGAATATACGGCGCGTCGTAATAAGCAGAGCAGATCAGGTCAGATCGGGCGATAACACACAGATTCCATATGCACATCGGCATTGAACTACCGAGAAACAGCGGCTATAACACACAAAAATTACAGCTTGTTAGTTTGTTATGTCTTATGCAAATCATAATTTAACTGAATTATAATAGTTAAATTATGATCAGTTTAATTTTTAGTAAAAGTTATGTTTTTTAACTTTTTTGGTGCTCCGCGAATTTTTCTTATGATCAAAAGTGCTGCCTGCCTTCATTGCTATAGATAGTTCAGTAAGGCCAATGAAACAAAAATTGTAAAAGACATTCGGTTTAAAAATATACTTTTTGCAAATTAATTTGTTGCAAATTAACCACTCATTAACTGAACTATAATAGTTAATGAGTGGTAAATGTATACTAAAAACCGATATTCTCGAAGGTTAATGAATGGAAAAGTTTAATTTTTATTAATTACGTAGTCTTAAAAAATGGAACCCTAGACATTAATTTTTGAGTGTGAGTGTATGTGTGCGCTATAACCCAGGTCTGCAGACATTAATTATAAAATTAAATTTAGAAGTAAAAAAAAAACTACAATCCATCACTACAGCTCCAGATAAACGCAATTCAAATCATTTAAAGAATTGGGGTGTAATTGAATCGCCTTAATTGCAGATCTTATCTTTTTCCGTTTCGTTTCTTTCGACCAAACGACTCTTTCACACACGCACTCGAGCAGGATGTTGGACTGCGCTTGTATGTGTGTGTGTGTGTATCCTACGCAAGGCGCGCACAGTGAGCAGCTAATATATCTCCCTCCCTGACATTTATAAAACAAATTTCTAATTCAGTCGGAGAGAGATTGTTGGGCGAGATTATCGAATCTTGCTGAGATTATCTTTTGGTCTGAAAGAGCTTCTGTATTCTCCGGGCGAAAATAACTCATACATCTTGATGGAGGTGCGTATTAACTCATTCTTAGTGACGGGACACGGTGTGTTTCTTTTTAAAACGGAACGCAGGCCAGTTTGTATGGAAATCAGGCAATTTCGGCCCGAATACAAATATTAACTGAGCCATTCATTAGGGGAAAATGGCAGGAATCATTTTTTAAATAAAACTAAAACGAAAAATGTGATAATTTTTAACTAGTATTCAATATATATTGGTTCAGTATAATACATTTACGGTTTACTTCTGTAGATTTTATTAGACGTTTGAAATTAATTTATTTATTTATTTTATTGTTTCTACATTAATCATACCTCAGATATGATTAATACATTTATATATATATATATATATATATATATATATATATATATATATATATATATATATATATATATATATATATATATATATATATATATTCAGAAACATTTAATATGTTTAGTGGCAAATACCAAATTAATTCAATCCCAAATGTTCCCGTAATCGTTTCATACAATAGTAAAATAAATTATTAAATTATGATCACCTTATTATGAATATTAAATGAAATTTGTTGCAAGTTTTGTTGTAATACTTTGACTAATGTGACACCGAGGATTGTATGGCAAAAATAAAGGTACTGTTTGCCTTCTTATGTAGGCAAGTCAGTGATAATTAGGAGACACAACTTGATATTAGGTAATTTTATATTGTTATTGTTATTCAGTTGTATTATGATTTCTTTCTTAATGATTGGAATTGTCATGTTTGACTCGTATTTTACTACTGTAACCAAAGAAAGTAATTTAATTAATGCCAATAAATATCATAATTCTGCACTGAGAACAGTTAGTAAATGTTAATAAATAAATAAATCACGTTTATGATATCGCAAAAAAGTCTGCAATCAACATTTAATTTCCTTATACAACTCTCCGACTGTAGTGGCATTTCAAGTTGAACCAAAAAAATATATAGCTCCCATTGATGATTTATTCTAATAACTCTGCGCCCGACGGCGCTTCGCCTCTCTTTTTTCCTGTTCTTCATCATCACCGTCCTGGCTGGCGGTGGGCGCGTTTGCTCGTTAAAGAGTGTCGCGCAACAAACGGAACGCGCGAGGCGCTTTTAATAATTTCTCTGGCTATATATTAAGCGGTACTAAATTATGACAACCACTTACTTCTGGGAATCGAACGGTAGCCCCCCTGTTCGGAAATTTCAGGTTCCTATTACGCGCGGGCTTTGATTTATATTAATTGGAAACCGTTCTAGTTAGCCCACTACTCGAGGGTACCGTACGTTTAAATTACCAAGCGCCCGGGTTGGTTGCGAAGTGTGTTATTTATCATCCGGCTATGGGAAGAAATGAAAAGTATGATCGCACATCGTAAAATACAGAACGGTAGCAGTCAGTGGGAAAATCCATCCGCGTTATTATTTTATCGGTAATTAAGGGCTCTCGCGTTGATTAATGTCGCCGCGCGAACGTGAAGAAGTAATGGATGGCCGCAATTTGAATAAATAAATAATATCGCGGCGTTGAGTAATAATGCGGAGAGCGTAGGTAGCAGGAGGTAGTTGACAGATACGTTGCTTATCTAAAACGCAGACACCGCGGGAGATTAGCTACCATATTAATATTAATCCGAGGAGGAAAAACTGGTTTATTATTGCGGTGTAATTTATAAATAAAACAGGTCGTGTTTATATAGCGCTCTCGCATCCCCCCATGTCGGGATTAGGTCGCGATTACATCTCAATATGTATTAAGCGTCCCCCCTTGGCAATCTTTTAACACAAAGCGCCTGGACTTTACCAGATAAGACTCAATCTGGCGGGACTCAATGACCCGGAACTTAAAGTGTCGCTAAATAGGCTCCGGAAATAGACAAATGCTGCCGTTCTTCCGCTTTGTCAGCAAACGCCCTCCACTACGCATTGATCTTAATCTATTTCCAATTGTGCTCTCTTGGTATTAATGAGCCAAGTCGTTTATACATAAGAAAATCCGACAGCTGACAGTAGCGCTTTACTTTTATTATTCTAATTTGATTTACATGCGGCGAATCGAATTGTTACAGGTGAACCGGCCGCTGACGATGAAGAAGGAAGGCATCCAGACGCGGAATAGAAAGCTCTCCTCAAAGAGCAAAAAGAAGAAGAGCGGCGGGCCTTGTCTGTCGCTCGGCGGCATGATGAGCGACATGATGAAACCGCTGGACAGTAAAGGCGCGTTCGGTGGCGGCGGGTTTGGCGGTGGCATGGGCGGTGGACATCCGCACCTCAACCCCGCCATACACCCCCATCACGCCATGTCTCACTGGTACCAGCACGGTGGACACCCTCAGGGCTTTGTGAGTGCACCACCGCCCCCAGCACCACCACCCACCGCCTCATATCACCACCATATGAGCTCCCTTAGCGCCGCCGGATTAGGATTGACAACCTCAAATGGAATGGTGAGTACTATTTCAGTTATCCTGAATTGAATTAACATATTTACAAACATTACTCTGAAAAAAGTTTTAATAAGAAAGTTATGCTAATCTTATTATACGCACAGTTTTTTTTGCATTTTATAAGAGACGGCAATAGTTAATTAAAAACTTACAATGGATTTAATGTTCCGATTAAATTCCCTACAATTTGGTCCATGAATCATCGTGCTAGCGTTTTAAAATAAAATAAACTAAAATATACGTGAAATCCCATGTTACCAAAATAATGTTCACAGAGTAGTGTTCACAACAGAGTAGTTTTTATTATTCATAATTTAAAATACAATTTTTATTTATTTATATTCCTCTTCTATTTCAGTCTGGTTGGCGATCAGAATACACGTGATAAGTTTTCCCCTGCAGTGGCTAGTCCACCACCGTCACCGCCGCCGCCAGCCGATTCCACCCCACCACCCCCACACACACATAAACACTAAAAAGGTTGTACATATTAATAATTTTTAACGCGGCGGTTTTTGCGTACCTGTATATATTTGTTATATTTATAAATACAAATAGTTAGATTATTGCGCGAAAAAAATACAAGTATATGATTAAAATTAATGAATTAGTAAACGTGTAAAAAGCATTGTGTATAATAATTTAAGTACAAAAATGAATGAATCGTTTCTAAATAAAAAGTAATTGTAAAATGTAAATAGATGTTAGAGCATTTTTTTAAAAAAACATAAATTGTAAATAATATTATAAATATATATATTTAAATGTAATTTACGATAATGTGCAATCTACAAACAAAAAAAGTAAACACGGAATGTAATAGGAATTATAAGAAAGTGTGCCCCTTTTGAAGACCTGTTCTGTTTCTCAAAAACATAATATTGATATTATGTTTGCGTACTAAAATGCGCGCGAGGGACTGTAATATAAATATCATGCATTCATGATTAAAATGAAATACGCTGGAACGTCGATAATAATAAGAAAAATATACAGTCAATAATACAAATCATAATCATGTAAATTGAAGAAATACGATATTTGGGCAGAGCGATATATTCATTCGAAATAAATCTGCTAAAATCGTACATAATTCACTTTAATGGTTACAGAAATGTACCGGATGAATAAAGTCATGTGGTAAAATTGTTAGGTGTTTTAATTATGCACTGTATTTGACTATACTGTAATTTTGTTTTAAGTCTAGATTTACTGTACGCATCTGTACATACAATACTGTATAATATTTTTTTACAGAAAAAATAAATTATACAGCATTGCATGTACAGATGCGTACAGTAAATCTAGACTTAAAACAAAATTACAGTATAGTCAAATACAGTGCATAATTAAAACACCTAACAATTTTACCACATGACTTTCTTCATTCGGTACATTAAAAACAAAATTACAGTCTATTAAAATACAGCACATAAAAATATTGCGTACAGTAATCTTACAACTTTTAAACAAATATATATTCACTTCAGGTAATTTTTTTCGCTAGAATTCTATCGGAATTATCGACGTTCCAGATTTTTGACATCAAACTTCTAAACGTTTGAACTAATCTGTATTTTTACCGATTTAACGGAACATTGTTTTGTCTCAATAAATGCACTCTGAAAACGAATACCAAAGCTCGTGGGTTCCAATTTTACCGGGGTGCATTTTTTGAAATATAATTTATGTATTCATAATAAATAATTATTTCCCAGAATACATATTTGTCTCACTAGAACATCCAGACATCCATTTGTGTTGGCTCAAAATGTGATTACTAGTTAATCATGAATGCACCGTTTCAAAATATATTCTTCTCTCGCGCTCATACCCTACCACCGCCCCAAAAACTACGGGTCGTATTCTATAATAATTAGACTTGCATTATTTTTGTGTGTACATACTGTTTTATATTTTAATTCGTGTCTGCGAATATCGAATTAAAATATAAACCACAGCCCCCCCAAACCAACTTGCCCCCTTGGGTCCGGCCGCGTTTCACTCATTTCATTACTTTTTGTTGATTGATATTTATAGTACAAACGATTTTTAATTATTATTTATTGTGAGAGTGACACGCGGCCGCACACATTCGGCGGGATCCTCGGAACGGATGATGATGATGCCATGTAAAAATTTGTAATATTTTTTTTGTTTATTTTTGTTGGAATGAACGAATGTTTAACGTAAAACATAGAAATATAATTACATTTTCATGATGGACAAAAAACTTGTAAATATCTTGATGTATGTATATGCTCTTTGTGTGATACATAAATAAAAACTTATTTAAAAATAAATTTACTTGATTTGGATTTTTATGTGTTACAAACTCGTCCCCTTTTTTGCAGATTTCTCTTTTTCACGCGATTTCGCCAAAAATTTAAGAATTTTTAAGATATATCAACCAGTAGGGGGGAGTACGGTGACCATAAATCTTAAAAATTCTTATATTTTGGCCGAAATTACGTGAAATTTCAACCCAGAATGTCAATATATTCAATTGGGACGCAAAAATGTCACGAATTTCACGCAAATCGGTCCAAAATTTAAGAAAAATTTAAAATTTATGGTCAGCCTACTCCCCCCTTCTTACCATAAATCTTAAAAATTCTTAAATTTTGGACCGATTTTTGTGAAATTCGCTAACACTTTCGCATGTCGGGTTGAAATATTTACAACATTTTCAATTTCTGGTCGAAATTTCACGGAATTTCGGCCAAATTTAAGAAAAATTTAAGATTTATGGTCACCCTACTCCCCCCTTCTTACCATAAATCTTAAAAATCCTTAAATTTTGGACCGATTTTCGAGAAATTCACCAACACTTTCGCATCTCGGGTTGAAATATTTACAACATTTTCAATTTCTGGTCGAAATTTCACGGAATTTCGGCCAAATTTAAGAAAAATTTAAGATTTATGGTCAGCCTACTCCCCCCTTCTTACCATAAATCTTAAAAATTCTTAAATTTTGGACCGATTTTTGAGAAATTCACCAACACTTTCGCATCTCGGGTTGAAATATTTACAACATTTTCAATTTCTGGTCGAATTTTCACTTAATTTCGGCCAAATTTAAGAAAAATTTAAGATTTATGGTCAGCCTACTCCCCCCTTCTTATCATAAATCTTAAAAATTCTTAAATTTTGGACCGATTTTTGTGAAATTCGCTAACACTTTCACATGTCGGGTTGAAATTCGTGACAACTTTGCGTTCTGGTTTAAAATTCATAACATCATGATTGCGGTCTTTCAATACACTTGAATCATTGCTCGCCTAGTTTGAATACACAGGAAAGACAAAGTTCAGGCGTGCTGATCGGACCCGTGATGTGTGCAACATCCAGAAGGTATAGGTCCGCAGAACGTCAAAACGTTGGAATATGGAGTAAAAATCTCAAGAATTTCACGATTTTTAGTCGAAAATTGAAGATTTCTGAACACTTTAAAACCATAAGGTATAGGTACATGGATCAAGAAATTGACATGAAATTTTAAAAATATCGTCAAATCTGGTCGAAAATACGTGTAAAGTCTCCGCAGAACGTCAAAACGTTGGAATATGGAGTAAAAATCTCAAGAATTTCACGATTTTTAGTCGAAAATTGAAGATTTCTGAACACTTTAAAACCATAAGGTATAGGTACATGGATCAAGAAATTGACATGAAATTTTAAAAATATCGTCAAATCTGGTCGAAAATACGTGTAAAGTCTCCGCAGAACGTCAAAACGTTGGAATATGGAGTAAAAATCTCAAGAATTTCACGATTTTTAGTCGAAAATTGAAGATTTCTGAACACATTAAAACCATAAGGTATATAGGTACATGGATCAAGAAATTGACATGAAATTTTAAAAATATCGTCAAATCTGGTCAAAAATACGTGTAAAGTCTCCGCAGAACGTCAAAACGTTGGAATATGAAGTAAAAATCCCAAGAATTTCATGCTTTTTGGTCGAAAATTGAAGATTTCTGAACACTTTAAAACCATAAGGTATAGGTACATGGATCAAGAAATTGACATGAAATTTTAAAAATATCGTCATATCTGGTCGAAAATACGTGTAAAGTCTCCGCAGAACGTCAAAACGTTGGAATATGGAGTAAAAATCTCAAGAATTTCATGCTTTTTGGTCGAAAATTGAAGATTTCTGAACACATTAAAACCATAAGGTATAGGTACATGGATCAAGAAATTGACATGAAATTTTAAAAATATCGTCAAATCTGGTCGAAAATACGTGTAAAGTCTCCGCAGAACGTCAAAACGTTGGAATATGGAGTAAAAATCTCAAGAATTTCACGATTTTTAGTCGAAAATTGAAGATTTCTGAACACATTAAAACCATAAGGTATAGGTACATGGATCAAGAAATTGACATGAAATTTTAAAAATATCGTCAAATCTGGTCGAAAATACGTGTAAAGTCTCCGCAGAACGTCAAAACGTTGGAATATGGAGTAAAAATCTCAAGAATTTCACGATTTTTAGTCGAAAATTGAAGATTTCTGAACACATTAAAACCATAAGGTATAGGTACATGGATCAAGAAATTGACATGAAATTTTAAAAATATCGTCAAATCTGGTCGAAAATACGTGTAAAGTCTCCGCAGAACGTCAAAACGTTGGAATATGAAGTAAAAATCCCAAGAATTTCATGCTTTTTGGTCGAAAATTGAAGATTTCTGAACACATTAAAACCATAAGGTATAGGTACATGGATCAAGAAATTGACATGAAATTTTAAAAATATCGTCAAATCTGGTCGAAAATACGTGTAAAGTCTCCGCAGAACGTCAAAACGTTGGAATATGGAGTAAAAATCTCAAGAATTTCATGCTTTTTGGTCGAAAATTGAAGATTTCTGAACACATTAAAACCATAAGGTATAGGTACATGGATCAAGAAATTGACATGAAATTTTAAAAATATCGTCAAATCTGGTCGAAAATACGTGTAAAGTCTCCGCAGAACGTCAAAACGTTGGAATATGAAGTAAAAATCCCAAGAATTTCATGCTTTTTGGTCGAAAATTGAAGATTTCTGAACACATTAAAACCATAAGGTATAGGTACATGGATCAAGAAATTGACATGAAATTTTAAAAATATCGTCAAATCTGGTCGAAAATACGTGTAAAGTCTCCGCAGAACGTCAAAACGTTGGAATATGAAGTAAAAATCCCAAGAATTTCATGCTTTTTGGTCGAAAATTGAAGATTTCTGAACACATTAAAACCATAAGGTATAGGTACATGGATCAAGAAATTGACATGAAATTTTAAAAATATCGTCAAATCTGGTCGAAAATACGTGTAAAGTCTCCGCAGAACGTCAAAACGTTGGAATATGAAGTAAAAATCCCAAGAATTTCATGCTTTTTGGTCGAAAATTGAAGATTTCTGAACACATTAAAACCATAAGGTATAGGTACATGGATCAAGAAATTGACATGAAATTTTAAAAATATCGTCAAATCTGGTCGAAAATACGTGTAAAGTCTCCGCAGAACGTCAAAACGTTGGAATATGAAGTAAAAATCCCAAGAATTTCATGCTTTTTGGTCGAAAATTGAAGATTTCTGAACACATTAAAACCATAAGGTATAGGTACATGGATCAAGAAATTGACATGAAATTTTAAAAATATCGTCAAATCTGGTCGAAAATACGTGTAAAGTCTCCGCAGAACGTCAAAACGTTGGAATATGGAGTAAAAATCTCAAGAATTTCACGATTTTTAGTCGAAAATTGAAGATTTCTGAACACATTAAAACCATAAGGTATAGGTACATGGATCAAGAAATTGACATGAAATTTTAAAAATATCGTCAAATCTGGTCGAAAATACGTGTAAAGTCTCCGCAGAACGTCAAAACGTTGGAATATGGAGTAAAAATCTCAAGAATTTCACGATTTTTAGTCGAAAATTGAAGATTTCTGAACACATTAAAACCATAAGGTACATGGATCAAGAAATTGACATGAAATTTTAAAAATATCGTCAAATCTGGTCGAAAATACGTGTAAAGTCTCCGCAGAACGTCAAAACGTTGGAATATGGAGTAAAAATCTCAAGAATTTCACGATTTTTAGTCGAAAATTGAAGATTTCTGAACACTTTAAAACCATAAGGTATAGGTACATGGATCAAGAAATTGACATGAAATTTTAAAAATATCGTCAAATCTGGTCGAAAATACGTGTAAAGTCTCCGCAGAACGTCAAAACGTTGGAATATGAAGTAAAAATCCCAAGAATTTCATGCTTTTTGGTCGAAAATTGAAGATTTCTGAACACTTTAAAACCATAAGGTATAGGTACATGGATCAAGAAATTGACATGAAATTTTAAAAATATCGTCATATCTGGTCGAAAATACGTGTAAAGTCTCCGCAGAACATCAAAACGTTGGAATATGGAGTAAAAATCTCAAGAATTTCACGATTTTTAGTCGAAAATTGAAGATTTCTGAACACATTAAAACCATAAGGTACATGGATCAAGAAATTGACATGAAATTTTAAAAATATCGTCAAATCTGGTCGAAAATACGTGTAAAGTCTCCGCAGAACGTCAAAACGTTGGAATATGGAGTAAAAATCTCAAGAATTTCACGATTTTTAGTCGAAAATTGAAGATTTCTGAACACTTTAAAACCATAAGGTATAGGTACATGGATCAAAAATTGACATGAAATTTTAAAAATATCGTCAAATCTGGTCGAAAATACGTGTAAAGTCTCCGCAGAACGTCAAAACGTTGGAATATGGAGTAAAAATCTCAAGAATTTCACGATTTTTAGTCGAAAATTGAAGATTTCTGAACACATTAAAACCATAAGGTACATGGATCAAGAAATTGACATGAAATTTTAAAAATATCGTCAAATCTGGTCGAAAATACGTGTAAAGTCTCCGCAGAACGTCAAAACGTTGGAATATGAAGTAAAAATCCCAAGAATTTCATGCTTTTTGGTCGAAAATTGAAGATTTCTGAACACTTTAAAACCATAAGGTATAGGTACATGGATCAAGAAATTGACATGAAATTTTAAAAATATCGTCATATCTGGTCGAAAATACGTGTAAAGTCTCCGCAGAACGTCAAAACGTTGGAATATGGAGTAAAAATCTCAAGAATTTCACGATTTTTAGTCGAAAATTGAAGATTTCTGAACACTTTAAAACCATAAGGTATAGGTACATGGATCAAGAAATTGACATGAAATTTTAAAAATATCGTCAAATCTGGTCGAAAATACGTGTAAAGTCTCCGCAGAACGTCAAAACGTTGGAATATGGAGTAAAAATCTCAAGAATTTCACGATTTTTAGTCGAAAATTGAAGATTTCTGAACACATTAAAACCATAAGGTATAGGTACATGGATCAAGAAATTGACATGAAATTTTAAAAATATCGTCAAATCTGGTCGAAAATACGTGTAAAGTCTCCGCAGAACGTCAAAACGTTGGAATATGGAGTAAAAATCTCAAGAATTTCACGATTTTTAGTCGAAAATTGAAGATTTCTGAACACTTTAAAACCATAAGGTATAGGTACATGGATCAAGAAATTGACATGAAATTTTAAAAATATCGTCAAATCTGGTCGAAAATACGTGTAAAGTCTCCGCAGAACGTCAAAACGTTGGAATATGGAGTAAAAATCTCAAGAATTTCACGATTTTTAGTCGAAAATTGAAGATTTCTGAACACATTAAAACCATAAGGTATAGGTACATGGATCAAGAAATTGACATGAAATTTTAAAAATATCGTCAAATCTGGTCGAAAATACGTGTAAAGTCTCCGCAGAACGTCAAAACGTTGGAATATGGAGTAAAAATCTCAAGAATTTCACGATTTTTAGTCGAAAATTGAAGATTTCTGAACACATTAAAACCATAAGGTACATGGATCAAGAAATTGACATGAAATTTTAAAAATATCGTCAAATCTGGTCGAAAATACGTGTAAAGTCTCCGCAGAACGTCAAAACGTTGGAATATGGAGTAAAAATCTCAAGAATTTCACGATTTTTAGTCGAAAATTGAAGATTTCTGAACACTTTAAAACCATAAGGTATAGGTACATGGATCAAGAAATTGACATGAAATTTTAAAAATATCGTCAAATCTGGTCGAAAATACGTGTAAAGTCTCCGCAGAACGTCAAAACGTTGGAATATGAAGTAAAAATCCCAAGAATTTCATGCTTTTTGGTCGAAAATTGAAGATTTCTGAACACTTTAAAACCATAAGGTATAGGTACATGGATCAAGAAATTGACATGAAATTTTAAAAATATCGTCATATCTGGTCGAAAATACGTGTAAAGTCTCCGCAGAACATCAAAACGTTGGAATATGGAGTAAAAATCTCAAGAATTTCACGATTTTTAGTCGAAAATTGAAGATTTCTGAACACATTAAAACCATAAGGTACATGGATCAAGAAATTGACATGAAATTTTAAAAATATCGTCAAATCTGGTCGAAAATACGTGTAAAGTCTCCGCAGAACGTCAAAACGTTGGAATATGGAGTAAAAATCTCAAGAATTTCACGATTTTTAGTCGAAAATTGAAGATTTCTGAACACTTTAAAACCATAAGGTATAGGTACATGGATCAAAAATTGACATGAAATTTTAAAAATATCGTCAAATCTGGTCGAAAATACGTGTAAAGTCTCCGCAGAACGTCAAAACGTTGGAATATGGAGTAAAAATCTCAAGAATTTCACGATTTTTAGTCGAAAATTGAAGATTTCTGAACACATTAAAACCATAAGGTACATGGATCAAGAAATTGACATGAAATTTTAAAAATATCGTCAAATCTGGTCGAAAATACGTGTAAAGTCTCCGCAGAACGTCAAAACGTTGGAATATGAAGTAAAAATCCCAAGAATTTCATGCTTTTTGGTCGAAAATTGAAGATTTCTGAACACTTTAAAACCATAAGGTACATGGATCAAGAAATTGACATGAAATTTTAAAAATATCGTCAAATCTGGTCGAAAATACGTGTAAAGTCTCCGCAGAACGTCAAAACGTTGGAATATGGAGTAAAAATCTCAAGAATTTCACGATTTTTAGTCGAAAATTGAAGATTTCTGAACACATTAAAACCATAAGGTATAGGTACATGGATCAAGAAATTGACATGAAATTTTAAAAATATCGTCAAATCTGGTCGAAAATACGTGTAAAGTCTCCGCAGAACGTCAAAACGTTGGAATATGGAGTAAAAATCTCAAGAATTTCACGATTTTTAGTCGAAAATTGAAGATTTCTGAACACATTAAAACCATAAGGTATAGGTACATGGATCAAGAAATTGACATGAAATTTTAAAAATATCGTCAAATCTGGTCGAAAATACGTGTAAAGTCTCCGCAGAACGTCAAAACGTTGGAATATGGAGTAAAAATCTCAAGAATTTCACGATTTTTAGTCGAAAATTGAAGATTTCTGAACACATTAAAACCATAAGGTATAGGTACATGGATCAAGAAATTGACATGAAATTTTAAAAATATCGTCAAATCTGGTCGAAAATACGTGTAAAGTCTCCGCAGAACGTCAAAACGTTGGAATATGGAGTAAAAATCTCAAGAATTTCACGATTTTTAGTCGAAAATTGAAGATTTCTGAACACATTAAAACCATAAGGTATAGGTACATGGATCAAGAAATTGACATGAAATTTTAAAAATATCGTCAAATCTGGTCGAAAATACGTGTAAAGTCTCCGCAGAACGTCAAAACGTTGGAATATGGAGTAAAAATCTCAAGAATTTCACGATTTTTAGTCGAAAATTGAAGATTTCTGAACACATTAAAACCATAAGGTATAGGTACATGGATCAAGAAATTGACATGAAATTTTAAAAATATCGTCAAATCTGGTCGAAAATACGTGTAAAGTCTCCGCAGAACGTCAAAACGTTGGAATATGGAGTAAAAATCTCAAGAATTTCACGATTTTTAGTCGAAAATTGAAGATTTCTGAACACATTAAAACCATAAGGTATAGGTACATGGATCAAGAAATTGACATGAAATTTTAAAAATATCGTCAAATCTGGTCGAAAATACGTGTAAAGTCTCCGCAGAACGTCAAAACGTTGGAATATGGAGTAAAAATCTCAAGAATTTCACGATTTTTAGTCGAAAATTGAAGATTTCTGAACACATTAAAACCATAAGGTATAGGTACATGGATCAAGAAATTGACATGAAATTTTAAAAATATCGTCAAATCTGGTCGAAAATACGTGTAAAGTCTCCGCAGAACGTCAAAACGTTGGAATATGGAGTAAAAATCTCAAGAATTTCATGCTTTTTGGTCGAAAATTGAAGATTTCTGAACACTTTAAAACCATAAGGTACATGGATCAAGAAATTGACATGAAATTTTAAAAATATCGTCAAATCTGGTCGAAAATACGTGTAAAGTCTCCGCAGAACGTCAAAACGTTGGAATATGGAGTAAAAATCTCAAGAATTTCATGCTTTTTGGTCGAAAATTGAAGATTTCTGAACACTTTAAAACCATAAGGTACATGGATCAAGAAATTGACATGAAATTTTAAAAATATCGTCAAATCTGGTCGAAAATACGTGTAAAGTCTCCGCAGAACGTCAAAACGTTGGAATATGGAGTAAAAATCTCAAGAATTTCACGATTTTTAGTCGAAAATTGAAGATTTCTGAACACATTAAAACCATAAGGTATAGGTACATGGATCAAGAAATTGACATGAAATTTTAAAAATATCGTCATATCTGGTCGAAAATACGTGTAAAGTCTCCGCAGAACATCAAAACGTTGGAATATGGAGTAAAAATCTCAAGAATTTCACGATTTTTAGTCGAAAATTGAAGATTTCTGAACACTTTAAAACCATAAGGTATAGGTACATGGATCAAAAATTGACATGAAATTTTAAAAATATCGTCAAATCTGGTCGAAAATACGTGTAAAGTCTCCGCAGAACATCAAAACGTTGGAATATGGAGTAAAAATCTCAAGAATTTCACGATTTTTAGTCGAAAATTGAAGATTTCTGAACACTTTAAAACCATAAGGTATAGGTACATGGATCAAAAATTGACATGAAATTTTAAAAATATCGTCAAATCTGGTCGAAAATACGTGTAAAGTCTCCGCAGAACGTCAAAACGTTGGAATATGGAGTAAAAATCTCAAGAATTTCACGATTTTTAGTCGAAAATTGAAGATTTCTGAACACATTAAAACCATAAGGTACATGGATCAAGAAATTGACATGAAATTTTAAAAATATCGTCAAATCTGGTCGAAAATACGTGTAAAGTCTCCGCAGAACGTCAAAACGTTGGAATATGAAGTAAAAATCCCAAGAATTTCATGCTTTTTGGTCGAAAATTGAAGATTTCTGAACACATTAAAACCATAAGGTACATGGATCAAGAAATTGACATGAAATTTTAAAAATATCGTCATATCTGGTCGAAAATACGTGTAAAGTCTCCGCAGAACATCAAAACGTTGGAATATCGAGTAAAAATCTCAAGAATTTCACGATTTTTAGTCGAAAATTGAAGATTTCTGAACACTTTAAAACCATAAGGTATAGGTACATGGATCAAAAATTGACATGAAATTTTAAAAATATCGTCAAATCTGGTCGAAAATACGTGTAAAGTCTCCGCAGAACGTCAAAACGTTGGAATATGGAGTAAAAATCTCAAGAATTTCACGATTTTTAGTCGAAAATTGAAGATTTCTGAACACATTAAAACCATAAGGTACATGGATCAAGAAATTGACATGAAATTTTAAAAATATCGTCATATCTGGTCGAAAATACGTGTAAAGTCTCCGCAGAACATCAAAACGTTGGAATATGGAGTAAAAATCTCAAGAATTTCACGATTTTTAGTCGAAAATTGAAGATTTCTGAACACTTTAAAACCATAAGGTATAGGTACATGGATCAAAAATTGACATGAAATTTTAAAAATATCGTCAAATCTGGTCGAAAATACGTGTAAAGTCTCCGCAGAACGTCAAAACGTTGGAATATGGAGTAAAAATCTCAAGAATTTCACGATTTTTAGTCGAAAATTGAAGATTTCTGAACACTTTAAAACCATAAGGTATAGGTACATGGATCAAAAATTGACATGAAATTTTAAAAATATCGTCAAATCTGGTCGAAAATACGTGTAAAGTCTCCGCAGAACGTCAAAACGTTGGAATATGGAGTAAAAATCTCAAGAATTTCACGATTTTTAGTCGAAAATTGAAGATTTCTGAACACATTAAAACCATAAGGTACATGGATCAAGAAATTGACATGAAATTTTAAAAATATCGTCAAATCTGGTCGAAAATACGTGTAAAGTCTCCGCAGAACGTCAAAACGTTGGAATATGAAGTAAAAATCCCAAGAATTTCATGCTTTTTGGTCGAAAATTGAAGATTTCTGAACACTTTAAAACCATAAGGTACATGGATCAAGAAATTGACATGAAATTTTAAAAATATCGTCAAATCTGGTCGAAAATACGTGTAAAGTCTCCGCAGAACGTCAAAACGTTGGAATATGGAGTAAAAATCTCAAGAATTTCACGATTTTTAGTCGAAAATTGAAGATTTCTGAACACATTAAAACCATAAGGTATAGGTACATGGATCAAGAAATTGACATGAAATTTTAAAAATATCGTCAAATCTGGTCGAAAATACGTGTAAAGTCTCCGCAGAACGTCAAAACGTTGGAATATGGAGTAAAAATCTCAAGAATTTCACGATTTTTAGTCGAAAATTGAAGATTTCTGAACACATTAAAACCATAAGGTATAGGTACATGGATCAAGAAATTGACATGAAATTTTAAAAACATCGTCAAATCTGGTCGAAAATACGTGTAAAGTCTCCGCAGAACGTCAAAACGTTGGAATATGGAGTAAAAATCTCAAGAATTTCACGATTTTTAGTCGAAAATTGAAGATTTCTGAACACATTAAAACCATAAGGTATAGGTACATGGATCAAGAAATTGACATGAAATTTTAAAAATATCGTCAAATCTGGTCGAAAATACGTGTAAAGTCTCCGCAGAACGTCAAAACGTTGGAATATGGAGTAAAAATCTCAAGAATTTCACGATTTTTAGTCGAAAATTGAAGATTTCTGAACACATTAAAACCATAAGGTATAGGTACATGGATCAAGAAATTGACATGAAATTTTAAAAATATCGTCAAATCTGGTCGAAAATACGTGTAAAGTCTCCGCAGAACGTCAAAACGTTGGAATATGGAGTAAAAATCTCAAGAATTTCACGATTTTTAGTCGAAAATTGAAGATTTCTGAACACATTAAAACCATAAGGTATAGGTACATGGATCAAGAAATTGACATGAAATTTTAAAAATATCGTCAAATCTGGTCGAAAATACGTGTAAAGTCTCCGCAGAACGTCAAAACGTTGGAATATGGAGTAAAAATCTCAAGAATTTCACGATTTTTAGTCGAAAATTGAAGATTTCTGAACACATTAAAACCATAAGGTATAGGTACATGGATCAAGAAATTGACATGAAATTTTAAAAATATCGTCAAATCTGGTCGAAAATACGTGTAAAGTCTCCGCAGAACGTCAAAACGTTGGAATATGGAGTAAAAATCTCAAGAATTTCATGCTTTTTGGTCGAAAATTGAAGATTTCTGAACACTTTAAAACCATAAGGTACATGGATCAAGAAATTGACATGAAATTTTAAAAATATCGTCAAATCTGGTCGAAAATACGTGTAAAGTCTCCGCAGAACGTCAAAACGTTGGAATATGGAGTAAAAATCTCAAGAATTTCATGCTTTTTGGTCGAAAATTGAAGATTTCTGAACACTTTAAAACCATAAGGTACATGGATCAAGAAATTGACATGAAATTTTAAAAATATCGTCAAATCTGGTCGAAAATACGTGTAAAGTCTCCGCAGAACGTCAAAACGTTGGAATATGGAGTAAAAATCTCAAGAATTTCACGATTTTTAGTCGAAAATTGAAGATTTCTGAACACATTAAAACCATAAGGTATAGGTACATGGATCAAGAAATTGACATGAAATTTTAAAAATATCGTCATATCTGGTCGAAAATACGTGTAAAGTCTCCGCAGAACATCAAAACGTTGGAATATGGAGTAAAAATCTCAAGAATTTCACGATTTTTAGTCGAAAATTGAAGATTTCTGAACACTTTAAAACCATAAGGTATAGGTACATGGATCAAAAATTGACATGAAATTTTAAAAATATCGTCAAATCTGGTCGAAAATACGTGTAAAGTCTCCGCAGAACATCAAAACGTTGGAATATGGAGTAAAAATCTCAAGAATTTCACGATTTTTAGTCGAAAATTGAAGATTTCTGAACACTTTAAAACCATAAGGTATAGGTACATGGATCAAAAATTGACATGAAATTTTAAAAATATCGTCAAATCTGGTCGAAAATACGTGTAAAGTCTCCGCAGAACGTCAAAACGTTGGAATATGGAGTAAAAATCTCAAGAATTTCACGATTTTTAGTCGAAAATTGAAGATTTCTGAACACATTAAAACCATAAGGTACATGGATCAAGAAATTGACATGAAATTTTAAAAATATCGTCAAATCTGGTCGAAAATACGTGTAAAGTCTCCGCAGAACGTCAAAACGTTGGAATATGAAGTAAAAATCCCAAGAATTTCATGCTTTTTGGTCGAAAATTGAAGATTTCTGAACACATTAAAACCATAAGGTACATGGATCAAGAAATTGACATGAAATTTTAAAAATATCGTCATATCTGGTCGAAAATACGTGTAAAGTCTCCGCAGAACATCAAAACGTTGGAATATCGAGTAAAAATCTCAAGAATTTCACGATTTTTAGTCGAAAATTGAAGATTTCTGAACACTTTAAAACCATAAGGTATAGGTACATGGATCAAGAAATTGACATGAAATTTTAAAAATATCGTCAAATCTGGTCGAAAATACGTGTAAAGTCTCCGCAGAACATCAAAACGTTGGAATATGGAGTAAAAATCTCAAGAATTTCACGATTTTTAGTCGAAAATTGAAGATTTCTGAACACATTAAAACCATAAGGTACATGGATCAAGAAATTGACATGAAATTTTAAAAATATCGTCATATCTGGTCGAAAATACGTGTAAAGTCTCCGCAGAACATCAAAACGTTGGAATATGGAGTAAAAATCTCAAGAATTTCACGATTTTTAGTCGAAAATTGAAGATTTCTGAACACTTTAAAACCATAAGGTATAGGTACATGGATCAAAAATTGACATGAAATTTTAAAAATATCGTCAAATCTGGTCGAAAATACGTGTAAAGTCTCCGCAGAACATCAAAACGTTGGAATATGGAGTAAAAATCTCAAGAATTTCACGATTTTTAGTCGAAAATTGAAGATTTCTGAACACTTTAAAACCATAAGGTATAGGTACATGGATCAAAAATTGACATGAAATTTTAAAAATATCGTCAAATCTGGTCGAAAATACGTGTAAAGTCTCCGCAGAACGTCAAAACGTTGGAATATGGAGTAAAAATCTCAAGAATTTCACGATTTTTAGTCGAAAATTGAAGATTTCTGAACACTTTAAAACCATAAGGTATAGGTACATGGATCAAGAAATTGACATGAAATTTTAAAAATATCGTCAAATCTGGTCGAAAATACGTGTAAAGTCTCCGCAGAACGTCAAAACGTTGGAATATGGAGTAAAAATCTCAAGAATTTCACGATTTTTAGTCGAAAATTGAAGATTTCTGAACACATTAAAACCATAAGGTATAGGTACATGGATCAAGAAATTGACATGAAATTTTAAAAATATCGTCATATCTGGTCGAAAATACGTGTAAAGTCTCCGCAGAACATCAAAACGTTGGAATATGGAGTAAAAATCTCAAGAATTTCACGATTTTTAGTCGAAAATTGAAGATTTCTGAACACTTTAAAACCATAAGGTATAGGTACATGGATCAAGAAATTGACATGAAATTTTAAAAATATCGTCAAATCTGGTCGAAAATACGTGTAAAGTCTCCGCAGAACATCAAAACGTTGGAATATGGAGTAAAAATCTCAAGAATTTCACGATTTTTAGTCGAAAATTGAAGATTTCTGAACACATTAAAACCATAAGGTATAGGTACATGGATCAAGAAATTGACATGAAATTTTAAAAATATCGTCAAATCTGGTCGAAAATACGTGTAAAGTCTCCGCAGAACGTCAAAACGTTGGAATATGGAGTAAAAATCTCAAGAATTTCACGATTTTTAGTCGAAAATTGAAGATTTCTGAACACATTAAAACCATAAGGTACATGGATCAAGAAATTGACATGAAATTTTAAAAATATCGTCAAATCTGGTCGAAAATACGTGTAAAGTCTCCGCAGAACGTCAAAACGTTGGAATATGAAGTAAAAATCCCAAGAATTTCATGCTTTTTGGTCGAAAATTGAAGATTTCTGAACACATTAAAACCATAAGGTACATGGATCAAGAAATTGACATGAAATTTTAAAAATATCGTCATATCTGGTCGAAAATACGTGTAAAGTCTCCGCAGAACATCAAAACGTTGGAATATGGAGTAAAAATCTCAAGAATTTCACGATTTTTAGTCGAAAATTGAAGATTTCTGAACACTTTAAAACCATAAGGTATAGGTACATGGATCAAAAATTGACATGAAATTTTAAAAATATCGTCAAATCTGGTCGAAAATACGTGTAAAGTCTCCGCAGAACATCAAAACGTTGGAATATGGAGTAAAAATCTCAAGAATTTCACGATTTTTAGTCGAAAATTGAAGATTTCTGAACACATTAAAACCATAAGGTACATGGATCAAGAAATTGACATGAAATTTTAAAAATATCGTCAAATCTGGTCGAAAATACGTGTAAAGTCTCCGCAGAACGTCAAAACGTTGGAATATGGAGTAAAAATCTCAAGAATTTCATGCTTTTTGGTCGAAAATTGAAGATTTCTGAACACTTTAAAACCATAAGGTACATGGATCAAGAAATTGACATGAAATTTTAAAAATATCGTCAAATCTGGTCGAAAATACGTGTAAAGTCTCCGCAGAACGTCAAAACGTTGGAATATGGAGTAAAAATCTCAAGAATTTCATGCTTTTTGGTCGAAAATTGAAGATTTCTGAACACTTTAAAACCATAAGGTACATGGATCAAGAAATTGACATGAAATTTTAAAAATATCGTCAAATCTGGTCGAAAATACGTGTAAAGTCTCCGCAGAACGTCAAAACGTTGGAATATGGAGTAAAAATCTCAAGAATTTCACGATTTTTAGTCGAAAATTGAAGATTTCTGAACACATTAAAACCATAAGGTACATGGATCAAGAAATTGACATGAAATTTTAAAAATATCGTCAAATCTGGTCGAAAATACGTGTAAAGTCTCCGCAGAACGTCAAAACGTTGGAATATGGAGTAAAAATCTCAAGAATTTCACGATTTTTAGTCGAAAATTGAAGATTTCTGAACACTTTAAAACCATAAGGTATAGGTACATGGATCAAAAATTGACATGAAATTTTAAAAATATCGTCAAATCTGGTCGAAAATACGTGTAAAGTCTCCGCAGAACGTCAAAACGTTGGAATATGGAGTAAAAATCTCAAGAATTTCACGATTTTTAGTCGAAAATTGAAGATTTCTGAACACTTTAAAACCATAAGGTATAGGTACATGGATCAAGAAATTGACATGAAATTTTAAAAATATCGTCAAATCTGGTCGAAAATACGTGTAAAGTCTCCGCAGAACGTCAAAACGTTGGAATATGGAGTAAAAATCTCAAGAATTTCACGATTTTTAGTCGAAAATTGAAGATTTCTGAACACTTTAAAACCATAAGGTACATGGATCAAGAAATTGACATGAAATTTTAAAAATATCGTCAAATCTGGTCGAAAATACGTGTAAAGTCTCCGCAGAACGTCAAAACGTTGGAATATGGAGTAAAAATCTCAAGAATTTCACGATTTTTAGTCGAAAATTGAAGATTTCTGAACACATTAAAACCATAAGGTATAGGTACATGGATCAAGAAATTGACATGAAATTTTAAAAACATCGTCAAATCTGGTCGAAAATACGTGTAAAGTCTCCGCAGAACGTCAAAACGTTGGAATATGGAGTAAAAATCTCAAGAATTTCACGATTTTTAGTCGAAAATTGAAGATTTCTGAACACATTAAAACCATAAGGTATAGGTACATGGATCAAGAAATTGACATGAAATTTTAAAAATATCGTCAAATCTGGTCGAAAATACGTGTAAAGTCTCCGCAGAACGTCAAAACGTTGGAATATGGAGTAAAAATCTCAAGAATTTCACGATTTTTAGTCGAAAATTGAAGATTTCTGAACACATTAAAACCATAAGGTATAGGTACATGGATCAAGAAATTGACATGAAATTTTAAAAATATCGTCAAATCTGGTCGAAAATACGTGTAAAGTCTCCGCAGAACGTCAAAACGTTGGAATATGGAGTAAAAATCTCAAGAATTTCACGATTTTTAGTCGAAAATTGAAGATTTCTGAACACATTAAAACCATAAGGTATAGGTACATGGATCAAGAAATTGACATGAAATTTTAAAAATATCGTCAAATCTGGTCGAAAATACGTGTAAAGTCTCCGCAGAACGTCAAAACGTTGGAATATGGAGTAAAAATCTCAAGAATTTCATGCTTTTTGGTCGAAAATTGAAGATTTCTGAACACTTTAAAACCATAAGGTACATGGATCAAGAAATTGACATGAAATTTTAAAAATATCGTCAAATCTGGTCGAAAATACGTGTAAAGTCTCCGCAGAACGTCAAAACGTTGGAATATGGAGTAAAAATCTCAAGAATTTCACGATTTTTAGTCGAAAATTGAAGATTTCTGAACACTTTAAAACCATAAGGTATAGGTACATGGATCAAAAATTGACATGAAATTTTAAAAATATCGTCAAATCTGGTCGAAAATACGTGTAAAGTCTCCGCAGAACGTCAAAACGTTGGAATATGGAGTAAAAATCTCAAGAATTTCACGATTTTTAGTCGAAAATTGAAGATTTCTGAACACATTAAAACCATAAGGTATAGGTACATGGATCAAGAAATTGACATGAAATTTTAAAAATATCGTCATATCTGGTCGAAAATACGTGTAAAGTCTCCGCAGAACATCAAAACGTTGGAATATGGAGTAAAAATCTCAAGAATTTCACGATTTTTAGTCGAAAATTGAAGATTTCTGAACACTTTAAAACCATAAGGTATAGGTACATGGATCAAAAATTGACATGAAATTTTAAAAATATCGTCAAATCTGGTCGAAAATACGTGTAAAGTCTCCGCAGAACATCAAAACGTTGGAATATGGAGTAAAAATCTCAAGAATTTCACGATTTTTAGTCGAAAATTGAAGATTTCTGAACACTTTAAAACCATAAGGTATAGGTACATGGATCAAAAATTGACATGAAATTTTAAAAATATCGTCAAATCTGGTCGAAAATACGTGTAAAGTCTCCGCAGAACGTCAAAACGTTGGAATATGAAGTAAAAATCCCAAGAATTTCATGCTTTTTGGTCGAAAATTGAAGATTTCTGAACACATTAAAACCATAAGGTACATGGATCAAGAAATTGACATGAAATTTTAAAAATATCGTCAAATCTGGTCGAAAATACGTGTAAAGTCTCCGCAGAACGTCAAAACGTTGGAATATGGAGTAAAAATCTCAAGAATTTCACGATTTTTAGTCGAAAATTGAAGATTTCTGAACACTTTAAAACCATAAGGTATAGGTACATGGATCAAGAAATTGACATGAAATTTTAAAAATATCGTCAAATCTGGTCGAAAATACGTGTAAAGTCTCCGCAGAACGTCAAAACGTTGGAATATGGAGTAAAAATCTCAAGAATTTCACGATTTTTAGTCGAAAATTGAAGATTTCTGAACACATTAAAACCATAAGGTATAGGTACATGGATCAAGAAATTGACATGAAATTTTAAAAATATCGTCATATCTGGTCGAAAATACGTGTAAAGTCTCCGCAGAACATCAAAACGTTGGAATATGGAGTAAAAATCTCAAGAATTTCACGATTTTTAGTCGAAAATTGAAGATTTCTGAACACTTTAAAACCATAAGGTATAGGTACATGGATCAAAAATTGACATGAAATTTTAAAAATATCGTCAAATCTGGTCGAAAATACGTGTAAAGTCTCCGCAGAACGTCAAAACGTTGGAATATGGAGTAAAAATCTCAAGAATTTCACGATTTTTAGTCGAAAATTGAAGATTTCTGAACACATTAAAACCATAAGGTACATGGATCAAGAAATTGACATGAAATTTTAAAAATATCGTCAAATCTGGTCGAAAATACGTGTAAAGTCTCCGCAGAACGTCAAAACGTTGGAATATGGAGTAAAAATCTCAAGAATTTCACGATTTTTAGTCGAAAATTGAAGATTTCTGAACACTTTAAAACCATAAGGTATAGGTACATGGATCAAGAAATTGACATGAAATTTTAAAAATATCGTCAAATCTGGTCGAAAATACGTGTAAAGTCTCCGCAGAACGTCAAAACGTTGGAATATGGAGTAAAAATCTCAAGAATTTCACGATTTTTAGTCGAAAATTGAAGATTTCTGAACACATTAAAACCATAAGGTATAGGTACATGGATCAAGAAATTGACATGAAATTTTAAAAATATCGTCATATCTGGTCGAAAATACGTGTAAAGTCTCCGCAGAACATCAAAACGTTGGAATATGGAGTAAAAATCTCAAGAATTTCACGATTTTTAGTCGAAAATTGAAGATTTCTGAACACTTTAAAACCATAAGGTATAGGTACATGGATCAAAAATTGACATGAAATTTTAAAAATATCGTCAAATCTGGTCGAAAATACGTGTAAAGTCTCCGCAGAACATCAAAACGTTGGAATATGGAGTAAAAATCTCAAGAATTTCACGATTTTTAGTCGAAAATTGAAGATTTCTGAACACTTTAAAACCATAAGGTATAGGTACATGGATCAAAAATTGACATGAAATTTTAAAAATATCGTCAAATCTGGTCGAAAATACGTGTAAAGTCTCCGCAGAACGTCAAAACGTTGGAATATGGAGTAAAAATCTCAAGAATTTCACGATTTTTAGTCGAAAATTGAAGATTTCTGAACACATTAAAACCATAAGGTACATGGATCAAGAAATTGACATGAAATTTTAAAAATATCGTCAAATCTGGTCGAAAATACGTGTAAAGTCTCCGCAGAACGTCAAAACGTTGGAATATGAAGTAAAAATCCCAAGAATTTCATGCTTTTTGGTCGAAAATTGAAGATTTCTGAACACATTAAAACCATAAGGTACATGGATCAAGAAATTGACATGAAATTTTAAAAATATCGTCAAATCTGGTCGAAAATACGTGTAAAGTCTCCGCAGAACGTCAAAACGTTGGAATATGGAGTAAAAATCTCAAGAATTTCACGATTTTTAGTCGAAAATTGAAGATTTCTGAACACTTTAAAACCATAAGGTATAGGTACATGGATCAAGAAATTGACATGAAATTTTAAAAATATCGTCATATCTGGTCGAAAATACGTGTAAAGTCTCCGCAGAACATCAAAACGTTGGAATATGGAGTAAAAATCTCAAGAATTTCACGATTTTTAGTCGAAAATTGAAGATTTCTGAACACTTTAAAACCATAAGGTATAGGTACATGGATCAAGAAATTGACATGAAATTTTAAAAATATCGTCATATCTGGTCGAAAATACGTGTAAAGTCTCCGCAGAACATCAAAACGTTGGAATATGGAGTAAAAATCTCAAGAATTTCACGATTTTTAGTCGAAAATTGAAGATTTCTGAACACTTTAAAACCATAAGGTATAGGTACATGGATCAAGAAATTGACATGAAATTTTAAAAATATCGTCAAATCTGGTCGAAAATACGTGTAAAGTCTCCGCAGAACATCAAAACGTTGGAATATGGAGTAAAAATCTCAAGAATTTCACGATTTTTAGTCGAAAATTGAAGATTTCTGAACACATTAAAACCATAAGGTACATGGATCAAGAAATTGACATGAAATTTTAAAAATATCGTCAAATCTGGTCGAAAATACGTGTAAAGTCTCCGCAGAACATCAAAACGTTGGAATATGGAGTAAAAATCTCAAGAATTTCACGATTTTTAGTCGAAAATTGAAGATTTCTGAACACTTTAAAACCATAAGGTATAGGTACATGGATCAAGAAATTGACATGAAATTTTAAAAATATCGTCATATCTGGTCGAAAATACGTGTAAAGTCTCCGCAGAACATCAAAACGTTGGAATATGGAGTAAAAATCTCAAGAATTTCACGATTTTTAGTCGAAAATTGAAGATTTCTGAACACTTTAAAACCATAAGGTATAGGTACATGGATCAAGAAATTGACATGAAATTTTAAAAATATCGTCAAATCTGGTCGAAAATACGTGTAAAGTCTCCGCAGAACATCAAAACGTTGGAATATGGAGTAAAAATCTCAAGAATTTCACGATTTTTAGTCGAAAATTGAAGATTTCTGAACACATTAAAACCATAAGGTACATGGATCAAGAAATTGACATGAAATTTTAAAAATATCGTCAAATCTGGTCGAAAATACGTGTAAAGTCTCCGCAGAACGTCAAAACGTTGGAATATGGAGTAAAAATCTCAAGAATTTCACGATTTTTAGTCGAAAATTGAAGATTTCTGAACACTTTAAAACCATAAGGTACATGGATCAAGAAATTGACATGAAATTTTAAAAATATCGTCAAATCTGGTCGAAAATACGTGTAAAGTCTCCGCAGAACGTCAAAACGTTGGAATATGAAGTAAAAATCCCAAGAATTTCATGCTTTTTGGTCGAAAATTGAAGATTTCTGAACACATTAAAACCATAAGGTATAGGTACATGGATCAAGAAATTGACATGAAATTTTAAAAATATCGTCAAATCTGGTCGAAAATACGTGTAAAGTCTCCGCAGAACGTCAAAACGTTGGAATATGGAGTAAAAATCTCAAGAATTTCACGATTTTTAGTCGAAAATTGAAGATTTCTGAACACATTAAAACCATAAGGTATAGGTACATGGATCAAGAAATTGACATGAAATTTTGAAAATATCGTCAAATCTGGTCGAAAATACGTGTAAAGTCTCCGCAGAACGTCAAAACGTTGGAATATGAAGTAAAAATCCCAAGAATTTCATGCTTTTTGGTCGAAAATTGAAGATTTCTGAACACTTTAAAACCATAAGGTATAGGTACATGGATCAAGAAATTGACATGAAATTTTAAAAATATCGTCATATCTGGTCGAAAATACGTGTAAAGTCTCCGCAGAACGTCAAAACGTTGGAATATGGAGTAAAAATCTCAAGAATTTCACGATTTTTAGTCGAAAATTGAAGATTTCTGAACACATTAAAACCATAAGGTACATGGATCAAGAAATTGACATAAAATTTTAAAAATATCGTCAAATCTGGTCGAAAATACGTGTAAAGTCTCCGCAGAACGTCAAAACGTTGGAATATGGAGTAAAAATCTCAAGAATTTCACGATTTTTAGTCGAAAATTGAAGATTTCTGAACACATTAAAACCATAAGGTATAGGTACATGGATCAAGAAATTGACATGAAATTTTAAAAATATCGTCAAATCTGGTCGAAAATACGTGTAAAGTCTCCGCAGAACGTCAAAACGTTGGAATATGAAGTAAAAATCCCAAGAATTTCATGCTTTTTGGTCGAAAATTGAAGATTTCTGAACACTTTAAAACCATAAGGTACATGGATCAAGAAATTGACATGAAATTTTAAAAATATCGTCAAATCTGGTCGAAAATACGTGTAAAGTCTCCGCAGAACGTCAAAACGTTGGAATATGGAGTAAAAATCTCAAGAATTTCACGATTTTTAGTCGAAAATTGAAGATTTCTGAACACATTAAAACCATAAGGTATAGGTACATGGATCAAGAAATTGACATGAAATTTTAAAAATATCGTCAAATCTGGTCGAAAATACGTGTAAAGTCTCCGCAGAACGTCAAAACGTTGGAATATGAAGTAAAAATCCCAAGAATTTCATGCTTTTTGGTCGAAAATTGAAGATTTCTGAACACTTTAAAACCATAAGGTACATGGATCAAGAAATTGACATGAAATTTTAAAAATATCGTCAAATCTGGTCGAAAATACGTGTAAAGTCTCCGCAGAACGTCAAAACGTTGGAATATGGAGTAAAAATCTCAAGAATTTCACGATTTTTAGTCGAAAATTGAAGATTTCTGAACACATTAAAACCATAAGGTATAGGTACATGGATCAAGAAATTGACATGAAATTTTAAAAATATCGTCATATCTGGTCGAAAATACGTGTAAAGTCTCCGCAGAACGTCAAAACGTTGGAATATGGAGTAAAAATCTCAAGAATTTCACGATTTTTAGTCGAAAATTGAAGATTTCTGAACACATTAAAACCATAAGGTACATGGATCAAGAAATTGACATAAAATTTTAAAAATATCGTCAAATCTGGTCGAAAATACGTGTAAAGTCTCCGCAGAACGTCAAAACGTTGGAATATGGAGTAAAAATCTCAAGAATTTCACGATTTTTAGTCGAAAATTGAAGATTTCTGAACACATTAAAACCATAAGGTATAGGTACATGGATCAAGAAATTGACATGAAATTTTAAAAATATCGTCAAATCTGGTCGAAAATACGTGTAAAGTCTCCGCAGAACGTCAAAACGTTGGAATATGAAGTAAAAATCCCAAGAATTTCATGCTTTTTGGTCGAAAATTGAAGATTTCTGAACACTTTAAAACCATAAGGTACATGGATCAAGAAATTGACATGAAATTTTAAAAATATCGTCAAATCTGGTCGAAAATACGTGTAAAGTCTCCGCAGAACGTCAAAACGTTGGAATATGGAGTAAAAATCCCAAGAATTTCATGTTTTTTGGTCGAAAATTGAACACCTCCGAACACCTTACAACCATAAGGTATAGGTACATGGATGAAGAAATTCTCTAAACTCTAAACACCTTACAACCATAAGGTATAGGTACATGGGTCAAGAAATATTCTAATGGTGAAATTTCTTCTATTTTTCCTGTTTAAACTCTGTAGCATTTTTATTTCAAATGCTAGAGGGATGATTTATATGTTAAAATGTAGAGTATTTCTGGCCCAACAACCGGAGAGACAAAGTTCGAGCGAACTAGCAAGACGCGAGTTGCCAGCTCGAAATATGATGTGTATGTGTATGTGTATGTGGATGCCCCGCGTGGTTAAAAAATAAGAAACTCATGCTTTCTTCTACTCGAGTGCATATAATAAAATCAGTTATCTTTGCAAATCCGCAAAAATCCCAGAATCAATCTATTCCGAAATCCGGAGCATCATTGGACGCACCGAGGTGTGAGGCCCCGGTGTCCGGCCGCGTCCACTCCGACGGATACAATATCGCAGTAAGCCACTTAAGAACGCTCCGCTGGGCAACCCCCAACCTCTATGTGAATGCGTCCTCGAGAAATCAGCCGGCAAATTACGTGCGACAATAATGTTAAAAATTAACTGTATCCAATTTCCTATATATATGGGGCATCGCTAATCGGGTCGAGTGGAGCATTTTAAATAGAGCCGTCACCTTCTAGCGACAGCTCCGGAAGAAGAAAGAACAGGAAATCTAAAAATGCTTTATATAGGGTGTTTATAATTGGTAATTGCTATATTTTCGGATAAGATACATTCACAACCTATGCTCCTTCACCATCTTAAGTGACTTGAACTTTGCATTACAATATTTTGATTTAATTAAAATTGATATTGTTAACTCTTTAATTTGGCTCTGATACAGTGTTTTACATAACGAATAAGATGGTATGTTAGCTAAAATTTAAAATGTTTCTCTCGATCGTTGGTCATTACCTCACTAGGGTATGGTCCCTGGTGTTGAGGGTTTATGTTGTGGTAGTGTTCATCTTTTATTTGTTTCATTTAAATTAACGGGATGATAAATGAAATAAGATAATTTTTAGCTTTTTATATTTAATCCTTTCAGTCTTTGATTTTAAAATTTAAAACATATTTTTTGTTGATTATTATTACGCTTATTCACACACATATAAAAATTCAAAAGTTTCTATAACTGCGTATGGATTTTTTTTAAAATAACTTATTGGAATGAAATCTAGTGATTAAAAGCAATTATATGGATAGGCACAGTAAGTAGAGACCTACAAATATTATGATGGCAAATGCCACCAGCAGTGCTGGAAAGGTTAAATGATATTAATGCAAATTTCAAGTCACTTGATGGTGAACGGGCATAGTTGTTCTTGAACTTCCTCCAACCTACTTTTGTTAGCATCTCGGCTTTTATCTATAGGGTCAGAAATATTCTACATTTTGACATATAAACTATCTCTCTAGCATTTCAATAATAAAGATACTACAGAGTTTAAGAAGGGAAAACATGAAATTTCACATTTTATCACTGCCACATCGCGAAATTGGTAAGAGCTATAGAAAATCGTCTTGCATTAATTTGTAGAAATACTCTACATTTTCATTTACATAGTTGTTCTTGAACTCCCCTTATTCTACTTTTGTTAACATAGTATTGTTAATGGATTAACACTTATTGAGGTGTTTAAACAATGCAAATGTTGTGTGTCTATTTAAGAAAACTATGCTTAAGGTCAAACTACAAATTGGGGTGGGTGCTTAGCCAAGTTCAAGCAATACAATCCTTAATCTTTCTAATATCATTTCACCTACAGACTAATTTTACCGAAGATACTTAAGAAACCCCTCTATCAGCAGTAATTTGAAATTAATAACGCAGCTCAGCGAGGGGTGCCCGAAGAGTTGTGTCCGCGCGACCGGTGCGCGCCGCGACCGTTTCCCAAACTCGACGATAATTTCGTGGTGCAATGTTCTTGGGCAGCAGGTGAATCTTCGCTGCTCCCAGCTGCCGGCACGCGCCCAAACATACATGCACCTGAATCTAATTAGTGAATACATTCACCTGTCCATGCATTACGCACAAACACACGTGCTTGTTTTGCTCCCGATGGGCCAGGACAATAAAAGAAACTTGACTCACAAAAACTGTTTGAATATTAAAATATTTTTATATTTATATACATATTATGCACCATACGTTATTTAAATTGTATTTCTTGCTTGGAATTTGATACATTCAGATAATTTCTGAATGAAGAAGAAGAAGATATATTGATTGTAACATATATATATATATATATATATATATATATATATATATATATGTACAAGAGGACTTTCTGAATAATTTTATTAGGTATATGTATAAGATTAAAACAAAACTAGATGCAGAGAGCCTAAAATCGACACAAGTGGAGACTGATAGAAAGAAGAGGTCTACGTTCAGGAATGGACGCGTACAGGCTGATGATGATGATGATTATGATGATAAAATTAGCATTAAATATCTTAAATCTTTAATAATAATATAATAATATTTGTTTATGGACATTCAAGATACATATACAAAATTATGGTCAGTATGGTGAGTTGAAACTGGGGAAAAACAGGAAATTTCTTCATGTTCACATTTTCTCAGCGCAACAGCGCGAAAGGGGTAATAGCTAGAGAAAAGCGCATGGGTGAAAACTTATCAAATTTTCCTTTAACTGCGGTTCCTGCTCAGCCTTTAAATTTAAGTTAATTAAATTTCATTATAATTATACAGACATTCTGTGTTTGTCTGTGGGTTAATAATTATAATCAATCGATTCACACAGTGTCAGTCTACTCGTAACACTTTCATTCGTTCCAAAGCGCAGTCCGTGGAGTTAATACCGCTCGCAGGCGTGCACACACCCCCTCTGTATGATTTAATATAAAAATATATAGCCGCAGCAATATATTTATTTCTATTTATTATAACTCACCGTATAAATTATATCCGGCGATCTCATAAATCAAAATCCAATCCCGTATCTCACCGCCCCCCAATATATCTCCGGGTCGAGTTCCTCCTCCGCCCTTGTTCTTCGCGAGTTCAATTCCTTCCACTACATAAAGCTGCGATGACCGCCGGTCGCCTCGCTCTCGCGCGCGTTTATCTTCTGCGAGATTTAGTTTTCCGCCCGTATGGAGAACGACACGCTGAAACAAGAAAACGAATCTCATTATTCCAATCGGCTGACGCTGCAGATACTCAATTATAAACACATTTTATGACAAGAACATAGAATTTATATTGAAATTGATTTCAATTTTAAGAGCAACTGACATCATTCAAACGTTTTTATTCAATATCAAACGATGTCTATTCAAACAGTGAGTGTTCTGTTCTTCATGCATCACACGGGGATGTTTTAAAACCTGAATAGTGTCGAAAACAAAAACATTACAAACATACACACATATACACATATACACATATACACATATACACATATACACATATACACATATACACATATACACATATACACATATACACATATACACATATACACATATACACATACACACATACACACATGCACACATACACACATATACACATATACACATATACACATATACACATGACCTATGGCCATCCACCCACCCCTCTTTTTGCGCATAGCCTTTTTCATAAGATACACTTTTGACCAAGTTATAAAAGAATTTAACATATAATTATCCCATGAAAAAAACTATGCGAAAGAGAGGGGTGGGTGGGTGGGCACAGACCAACCAAACTATGCCCATTCAGGATATCAAATGACTTGAACAATACCCATACACTATTTCAAACGACTTGAACTATGTCATTCAAAAATATGAATTTAAATATTTCATTTTAGTACAGTTTTATCCTTTTGTTTCTTTGTTTTTCTATAACTTCTATGAGTGAAAACAAATGATTATTATTGTTTACTGTCATTTTAAACAGTGAATTGAAATAGTTCAACTCGGTTGATATAATGAATGGGCATAGTTTCAGTGGTTAAAACAGTTGAAGAGTATAATTCAGTAGTATGTGTATGTGTATGTGTATGTGTATGTGTATGTGTATGTGTATGTGTATGTGTATGTGTATGTGTATGTGTATGTGTATGTGTATGTGTATGTGTATGTGTATGTGTATGTGTATGTGTATGTGTATGTGTATGTGTATGTGTATGTGTATGTGTATGTGTATGTGTATGTGTATGTGTATGTGTATGTGTATGTGTATGTGTATGTGTATGTGTATGTGTATGTGTATGTGTATGTGTATGTGTATGTGTATGTGTATGTGTATGTGTATGTGTATGTGTATGTGTATGTGTATGTGTATGTGTATGTGTATGTGTATGTGTATGTGTATGTGTATGTGTATATGTGTATGTGTATGTATATGTATTTTGGACTACGTGGTGGTCAAAGGGATCGAAAGGGAACAGTTGGTGTGCTTCAAGGTGGAAAACGTAGGAGGGTCGGATCATGTACCGGTGGAGGTGGTCGTTAGGAAGGGGCAGCAGAGGTTTGGATGGAGCGAACCGGATTTGGGTGCATATGAGAAAAAGCTAAAACGCGTCAACTGGGAGGATGTGCATTCGATGCTCCAGTTGGAGAGAGTGATGGTGGCTGCATTGGAGAAGAAGAAGAGTGGGGGGGCAGAGGGAGAGTTGGTTTGACGAGGAATGTAGGGTGAAGAAGTCGAGCTGGCGAAGAGCAATGGCGAAGTGGAGAAATGGGAGAGGTGAAGTGGAAAGGGCCAATCAGGCGAAGAGGTAGTTCGAGAGAACCTGCGAGAGGAAGAAGATAGAGGAGTTGCAGAAGGTAGAAACGAGGTTGAGGGAGTGTGTGACAGAGAAAGGGTTGTGGGAAATTCTGAGGGGAAGCGTAAAAAAAGGGCAAAGTTAGCATAGAGCTGGCAGAGTGGGAGAAGAGCTGTAGAGAGATGGCGGGGTCAGAGGTGGATTTAGGGAGTCCGAGACCGGTCGTAGGAAGGGAGGCGTTTTCGCGGGAAGAGGTCGGCGTGGCCATAGGGCAGCTGAAACTGGGAAAGGCGGCGGAAAGGAAAAGATAAGTTACTGGAGGTTTTGAATAGAGTCTGAAGTGATGAGGAAGAACTGCCGGAAGAGTGGCGGGTGGGGGTGGTGGTCCCGGTACACAAAGGGGGAGCAGCATCGGTCGTAAATAATTATAGGGGTATTACCGTTATGAATGCGGGATACAAAGCGATGATGACAATTGTGAAAAATAGACTAGCGAGGGAAGTGGATAGAAAAGGGCTGCTGCCGGAATGCCAGGGGGGGTTTCAGAAAGGGAAGAGGGACAAGGGAGCAGATTTTCACGCTTGCGAGAATGGTGGAGGAAGCGTTGGAGTGCAAAGGGAGAGTGTATGCGGTGTTTGTGGATTTGAAAGCGGCGTATGAATCAGTTCCTAGGGGGAAACTGGTGGAATGTATGGATAGATTGGGTATGAAAGTGGAAGGAGTGGAGTGGGTGAGAAGTATATATAAAGAGACGTGGGCAAAATCGAGAGTGAATGGAGAAGTGTCTGAGAAGTTTAGGGTGAATGTGGGTGTAAGGCAAGGGTGCCCGCTAAGCCCCCTCCTGTTCAATCTATACACAAGCGAGTTGGAGGCGGTGCTGAGGAGAGGACAGGCTGGAGGGGTCGTGGTGGGGAGAACCAAGGTGTGGATGCTGGCATATGCGGATGACATAGTATTAGTAGCCAAGAGAGTGGAAGAGATGCAAGAGATGTTGGAAAGAATGGGAAGGTACATGGATAGGAGAGGGCTAGTAGTGAATGTGGAGAAGACTAAATGGATGATGTTTAGGAATAGGGGTAGAAGGGGTAGAGTGGAAGAGCTGAAATGGAAGGGAAGGATGATTGAGAGAGTGAATGTCTTTAAATATTTGGGTTTCTGGTTTGACAGTGGAGGAGGATTTAGGGTGCATGTGGCAAGTATACAAGCGAAAGCGAGAATGGCTTGGGGAATAGCGAGAAGGAAATGGGAGAGGATGTGGGGCGGTAACCTCGTAATGGCGTGCAAGATCTGGGATGCGTGTGTAAAACCTATTCTGTTGTATGGAGTGGAAGTGTCGGGATTGCGTGAGTGGGATGTGATAGAGAGAGAGCAAGGTGTGCTCCTGAAGAGTCTGCTGGGTCTCGAAAGGTCGACACCGAGAGCAGTGCTGTTACAGGAGACGAATCGTATGAGTATGTGGTGGGAGTCGTGTGTAAGGGTTGTGAAGTTTTAAGAAAGATTGCAGGAATTGGGTGAGGAAAGACTGGTGCGCGAGGTATGGATGAGGTGTAAGAGTAGGACGGAGAGTGGTTGGAGAAAGGATGTATGAAAGAGTGGGTATGTCTGAGGTGTGGGTAGAGGAGAAGCTGAGAGAAATGGGAAGCCTAGGAACTGAGGTAAGAGAGAGATTGAGAGATATTGAGTGGCAGGAACGGCAGACTAGAATGAATGAGAGCTCTTACAACCCTGGCTACGTAGAGTGGCAAGTGAGTGGGAGACTCCCGAGTTACTTAGCCAGGGGTGAGTGGAGCAGGGAGGACAAGGTGTGCATGGCAAGAGCGAGGTGTGGGTCAGACGAGAGAGGGAGGAAAGTGTAGATGGTTCTAGGGTACACCGCGTGTGCGCTGTGTAGTAAGGGAAGCGACACGTGGTGGCACCTTAGCGAAGAATGTGAGGGTGTGAAAGCAGAGTGGGTGGGAGACTGCAGAAAGCTGAATGAATGGTTATGCGAGGATGGGGAAGGCGTAAAAATCTGCAGGAGGCTGACGTGGGAGAGGAAAGTGGCAAGGGCAAAGGGAGCGGCGATAGATGGGGGTAATTTTTAATTTTTGGCGGAGTAGTACTTTTATTTATATTGTATTTTTATTTTTATGTTTGTATATTTTTGTTGAGGTTTGTGATGTGGAGGGGCAGTGAGGGAAATGCCAATAAAGGTCTTTTTTTTTGTTTTTTTTATATGTGTATGTGTATGTATGTGTATGTGTATGTGTATGTGTATGTGTATGTGTATGTGTATGTGTATGTGTATGTGTATGTGTATGTGTATGTGTATGTGTATGTGTATGTGTATGTGTATGTGTATGTGTATGTGTATGTGTATGTGTATGTGTATGTGTATGTGTATGTGTATGTGTATGTGTATGTGTAACCAAATTATGCCCATTTAGTGTTTCAAAAAGTCTGAACTTACTCTTCAACTGTTTTAACCACTGAAACTATGCCCATTCATTATATCAACCGAGTTGAACTATTTCAATTCACTGTTTAAAATGACAGTAAACTATCATTTGTTTTCACTCATAGAAGTTATAGAAAAACAAAGAAACAAAAGGATAAAACAATACTAAAATGAATTATTTAAATTAATATTTTTGAACGACATAGTTCAAGTCGTTTGAAATAGTGTATGGGTATTGTTCAAGTCATTTGATATCCTGAATGGGCATAGTTTGGTTGGTCTGTGACCAACCACCCACCCATCCGTTTCGCATCATTTTTTTCATGGGATAATTATATATTAAATTCTTTTATATAATCATCAAAAGTGAATCTTATGAAAAAGGCAATGCGCAAAAAGAGGGGTGGGTGGATGGCCACAGGTCAACCAGACTATGCCCATTCAGGATATCAGATGACTAAAACTACCGATTCATTGTTTAAAATGAATACAAACTATGATTTGATTCAATTTATAGTCATACAAAAACAATAAAAACTGCAGGGCTACACATACACATACACATACACATACACATACACATACACATACACATACACATACACATACACATACACATACACATACACATACACATACATATACACATACACATACACATACATATGCACATACACATACACATACACATACACATACATATACATATACACATACACATACACATACACATACACATACATATACACATACACATACACATACACATACACATACACATACACATACACATACATATACATATACATATACACATACACATACACATACATATACACACAAATATTTTTCAAAAATACTTCATTTCAACTATATTATTCGTGAAAGGTAAAGAAAAATCAACATTAGCAATTCGAACATGTTTGCGATCACTATATCTTATTTGGTTTTCAACTGTTTTAACCTGCAAATCCAACAATTTCCAATAGCTGACAACTGTTAAATTGCAATTCATTCCTGATGTGATTATAATTATAATAATTGAAGATAATTGTATACGCTTGTTTTAAAATAAAATATTTTGAGATTGGGTGAAAGAACTAATCGGTCTAGCTAATTGTATTTGACTTGAATAGTTGCTTATTTTTGTTAAAAGCGTTTATAAGGATGATCAGATCGAAATTACTTGCAAGTTTGTATCGTTTGGCAATTGCCACTCGTTAATCGTTGCGAAAATACAAGTTTTATTTTAATGATATGATTAAATCTTCACACACACAAAAAACTTTTATATGTAATGCAATTAAATTAATATTAAACGCGTGCTTCGAGCAGCAATGACAAAGCTACCTGAACTGGATATTGGCCTTTAATTCGGGCACAATTTCCAACCGGCGGAAGGGCAGGTGATTCCATCACATGTCGCATAACTTAGTAATAAGGTGCACTCATCTCTCCGCATATAAATTATTACTTTCGTTCGGACTCAATTATGGATTAATTGATACAGCTCGAAAAAATATGTGTCTGACAATGATAATTCCAAGCAATTTTTACTACTTTTGTAAGGTTTTGGAATTAAAATAGAAAAAGATATTCAAAAAACACTGTTTGTATGTTGAAGCTTTCCTCTTTAAACATATTATGTATAATAATATTTCACTAATAAAGCAATGTTTACACATTGCATGTGTAATAGAAATAAATAAATAAATAAATTAATAAAATTAATAGAATAGAATAGAAATAAATAAATAAATAAATTAGAATTTTAAGGACTATTTATTGGTTGCATAAAATGAATATTAATTTTTGAATGTTATTGTAAAATGTTTACCTCTAATGCGAAAAACCACGAAATCACCAAATGGAATTACATGGATTTTTCGTATTGTAGAGGTGCAATGCGAAAAATCCATGAAATTCCATTTGGTGATTTCGTAGTTTTAAGTGTTAAGGTCGCTAATTATCAGAAAACTGAGTGTGAATATTCCATTTTCATGACACAACCCCTCAAAAATTGTACAACTTACTTGAAATTGTCATTATATATATATATATATATATATATATATATATATATATATATATATATATATATACACGATAATTATCGAATGTCTGGTAAAGGTCGTTTTAGACAAGACAATTTCTTTACTCTAAAGTTAATGAAGATGGTAGATAATCTAAATTATCTCGTATCATACAGCAAATTATTTGAAATATTGAATTGGATAGTATATCGAATGGAAAAATATAACGCTTTCTATTTGTCAATGACAAATTGTATGGGAGGTATAGAGGATATATGAATTCATATGTTGAACAAGTTTTGAGCTAAGAAATTATCTTGTTTAAAACGACCTTTACCTTTACCAGACATACGATAATTATCGTATATGTATATATGACAATTTCAAATAAGTTGTACAATTTTTGTGAGGTTGTGTCGTGAAAATGGAATATTCACACATAGCTTTTAGATAATTAGCACCTTGTATGCTATTGATTCATTAATTTTTGAATTTTTAATGTAAAAATTTGATACTAATTTACTTAATTTCAAAATAGTACACCTCATAAATATGAATCGTGTACAACAGCCCCAAAACCTTGAACATGTTGAAATTATTTAAATAGAATGTGTTTTTTTTTTGTTGATATAAGGTATAAATTGTTGCCACTAGTCTCATGCCTATTTCATCTAATGATAGCGTGTATCTCCTATAGATCTCATCCGACACAACCACATAGATCAAATCGATGAGTCCCAGGCTATCTGATTTCTTTCAGAAGTGAAACACTTAAAATTCGAATAGTGTCCGTGTGGAATGTGTTTGACAATCCTGCGACTAATTAAAAGTTGTCGTTTAATCGCCGAACGATTCCATTAAAAGGGAATAAATGAAACATGAGATGTTGTCGCGTTCGGTGTTGAATAAGAATGCAGACGGTGCTGCTGGTGCTGCCTCCGCAATTGGTTTAATATTGATGGTGAAATGGGTGTATGTGTGTGTGTATGTATGTATATATATATATGTATGTGTGTGTGCGAGGCGGTGGAATGAATAAATCGGTAATGATATGGGTACAAGTGTTGCCGAGTCGTTAACAAGGTGCACAAGAAGTTCCTACATCACCCCGATGCGATAGTAAGGTTCCCATAAAGGAGGCGTCCGGCGCGATCCTCCCGAGTGCGTGCACATTTCAACAAATAATCGAATAATAAATAAACAGGCCGGCCATTATAGGGCCGGGAGGAGAGCGAGAGAGCCCACGGGAGCAACAAAAGGCCTGCGTATTCATTATTCAGCTATAATAAGTTCCACACAAGTCGGAGAGATAAACAAATGAGCCAGTCCATCTCGTTATGGAGGCTCACGAATCAAGAAGGAGATGCCAGATAACCAATGCCATGGACCGAGTCTTATAAACTCGGCCTGTTTAACAATGTAGCGAGGTGTCAAAGCCGAGCTTCCCAGGAACGCTTTTAATTACCGGCCTGACATCTAGCGCCGTACTCCCCCCAATTAAAATACTCGCCCAATAAATATATTTATGCGTTCTGGGCCGGCCCGTACCGGTCCACCACCTGGACCTTCTTGCATCGCCCAAACTACATTTAAAAAAATCACACACACACACACACACACACACACAAACAGGCTGTAAATATTAAGAAATAAGTACGACATTGTGGGAAAGCTAATCAAAATTTCACACCTCATTTTTAAAACTTAATGGGCAAATAGCTGCACTGTCATTGTATTAATTTACTTAGGCCGGGGACGTCTGGTTACCCGTGGCGCGGATGATGGTCTGATTATCGGCCATATAATACACCGTGTAACATTGTTCAATCGATTCTGAACTGAACATTGTAATTTCACGGCTGTCACGCCATGCGACCGGACCTGATGCCTCCATACAAAGCGCGTCACTCATACTCTACCCCAGTTGCTGCTGCGACCAACTTATTAGGTAGACTCGAAATCATGATTGAAGAGGAATTTATGCAAATCACAAAGTGGTGCAAACCCACGCGCCACTTTATAATATATATTTATATGTGTTTGTACTTATTGTTGCAATTTATGCGCGCCGGACGTAATTATCCCTCTCTCGCGCTTTCTCTTTTATCCCAAGCAAATTAATGCGTTTTATGGCGGGATCGAGTGATTTCAATCGAATTCCTAACACCTTGTTATTTATGGCAAGCTGCGAAAAATGTTAATAAATAAATTAGTTTAACGGGCTTAATGGTAATCAGATTGGTGATTGTGGAAATAAATTCGTTTTGTAACGAATACTGCTGCAAGATATATTTGCTGTGCTATAGTTACTTGAGGTGTTGGAATGTTTTTGCTGGTTGCTAGAAATTATTTGTTGTACAATTGGTATTTATACAAATTTGGGCACATATAGCAAATAAGTATAAATACCAAGTTTAGAACAAATAATTTCTAGCAACCAGCAAACACATTCCTTGCACATGGATTATCTTTAATGTTGTTGGGATGAAATCTAGTGATTAAAAACAAAGATAGGGAAGTAGAGGCCTGTAAATGTTATGATGACAAATACCACCACTAGTAGGGCCGAAATCAAAAGGAAAGATAAAAAATTCCATGTTTGGATATTAGCTTTTCCAATGGCTAAGAAAGAAGCTTAGGGGAGTTTAATCACTCGGCATTTACTTTAACCTCTTAAAAACTGTGAAAGATGACTCGATAGGGTTCGAACTGAGGCTCCTCAATGCTCAATATGGGACGTTTCTAAATAAATATTTAAAAAAACTGCAATTAAATTTTTAATCTGAACCAACTTATAGCAAACAAATTGTTGATGCATATCCGGGACGAAAATCGCGCTCATCGCGTTACCCCCCTTCATATAACCCGAGCCAACATAAGAGCCCCGGAGTTATGAACCCGATAGTCGTGACGCTGCGCTCACTCGTGATTCCGATATACAAATATTAAATGTTTCTACTTTGTTCTCCGGTCTCCCGGCTGAAATATATTGCGGTTATAATTTTATGGATAATTTAGTGTTGATATTTATTGTTGTTTTATTATATGAAAGATAGATATCCGATGCATGACCGAGCGCGCGCATTTAAACGTACGTGCAGATATAACAAGCTTGTAATTGCACTTTTTGCATACGCCAAGAACACATTTCACGAATGCACAGTTATAAAAATGTGCGCGGTGCAGGCATAAATTGCACAAATGCCAGCTTAAATTTTATACTTTCACCCCACGAATATTGTTTGGGAAAAGTGTAATACAAACGGTACTAGAATTGACGCAATGTACTCGTTTGCAAGTCACAATTTTATTAAAAACGATGTGCAAACAGACATTGCTTCATAGTAAAAGAATAAAATTAAAATGTTCATGCTGTTTTCCTCCTCTATTGACTATTAGTTTCTACTGTAGTCCTACGTGATCCGAAAGACCAGTATAGACAGGTGTCAGAGTCTACTTAAATGGCGAGAAACTCAATCACCTAAGGTTTGCAGACGACATAGTCTGATAACTAATTGCCTTGAAGGAGCCACTATGATGCTGCAAGAACAGTAAGTCTCCTTAACAGAAATAGAACTAAAAATAAACACCTGGAAACCCGATAAAGGGGATGAATAAAACACAAACTGCAATTACAATAGATGAACAAAGCGAATTCTGAGGTAGAGGCCTTGACCTGGAGCGTACCGAAATAGAAGTCGTCGATCTTTTTGGTAGGAGGACGACTTCTATTTCGGTACGTTCTAGGCCTCTACTCCAGAAATCGCTTTGTCCATCTATTGTTCTTGCAATGTACCCTGATGCATTGAGACCAACTGGATGCAAGTCGAAATTATATATATATATATATATATATATATATATATATATATATATATATATATATATATATATATATATATATATTAGCCTTTTACCTTTCGGTGTAGGCTATATAAGTATATTACTCCAGCTTATTGAAATCGATAATAATAACACTATTTTTTTAACGAAGCCGCTCATAAAATATGCAGTGTGAATTAATTGACAATAATTCCGAGTGACCGGGGCGAGATGTACGGGCGAGTGTTTTACGATATAAATTACCGATGTAACGTGTGCACACGCGTAATTACAGTAATTACTATAATGTTATGAAATGGAGATACGTACAATGTTCCACTGGACAACGCCATTATTGTCCGGGCACGTTTTATTGACTATAAAAATATTGACAATTATTTAACAGCTAGGTGAAATGCCTATCGTCCAACAGGCGATGATTTTTAATCGCCAAAAATTGTTTTCGGTTAATTTTTTAAATTCTAACTTGTAATTTTCAATATACCGTGTGTTTTGGTTGCAAAAATTATTTGTCATTTTTGAGAGAAATACAAGAGGAAATATCTTCGTTGCTTCATATATAAATATTATTCCAACTGTTTTATTTTCAAATGTAACTTCTTCTTCTTGTTGTTCTTCTTCTTCTCCGTAGCGCTACAACTCGGCGTGGGTTTTGGCTGCCTTCGCCACTTGTTTCCATCTAGGACGGTAAATGTGTTCTTAAAAAATAGCGGTCATATTTAAAGAAATAGAAAAGTGGTACTTATACCAGTCGATAGAGAAGGCTTATGCGAACATACCGAGCATATAAAATTTTGTGTTGCCGGTTTTGCGATACTCGAAAAAAACTGTACACTCGCACTGACCGACTTTGACGATTGCAAAAATTATATCTACCTTAGTTGAAGAGCTACAAAAATAGTTCATATATCGATATAGATAGAGGAGAACAAGACCAATAATCCGAAACTATAAAATTAAAAAAAATCGTAGCCATTTTGGCCAAAATAACCAAAAACTGTAGCAGACATATTTGATGACATAGAAAAGTGGTACTTATACCAGTCGATCGAGGAGGCTTATGCCAACATACCGTACATATAAAATTTTGGAAATGTGATGCCATTTTTGTGATACTCAAACAATTTCAAAAATAGTATCTTCTTTAGTTACAGCTACAAAAATGGTAATCTATGAACAGAGGAGAACAAGACCAATAATCCGATGCTATAAAATTTATAAAATTCGTGGCCATTTTGGCCAAAATAGCCAAAAAAATTGAATAAGTTCATTCCAAACCTATCATTGTTTTGTGACAGAACGATGAACTTGTCACTGGCTATTTTGGCTAAAATGGCCACGAATTTTTTAAATTTTAGTTTTTATTGTTTATTTTCGAATTATTAGTCTTGTTTTCCTCTATCCATTAATATATGAACCATTTTTGTAGCTCTTCAACTAAGGGAGATATAAGTTTTGAAATTGTCAAAGTCGGTCAGTGCGAGTGTACAGTTTTTCTCAAGTATGGAAAAAACGGCATTTCCAAAATTTTATATGCTCGGTATATTGGTTTATGCCTTCTCTATCAACTGGTAGAAGTACCACTTTTCTATTTCTTCAAATATGACCGCTAATTTTTAAAGAACTGCGAAGTTACATTTGAAAATAAACAGTTGTAACAGTAATATTTATAAATGAAGCGACGAAGGTATTTCCTCCTAGGGATATAGAAACGAACAGTTGTATATGAATTGATTGATTTCCTTTTTATTCATTAATTACACGTTGCTCGTCTTTGGTAATAGTAATAGTAATAAAAAAAAACAATGACCTGAGGACAAGTGCGCGTTTATTATTACAATTTTTTTCGCCGCTTTATGTGTCATAATTAACCAGTCCGCAGCGCAACATATGTCGGGGAAAAAAGTCTAACGGATACGAATATGCTAATGAGTGTATAAATTAATATGCATATGCATTTAACACCGGCCCAGGCGAGTCCAGCGGCCAGAACAATGGCGAGCAACTGGTGAATTCACCTGGCCAAATGGATCCACATAATTTTTCTTTCTCTCGCGCGAGTTAGTCAAGTCTAAAGATCGTTAGATAATACGTGAAATTAACACCGACGCGCCGACCTGCCGCGACCGTTGCCATTTCCCTCGGGCGCGCTGCCCCCGAGAGAGAGCGCGCGCTGCCCCCGCCCGCCGGCCCCATTGTGTGCGCGCGCGAGTTTTTTGTACGTGTATTTTTTATATTTACGGCGTCCCGCTTTGCTGGTTGCTATAGTTACCGGCCTGTAAACGCAAATAACAGTGTCTTGCGTTTGTTCCTCTCCGAAACCGAACCCGAAGAGATTTATTTATACGTATTACCATGCCCGTTTTTATTGTGATTATAATAATTATAATAATAATAACTCCGCACACCTGCAATCTATGCGGAAATGATGATGTTCACACCGTTTTTGCTTATAAACAATATTATCGTGTTAAATTCAAATTCCACCTACAAGTCGCTGGTAACAGTTATGCAAACAAAGAAAACTCGACGTGATCAATCTTCTCTTTTTTCCCAAATACATCACGGGTAATTTGTAATTGCACCATTGTTAAAAACCGCAGGATTTTTTTTTTGCGAAATTAATTGTCTGGTGAAAATGTAACGCGGACAATAATAATTGTGCAAGCTATAAATTCCTATTATTACTTGCTTACGATATTTTTATCATGAAAATCTATTACATGCATATTACATACATGTAGCCATCCTAAATTTATGTCTTGTTTGTCAATATTTTTATTTAAATTCTTCATCGTTTTAGCTTATTCTTCATGGATTTTAATTGTTATTTGCATATTATGTGCACAAATAATATGCAAATAACAATTAAAATCCATGAAGAATAAGCTAAAACGATGAAGAACTTAAATAAAAATATTGCAAACAATTTATGTCTTATGTTTTCAAGAAAAATTTTGTTGTAAATGTAATAAAAAAGAATTTTATACAAAATTTTTTACAAAACGAAAAATCGCAGTTAAAAACATGGACTTCCCCCCAGCCGATTTCCATAAAAAAACTAATTAAAAAACATGAAAAATTTGGTTTAGATGATGAAGATGGCAATCTTCTAAACCAAATTTTGCATGTGTTTTAATGGGGGAAAGTCCTATGTTTTTAACTGCGATTTTTCGTTTTGTAAAAAAGATTACGAAATTTTGTATAATTTCTTTTTTATTACATACAAAATTTGGTCGATAGCCAGTTAAGGTCATTTTAGACAAGACAATTTCTTAGCTCAAAAGTTGTTGAAGAAATGAATTCATATATCCTCCTCCCATACAATGTGTCCTTCAAAAATAGAACTCGTTATATTTTTCCATTCGTTCTACCATCCAATTCAATATTTCAAATAATTTACTATATGATACGAAACAATTTTTTTTAACTTATTTTCGGAAAAATTACTATATATATATTTTTTTAATATAAATTTGCATTTATTTAAACAACAAAGTTACATATTCTATATAATTATAAAAATACAAAATACAACAAAACATGTGAAGTTGTTTGGCTATGATTTGATGTTTTTTTTTCCCTCTGTCCTCGCCGCGGGATTTATGAGTGATTTCTCATCTCGGGCTAACGGTATCGAGGGGATTTAGATTGTCTCGCATCTTGACTAACTTTTGAGTCAAGAAATTGTCTTTTCTAAGACGTCTTTTACAGAATTGTAGCAAATACAGTAACTACTACTATTTAATTCATTTACACAATCAATTTTCTCATGCATGAGTTTGTATATTGATCGTTTACTAGAATGTTTATGTTTTATTGTATATAATTATATTTTGAGGTGAACAAATAAAGAATATCTGGAAATATTGGATTGTTAAGGCGTCTACTTTATGATAATTCATTTTAAAGATTAATAAAATGATTTTTTACTTTGTTTTCTTATCACTTTAGGTAATATTTTGAGAAGAAACTCATACAGTAGTTGTGGATGTGCATCGAACGCAAAATTACGCGGAGAGCCGGGCCGATGGCGTCAGGCGGCGCGAAATGTATCACTTGTGTCACTTGTATCTGCTGTACGAGTTTCTTCTCAAAATATTACGTGACTATTTAGTCAGGCTTATAGGAGTTGAAGAGATGGTTGATATATCCTTTAAAAAATATCTATCTATTTATCTATCTAAAGGTCGTTTTAGACAATACAATTTCTTGACTCAAAAGTTAGTCAATATGCAAGACAATCTAAATTGTCTCGTATCATACAGCAAATTATTTGAAATATTGAATTGGATGGTAGATCGAATGGAAAAATATAACGCTTTCTATTTGTCAAGGACAAATTGTATGGGAGGAGGATATATGAATTCATTTCTTGAACAACTTTTGAGCTAAGAAATTGTCTTGTCTAAAACGACCTTTAGTGTAAATTAAAATTAAAAATAAATCAAATTGTATCGAAGAACTTTTCTAGGTTGTTTCTTTCGGCAAAAGTTTACATTTTTATATCCTATATAGTTTTGATGTTATAAACATCACCAATTCGGATTACACAAAGACTACCTCCCTCTCTTGTAAGTATGTTACATTGTTATTTTGTAATGTAGCAAATTTCTCCTTGCGCCAGTCAGTATGTTAATTTTCGGTGATGAAATTAAAGTGCGCTTCCCGCCATTGTTGGCGGCAGTGGCGGTGGCGCGCGCTCTAGAGCTCTTTCCTCCTTCCTTTGTTGTTTCCGTGGCGTTCTGGAGAGCGCGTTTCGCCATGACACGTTTAAAACAAAAGAGATCGCGTGTCCGTCGCGGCATAAATATGGCGCTGTGAATTAAGTTCGCGTGAGCGCGCGCTTTGAGCCGCGACATACGTCATTTGGCGGGGGGCGACCGTAGGGGTTTTCCGCCCGTCCGCCGCCTGCCGTATTTTATACCGCCACCGCCGCCTGCCAAACCCCTCCGGCAATTTCTCATTATAACAATAATAATAACACGAACACTAGTTAGTTAGCAAATTAGACAAATATAACTTAGTACTAGGCGTCTCATATGGGCATTAAATAAAGCACAAAAGAGCTAAATACAAGCAGTAGAAATGAAGTAGATGAGGAGAGTTTAGAGGAGTGACAAAAAAGGACAAAATGAGGAACGTGGATATAAAAAGAGAACTAAATGTAACAGCGGCAATAAATTACACAGAGGAAAGATTATTATCCTATTAGGATGGTAAGGACAGCACCAGCCAAAAGAATATGGAGAGCTAAAATCAAAAACAAGAAAAACGGAAGACCAAGAACAAAAATGAAATGAAGCTATAGCAGAACTATTAGAAAGGAAAGGAAAAAACTGGAAGGAAGCAAAAGAATTGGCAATCAATAGAAGATAATGAAAAATATTCATAAAAGAATAAAAAAAAATGCAAACCTTTACACCACACTGTGGTAGAAAAGGCCAGCGGATACTAGGCGTCTTAAATTAGGAAACTTAATCAAAAACAACCCTGGTATTTTTTAATTAGAAGGATGAGTTGCTCAAAACGGTGTCAATTTCGAACAGTTTATAAGGCAATTGTGTTGTGTTGTGTCTTGTATTTTGTAATTTGTAATATTGTTAAACCCTGTTTTTCTCTGATTTTCCGAGTTTCGCTACTTTTAATATTTTGAGAAGAAACTAATAGTCAAGCTTGAAGAGATGGTTGATATCATACACTGTCGGATGACATGAATTTCACCTAAATTTCATCAAAAATCAAAAATCAAAAATTAAAAATTAAAAATTAAAAATTAAAAATTAAAAATTAAAAATTAAAAATTAAAAATTAAAAATTAAAAATTAAAAATTAAAAATTAAAAATTAAAAATTAAAAATTAAAAATTAAAAATTAAAAATTAAAAATTAAAAATTAAAAATTAAAAATTAAAAATTAAAAATTAAAAATTAAAAATTAAAAATTAAAAATTAAAAATTAAAAATTAAAAATTAAAAATTAAAAATTAAAAATTAAAAATTAAAAATTAAAAATTAAAAATTAAAAATTAAAAATTAAAAATTAAAAATTAAAAATTAAAAATTAAAAATTAAAAATTAAAAATTAAAAATTAAAAATTAAAAATTAAAAATTAAAAATTAAAAATTAAAAATTAAAAATTAACAATCTAAAATCTAAAATCTAAAATCTAAAATCTAAAATCTAAAATCTAAAATCTAAAATCTAAAATCTAAAATCTAAAATCTAAAATCTAAAATCTAAAATCTAAAATCTAAAATCTAAAATCTAAAATCTAAAATCTAAAATCTAAAATCTAAAATCTAAAATCTAAAATCTAAAATCTAAAATCTAAAATCTAAAATCTAAAATCTAAAATCTAAAATCTAAAATCTAAAATCTAAAATCTAAAATCTAAAATCTAAAATCTAAAATCTAAAATCTAAAATCTAAAATCTAAAATCTAAAATCTAAAATCTAAAATCTAAAATCTAAAATCTAAAATCTAAAATCTAAAATCTAAAATCTAAAATCTAAAATCTAAAATCTAAAATCTAAAATCTAAAATCTAAAATCTAAAATCTAAAATCTAAAATCTAAAATCTAAAATCTAAAATCTAAAATCTAAAATCTAAAATCTAAAATCTAAAATCTAAAATCTAAAATCTAAAATCTAAAATCTAAAATCTAAAATCTAAAATCTAAAATCTAAAATCTAAAATCTAAAATCTAAAATCTAAAATCTAAAATCTAAAATCTAAAATCTAAAATCTAAAATCTAAAATCTAAAATCTAAAATCTAAAATCTAAAATCTAAAATCTAAAATCTAAAATCTAAAATCTAAAATCTAAAATCTAAAATCTAAAATCTAAAATCTAAAATCTAAAATCTAAAATCTAAAATCTAAAATCTAAAATCTAAAATCTAAAATCTAAAATCTAAAATCTAAAATCTAAAATCTAAAATCTAAAATCTAAAATCTAAAATCTAAAATCTAAAATCTAAAATCTAAAATCTAAAATCTAAAATCTAAAATCTAAAATCTAAAATCTAAAATCTAAAATCTAAAATCTAAAATCTAAAATCTAAAATCTAAAATCTAAAATCTAAAATCTAAAATCTAAAATCTAAAATCTAAAATCTAAAATCTAAAATCTAAAATCTAAAATCTAAAATCTAAAATCTAAAATCTAAAATCTAAAATCTAAAATCTAAAATCTAAAATCTAAAATCTAAAATCTAAAATCTAAAATCTAAAATCTAAAATCTAAAATCTAAAATCTAAAATCTAAAATCTAAAATCTAAAATCTAAAATCTAAAATCTAAAATCTAAAATCTAAAATCTAAAATCTAAAATCTAAAATCTAAAATCTAAAATCTAAAATCTAAAATCTAAAATCTAAAATCTAAAATCTAAAATCTAAAATCTAAAATCTAAAATCTAAAATCTAAAATCTAAAATCTAAAATCTAAAATCTAAAATCTAAAATCTAAAATCTAAAATCTAAAATCTAAAATCTAAAATCTAAAATCTAAAATCTAAAATCTAAAATCTAAAATCTAAAATCTAAAATCTAAAATCTAAAATCTAAAATCTAAAATCTAAAATCTAAAATCTAGGGGGTTAGTTGTATAATTATTGTAACCAATATTTATTATATATTTTAATGGTTTTTTTTTTCAATCGATTTTAGAAATTTTATGAAGTATTTTTCAGTGTATTTTGTATGTTATTTATATGTTCTCTAGTAAAAACTAAAATCCGCAAAGCTATCTGATCAAACCATCCTACTATATTTATTCATTTACATCGTCTGTAATTCCTATATAATTACTACGCTTCGGAACTTCCGTGGTAAAAATTAATTCTTCGTGTTATTTAATGTACCATAATGACGTGTCGTCTTCCCCCCTTATTTGTGTGCGCGCACGTCGGTCGGTGGTGAAGGGTGAAGCGAATGCTAGGGACAAACACGCATCGCGGCCGCAGCCTGCAGATAACGCGTTTTACTCATAATTAAGATTTTATCAGGCGCCCCACCGACACGGAAACCCAACGAATTCTCAATATGGTGTGCACAAATATTTTTTTTTCAGGTTCCTCTACCGCAAACTAAACCAAACTAATAAAATAATTTAAATTCAACCAGCTCAGTAGCTGAGTGGTTAGAGGCGTTGTACGTCTCGTACTGAGCATTGAGGAGCCCCAGCGGGGATTTCGCGATTCACAGTTTTTTGTGAAGTTAAGGTAGTAAATACAGGGTGATTAAACTCCTCTGAGCTTCTCCCTTGACCGGCATAAAAGCCTCAAAGCTGATAGTCCTAGGATAGAAATTTTGTGTTTTAAATTTAAATTCCTATTTCCAATTCTATGATTTAATCAATTTAATTGATTGATTAATTCTTGATTTTTCTTGATTTATAAAAAAACACAAAAAAACTGCATAAGCTAGTCATCAACTCGAATGAAATCGTGTATGGGTATTGTTTGGTTGGATATTTTTTATAATTGAGTTTATATAGGAGTAATTATATTTTAAATTCTATTTTATTGGTAGGGGCCGCCCGCTCACTCCACCCTTGCTCGCATATTTTTTTAATTGATACAGATATTTTATATTGTTGAATCCATTCCAAGGAGAGTGTTATCCTATGGAAAAACTATGCGAACAAAGGTGGGGTGGGCGGGCGGCCCCTACCAACCTGACTATGCCCGTCCACTATTTTAAACGACTTGAACTATGCATTACATTATTTTTCACATATATCTTTTTAATTAGTCTTAAATTAATTTTTGAAATTAATTGACTAATAAAAATTCACGGATAACAGTGTAGTGCAGAGTTCAAGTCGTTTGAAATAGTGGACGGGCATAGTCAGGTTGGTGGGGGACGCCCGCCCACCCCACCTTTGTTCGCATAGTTTTTCCATAGGATAACACTGTTTTTGGAATAGTTTAAACAATATACAACGTCTGTATCCATTGAAAAAACTATGCGAGCGTAGGTGGGGTGGGCGGGCGGCCCCCACCAACCAAACTATGCCCGTCCACGATTTCAAATGACTTGAACTCTGCATTACATTATTTCTCACTTTATTTTACGAATTAGGCGTAAATTAACACATAGAATCAATTGAATAAAATATAAATTAATAGATAATAGTATAGTGCAGAGCTCAAGTTATTTGAAATAGTGGACGGCCATAGTTTGGTTGGTGGGGGCCGCCCGCCCACCCCACCTACGCTCGCATAGTTTTTTCAATGGATACAGATGTGGTATATTGTTTAAACTATTCCAAAAACAGTGTTATCCTATGGAAAAACTATGCGAACAAAGGTGGGGTGGGCGGGCGGCCCCTACCAACCAAACTATGCCCGTCCACTATTTCAAATAACTTGAGCTCTGCACTATACTATTATCTATTAATTTATATTTTATTCAATTGATTCTATGTGTTAATTTACGCCTAATTCGTAAAATAAAGTGAGAAATAATGTAATGCAGAGTTCAAGTCATTTGAAATCGTGGACGGGCATAGTTTGGTTGGTGGGGGCCGCCCGCCCACCCCACCTACGCTCGCATAGTTTTTTCAATGGATACAGACGTTGTATATTGTTTAAACTATTCCAAGGAGAGTGTTATCCTATGGAAAAACTATGCGAACATAGGTGGGGTGGGTGGGCGCCCCCTACCAACCTGACTATGCCCATCCACTATTTAAAACAACTTGAACTCTGCACTATACTATTATCCGTTATTTTCTATGATTAAATTAATGTCCTTTATTAATTTAAGACTAATTAAAAAGATATATATGAAAAATAATGTAATGCATAGTTCAAGTCGTTTGAAATAGTGGATGGGCACAGTCAGGTTGGTAGGGGACGCCCGCCCACCCCACCTTTGTTCGCATAGTTTTTCCATAGGATAACACTCTCCTTGGAATGGATTCAACAATATAAAATATCTGTATCAATTGAAAAAATATGCGAGCAAGGGTGGACTGAGCGGGAGGCTCCTACCAACCAAACATGCTCGTCCATTATTTCAAACGACTTGAACTATGCTCTACATTATTTCTCACATTTTTGTATGTGTAAATTAACAAATGGAATTAATTGAATAGAATATAAAATAATGAATAACAGTATAGTGCAGAGTTCAAGTCATTTTAAATAGTGGACGGGCATAGTTTGGTTGGTAGGGGGAACTCGCCCACCCCACTAGGGGGAACGGATAAAAGTGTAGTGCATAGTTCAAATCATTTGAAATAGTGGATGGGCATAGTTTAGTTGGTTAGGGACACCCGCCCACCCCATCTTTGCTTGCATACTTTTTTCAATACATATAGACGTTTTATATTGTTTATTATTTATTATTTTATTTAATCTTATTTGTATACATGATTTTAATTTTAATTATGATTATTTAACGACACTTTACACGGTCAATAATATTGTCATTCCTAGTACTGTCAGTATTTGAATCCTCCTACAACATTTATTAAGTAATCCATTATTCGGATTAACATCACTATTCTCTTCATTCCTTCATTACTATACCGTATACGATCAGTAATACTATCAATATTTTAGGGTAATAGAAATTTTAAACAAGTTATCGTACAGTAAACTGTCATTATTCTAAAATATTGACAGTATTCTTGACCGTGTAAGGTGTTTTTTTGATGTATTTGTCGCATACTCTGTTTTATTTTATCTCCATGTACAATTATTTATGACTTGTGTAAAATCTATAATTTATCCGACCTAATAAATGAAATATATGAAATAAAATAAACTACTATATCACAGAAAACATGTGCAAAGTAGTAAAAAATGGTGCAAATCAGCTCCATTTTTTTTGTCATGTAATTAGAAATACTTTTAATTTATGGTTGTACACATAATAAAAATAAATAACAAAATAAAAAAGAAAGAATATCTTATTCAGTTTAGACCACTGAAACACATGATAACTAACGTAGTTGTATCGTTTTTATAAAAGTAGGTAGGTTCATTATATATCTTTGTGTTATGTTTTTTTCTTTCTTTTATTTGTTATGTTGTTATTATATCATCTGTAATTGGTTTCTGTTAAACTGTAGATGCCTATATTAAATAAATAAATAAAATGTATATATAAATCCATTAATATTGAATAATTTAAAATGTATATACATTTATAATATTAACTATTATTATAAATATTATAATGATAAACGTGTGGTGAAAGTTGTGCCACAAATTATACCAATTTCGTTGTCGTTGTTTCCATTTGCGTTCGGAGCTAATAAATCGGAGCAAGTGTGAAACGCACGGTATAAATACAGGCGCGTAAAGCGTCGATACGCATCTAATCTGGACATCGTAATTTATTCACCATTATGGTAATTTTTTATATCATTGTTTTGCTGAAAACGCGAGCCTTAATTAAGCCGTGGCCCGCAACACAAACGAACGCGCGTTCCATTAACTCGGGGAAATCATCACGAAAAAATCAAATTTATCAACGTTACACCGCATAACATTACATACAAACACAAACATATACATTCATATACCTACACACATACACATGCACAAACTCATAGCAAAAACATGTTTATATTTTGGATTTGTATGGATCAATTCTAAAAATGCTCATTCAATTTTTATGTAGATTATTATTTTCTGCATACAGCAGTGGTGTATAAGAAAGGTATTGTTATCGTGAAAAATTGGTAATATTGAAATTTTTATACGTTTCATGATTAATATAGTCGTTATAGACTATTTTTAGAAAATGTCTGTGTTATGTCTGTGAATAATATTACGGAAATTGGATTGCAATAAAATTTGGAAATAGAATTGTATGACAAGGAATCTAAAAGAAGAATATCAAATATAGAGATTGTCAATGAAAATAAAGAAAATAAAATAACTCGAGTTGGAGTAATATCGTGAAAATTTGAACAAAATCTGAAATCGTGAAACTTATTTGTATGCTGAAAAAATTCCTGAGATGATTGAAAATAACTAACTTGGAAGTATTATGAAGAATGCATAAACATTTCACGTTTTCAAAATAAGATTGTGGAAATATGAGATAACTTTCCAGGAAAAAAATTACACCAGAAGGAAGGTATTGTTATCGCCAACCATTTAGGAAAAAAAATCAATTTTCGTTACGTTTTATGCCTAAAATTGTCGAAATAAACCCGATTCTTGCGATATCTGTGTGTATGTTATTAGATTGCTAAAATTGTGAATGAATTTAAATTAGTTTTGCTTATAAAGGTTTGTAAAAAGTTTTTTTTTAAAATAAAGTTATAATGTAAGACTGGGGAGTATCAACTAAAAATTATCTTATAAAGAATCAAGTATGTATATATGTATGTCTGTCTGTCTGTGAACATAATTGCGGGAAGAGGAAGGCCTGTGTATAACAGTTCATTTGTACGAACATTTTATAAAGACATTGTAGGTGTATTATATTCTGAACGACTTTTATTAAAATCACAAAAAATGAAACATAAGAAAAATCATGTGGTGTGCATAGTTAGATGCATCAGTGTCTACCTGATGTTTGTTGATACTTGAAATGTATGTGTGTTTTTAACGGATTTAACAATTTGCAATTATATTATTAAAATAATCTGGTATGGACAACACTCATTATTTGTATTATATTCTGAACGATTTTTATTAAAATCACTTTTGCGAAAAATCAAATATAAGAAAAGTTATGTGGTGTGCAGAATTAGATGCATCAGTGTCCACCTGATGTTTGTTGATACTTGAAATGTGTGTGTGTTTTTAACGGATTAAACAATTTGCCATTATATAATTAAAATAATCTGGTATGGACAACACTCATTATTTGTATTATATTCTGTACGACTTTTATTAAAATCACTTTTACGAAAAATCAAAAATAAGAAAAGACATGTGATCGTCACGTGGTATGCAGAGTTAGATGCATTAGGTGGACACTGATGCATCTAAATCTGCACACCACATGACTTTTTTTATTTTTGAGTTTTCGTAAAAGTAATTTTAATAAAAGTTGTTCAGAATATAATACAAATAATGAGTGTTGTCCATACCAGATTATTTTAATTAAATAATGGCAAATTATTTAATCCGTTAAAAACATACATACATTTCAAGTATCAACAAACATCAGGTGGACACTGATGCATCTAATTCTGCAGACCACATAACTTTTCTTATTTTTGATTTTTCGCAAAAGTGATTTTAATAAAAGTCGTTCAGAATATAATACAAATAATGAGTGTTGTCCATACTAGATTATTTTAATAATATAATAGCAAATTATTTCATCCGTTGAAACATACACACATTTCAAGTATCAACAAATGTTTTTTTTTTGTCCATAAACTATAATCACTCCAGTGGGCGTTGAATAAACATAACGCGTCATTAAATTAAAAATTCTGAGGTTGTTGTTTTTGCGGTGTGCGCGAATCTCCGTTTGCGATCTGAATTTAATTAGCAAGTGCGTTTCCTAAAAGAAACTCGGCTGCGGATGTTAATTTTCCCCGCCACAGCCCTCACCTCGTGCGCTGAAACAAAGGCAAACTTGAGACACGTCCTTATCTGCGATTATTATTTATATGGCGACTGAATCTCTTTCCCCAGCGCGCGCAAAAAAAAAATTATAATTATAATATTAAGAACCAAGCGGCCGGCGAAGTGGAGCGCGCGTGTTAAACAATGCGTTAACTTGCGAACTATTACCGCAATGTCTCCATTATGGAATTACGCACTCGCCCTGGGATATTCCCATTTCCACATTTATGCATGCAAACACACATACTAACAGTTATGAAATGGAAGCGGTGCGAAAATTTTCTTTTTATTGGCATTACAATGCAATCTACGCAAAGAAATCTCACTGATCGCGCCCGCAATTGCCATTTAATTCAAGAGTAGTTTACAAAACAACGATGGCAAAACTTAATTGATTGTTGTTGAATTGATACTTTTTTTGTTTATCCAACTACTATCAATAAAGATGATTTACACAGTCCATTGAAGTTAAAATTTGTGTATAATTGAGCTTTCTTGAGTTTTTGAGATCACAGTCGTAGTAGTTTACTATTGAATATAATGTTATCTAATTCTTTTTTGCATAAATTTGCAAAATTTGGTTGTCTAAACTAAAAAAAATAATTAAAAGAGCGTTAAAATATACATAAGAATCATCAAAACAAAAATTTTGGAAGTTACATCATCTCATAGTGCGATATGGTCTTTATCTTTATAACACAATATATTTCTTACTGCAATTATGAACAGGTTTTCTCTATTTAATTGAAAATATTTCAAAATTTGGATTTTTGAATTGATGAAAAATTCAAATTTCAAATATTTTCAATTAAATAGAGAAAACATGTTGCATAATTGCAGTAAGAAACATATTGTGTTATAAAGATAAAGACCATATCGCACTATGAAATGATGTAACTTCAAAAATTAATTTTTGTTTTGATGATTCTTATGTATATTTTAACGCTTTTTTTTTAGTTTAGACTAATCCAAATTATTATGCAATAAAAATTAGATAACATTATACTCAATGGTAAAACTATTGGAATATTGCAATCTTTAAAATACATTTATTTCTATTTATTTTTGGAAGTTACATTTGTCATCTCAGTATGCGATATATTCTATATCCCGGCGGCGCACGATCGCAAGACTTGAGCGATACTGCACGCCACGGAGTCGACTAGCAATGATAAACTGTGCTATACGAAAGTGTCTTTAACATTACTAGTCGCCCCGTGTCGTACTGTATCGCTCCAAGTTTTGCAGTCGTGCGCCGGTTATAAGGTATTGAATTGTGCGCATCGGAAGGGATTAGCACGGCAAATAAAACAAGAGACAAATAGCTTGAAGCAGCACATAGTGATAAACGAAAACAACTTCTAGAAAACTCGAGACAATTTTATGAAATAGCAACTCTTAAGACTCACATACACATAACACGCAGCAAAAGGACGATAGCTAGTTATAGAATTGTAACTAACTAATAAATATTTAATGCGATCATTAGATCAAACAATAATCTGATTTGTATATATACATATATGTTGTAAATGCTAATAATAGCGTTAATAAATAAATAAATAAATAAATATTTTACTTACGAGCAGCGAAAGGTCGATACCAGTTATAGAATTGTAACTAATTCATATTAAAATATTTAATGCGATCATTTGATCAAACAATAATATTTTACATACGAATTTAATAGCATTTATTGGCGCTGTAATATATAATTCTGATCATTCTTAATCAGCAAATCAAAAACAGTTCGTTGCGTAACAGTGAGCGGCGTAATTTACAACAAAGTTGAGCGTTTAATAATTACCCCGCAAACCAGTGATGGTATCGGTTGCGTTTTAATTACCCTCCGCGTTGTGATTAATACCGGAAAAATTACGTTACAAATAAATGCGCACATCGTTTTATTGTTGGTATATATTTTTTTTTGCTGTTGTCCGCGATCAGTCTCCTTCCAGCATGCTCCCCCGACCGTGTCCTCTGTATTTATTCCCGTGTCCGAGATTATTTTTACATGAATTTTGAATTTAGATTGCGATCTCGAGCAATTTTCAGCAATAAACATGGACTTAATTTGCACTGGAGTGCTTTAATAAAAGTGAACTGACATGGTGTGATTTATTTAGGGAATTATTATTTCAACCCATCTCAGTGGCCGAGTGTTATCCGGCTCGTACTGAGCATTGGGGAGAATCAGTTATTACCTAACAATTTTTCAGTGATTTTCTGTGAAGTTAAGGTAAATACAAGATGATAAAACTCCTCTTAGTTTCTCTCTGATAGCGGGAAAGTTTCAAGGCTGATAGCCCTATAAAACGTTTTTTTATTATTTCATTTTTATAATCTCTATAATGTAAAACGAAGACAATGGTTTTGAAGCCACCCAACCTGTCATTTATAATTTTGTATTGTCAGTGAATGGCGTGAAAAATATTTTTATTTGTTGGTCAAATAAAGATACCTTACAGGTCAATAATACTGTCAATCTTAGCACTGCCAGTATTTGTTTGAATTCTCCTTCAATATTTATCAAGTAATCAATTATCCGAATAAACATCAGTATTCTTTTCATTACATCATTACTATACCTTACATAATTACTAATACTGTCAATACTTTAATATAATGAAAGTTTTAAACATGTTATCGTACAGTTATACTGTCATTATTTTAAAATATTGACAGTATTATTGACCGTGTATAAGGCACCTTTATAGGGACAAAAACAATGCGATAGTAGGATAGTTCCCAACCAACCTGACTATGCCCGTCCACTAATTCAAACAACTTGAACTATACTCTACATTATTTTTCACATATATTTTTATTTCGTCATAAAATAACAAATGAAATTAATTGAATTATAGAAAATAACGGATAACAGTGTAGTGTATAGTTCAAGCCATTTGAAATAGTGGACTAACATAGTTTGGTTGGTAGGGGCCACCCGCCCACCCCACCTTCGCTCGCATACTTTTTTCAATGGATATAGATGTTTTATATTGTTTGAACTATTCCAAGAAGAGTGTTATTCTATGAAAAAACTATGCGAGCAAAGGTGGGGTGGGCGGGTGGCCCCTACCAACCAAACTATGTTAGTCCACTATTTCAAATGGCTTGAACTATACACTACACTGTTATCCGTTATTTTCTATAATTCAATTAATTTCATTTGTTATTTTAAGACGAATTAAAAATATATGTGAAAAATAATGTAGAGTATAGTTCAAGTGGTTTGAAATAGTGGACGGGCATAGTTTGGTTGGTGGGGGCCGCCCGCCCACCCTACCTTTGTTTGCATAGTTTTTCCATAGGATAACATTCTTGTTGGAATAGTTCAATCAATATAAAACATCTATATCTAATGAAAAAACTATGCGAACGAAGGTGGGGTGGGCAGGCGTCCCCTACCAACCTAACTATGCCCGTCCACTATTTCAAACCACTTGAACTATACTCTACATTATTTATCACATATATTTTTAATTCAACTTAAAATAACAAATGAAATTAATCGAATTATAGAAAATAACGGATAACAGTGTAGTGTATAGTTCAAGCCATTTGAAATAGTGGACTAACATAGTTTGGTTGGTAGGGGACACCCGCCCACCCCACCTTTGTTCGCATAGTTTTTTCAATGGATACAAACGTTTTATATTGTTTAAACCATTCCAAGAAGAGTGTTATTCTATTCATTAATAAATGACATTAACTTAATCAAAAAAAATAACGGATAATAGTGTAGTGCATAGTTTAATTAGTTTGAATTAGTGGACGGGTATATTCAGGTTGGTAGGGGCCGCCCGCCCACCCCACCTCTGTTTGCATAGTTTTTCCATAAGATAACACTCTTCTTGGAATAGTTCAAACAATATAAAACATCTATATCCAATGAAAAAACTATGCGAGCGAAGGTGGGGTGGGCGGGCGGCCCCTACCAACCAAACTATGCCCGCCAACTATTTCAAACGACTTGAACTTTGTATTACATTATTTTTCACATATATCTTTTCAATTAGTTTTAAATTAATAAATGACATTAATTTAATCATAGAAAGTTGATGATAGCAGTGTTCTGCATAGTTCAAGTCATTTGAAATGGTAATAGGGTTTAGTTTTATTGATATAAGCCATCCATTTCAGGATTTCAAACAACTTGAACTCTGCACTACATAATTTTCCATAATTATTGCTGATTGCATACATTAAATTGTTCAATAAAGTTATGATTTATAGAAAATTTCGAGAAATAGAAAGTTGGTGAAAACAGTCTAGTGTAAAGTTCAAGTCGTTTGAGATAGTGGACGGACATAATCAGATTGGTTTGGACCATCTGTCCACCCCACATTTGTTTGCATAGTTTTTTTCATAGGATAAAATTCTTCCTCGAATTGTTTAAACAATATTAAACCTCTGTATCTGTTGAAAAAAAACTATGCGAACAAAGGTGGAGTGGGTTGGTGACCCCTACCAACCTAACTATGTCCGTCCACTATTTCAAACGACTTGAACTTTACACTAGACTGTTTTCACCAACTTTCTGTGATTCAATTAATTGCATTTATTATTTTACGCCTAATTCGTAAAAAGAAACATGTGAGAAACAATGTAGAGTATAGTTCAAGTCGTTTGAAATAATGGACGGGCATAGTCAGGTTGGTAGGGGCCACCCGCCCACCCCACCTTTACTCACATAGTTTTTCCACAGGATAACACTCTTTTTGAAATAGTTTAAACAATATTAAACGTCTGTATCCATTGAAAAAACTATGCGAGCAGAGGTGGGGTGGGCGGGCAGTCCCTACCAACTTGACTATGCCCATCCACTATTATTAATGACTTGAACTTGAACACTAAATTCTTATCCGTTACTTTTGATTATTCAATTAATTTCATTTGTTAATTTACGCATAATTCGTACAAAAAAGTGAGAAATAATGTAGTACATAGTTCAAGTCGTTTGAAATAGTGGACGGGCATAGTTTGGTTGGTAGGGGCCACCCGCCCAACCCACCTCTGCTCGCATAGTTTTTCATACAGCACGCCACAAAGCTGTTAAACAAAAGCGCCTTATATATTACTAGTATAACTTTAAAACCAACCAAATATACTCTTATGACTGTATCTGTCAAACTGATAAGACTGAGCGTTATAGCACGCCACGGGGCGACTAGTAATGCTAAACCATGCTAAACGAAAGCACCTATAGTTGTGTTTAATCATAAGTTTTTGAATCTATATTCCATGTTTTTTAGTGTTTAGATTGTGGCCAGACGTTCGCCCAAAAATCAACACTACGCAATCATTTGGTCAGTCTCACACCAAACAAGACTACGATTGCTATTGCTGATTCAAACAAGGTACAATTTACACGGGTTATAATTTCGGAGGTGATGTGCGCCGCGGCGCCGATTCCGCTTTACGGCTTGTCGGTGATGGTGGTGGTGCCGCCGCCGTCAGCCGCCCTAAGTGGCAGTTGTTTCGCGTGAACAAGCATTTGTTTGCGCTCTCGATCGGTAATTCGCGTGCCCCGTAATGTTGCCCCGTTTAACGTTACAACCCCGAGCCGCACGAATATTACGGGCCCGCACGCCAACCGTCATTATAACAGCTAGTTTTATATAAATTAATGCCTCGGGGCTGCTTAAGACGGAAAACCGCAAAGACCACGGTCGAAAATCAGGTGGGTTAGGGGGTTGCACGTGACTGTAGGCGGAGGCATAACCAACCGTCAATTGCGGTTTTATAGTTTTATTTAAATACTTGACACAATATTTAACACGTAAAATGAAAAATTAATATTTGTAAGCTCTTTATGATAAGTAAAATAAGAAATACAGAATTCATTAGAAAAAACTTCAAGTCAACTTCAAGGCGGGCATAGTTTTAGTAGGACACAACACAAACTGACAGCTATCGTCAACATTTGAAGACATCAAAATCAGTGAACTCCCAACACTTTGTTTCCACATCAAATCAGAGTTCTTAAGCGAATTATCCTTTGCATTACCACCAACCCATTCACCAGGCCACGATAGCCAACATTTGAATACATATATGTATTCAAATTCAAATTCAAATTTTGGCTATACTTATATATATATATATATATATATATTTATTTATATATATATATATATATATATATATATATATATATTTATTTATATATATATATATATATATATATATATATATATATATATATGAAGTATTTCTTGCCATTGTCGGCTAATTGAATGAAGAATCACCAGATGTATCAATGTTAATTAATAAAAACAAAACTTCTATCTTTATAGGGCTATTAGCCGTGAGGCTTTTCCGCCGGTAAAGGGAGAAGCTCAGAGGAGTTTAATCACCCGATATTTACCTTAACGTCACAGAAAACCTCTGAAAAACAGTGAAAGGTGATTCGCGAAAATTCGTTCCTGCTGGGGATCGAACTCAGGTTCCCCAATGCTCAGTACGAGACGGACGACGCCTCTAACCACTCGGCCATTGAGCTGGGTTGTTAATTAATAATTTCTCAAAAAAATTTGAGAAATTATTACATATATATATATATATATATATATATATATATATATATATACCATCAACTGTGAAAAAATCTTATGTCGCCCGTCTACATTACTTTATTAAAGAAGTCAAAAATTTTTTAAAAAGAAATAACGAAAAACTAGGGCTATTGGCTTTTCCGCTGATCAAGCATGAAACTCGGAGGAGTTTAAGCACCCGGTATCACAAAAAACGTTTGAAAAACTATAAACACTCCTTTGAGTGTGTTTATAGTCACTCAAAACTATAAACACACTCAAAGGAGTGTTTATAGTTTTTCAAACGTTTTTTGTGATACCGGGTGCTTAAACTCCTCCTAAATCCTTGATAGGTGGAAAAGCCTGATGGCCGATAGCCCTAATACTTCTTTATTTCTTTTAAAAAAATCTTTCACTTATTTAATAAAGTAATGTACACTGACATCAGATGTTTTCACGCTTAATAGCCCTATAAAGCTAGCTTTTTTTAAATGCTGACACAACGCATTCAAAATTCCTACTAAAATATAATTGTTATTAAGTATCGGTATATTTGGCATTATTTCCTCATACGCACATTCTATATCATAATTATCGTCCACTGGGTAAACACTTTAATTACGTTGATCTAGTTTCTGGCGCCCCCCCGTCGAAAAAAAGTCTCAGCGCCGTGCGACAATTATGATAATTACAGATAATCTAATTCGGCCGCAAACTAATCAGACGCATTAAAATGTCGTCGTGATGTCGTAATATATAATTACATAGTTTCGCCCGTAATTAACGCATTTGTTTTACATACAGCCAACACATTTATAAAATTGTATATGCAATTTTAATAAGAGATCTAAGTAGGTTATGAAATAAAAGATTAAAACAAACTAAATCTATCTATAGGTGCTTTCGTTTAACCGCCCCATAGTGTGCTGTATTGCGGTCATGCACCGATTGGAAGGGACGAGGTAGAATTGTGTGCATAGGGAGCGAAAAATATAACAAGAGACAATATGTCCGGATCAGCAAATAATGATACAACGAAAACAGCTCGTGTTAAAGATGCCCTCCTCCACGCTTTCACCATCGGTTTTACATAAATCGCATGCCTTTCAATAAGATCTCAATAAATATTAAATTTATTGTATGGTTTATTTATTTATCTGTCTCATGTGCTGTCCTTTTGAATTTTATATTTCTAATTGTATTTTAAAGTGTATTTGAAAATGTGTGTATATTTCAATCTATAAATTTTTATTACTTAAATGTGACTTGTGTAAATAACAATTGTTTAGCACCAATAAATTATAAATTATGAATATGAATTATTAAATATAGACATAATTTGGTACATTCCTATGTAATGATGCCTTATATTTATTTGTCCATACAAACAATTATAAGACATCATTCTTGTTTGAGTTAAAAAAATATTGATAAACAATGAAGTTAAGCTAATCAAAATTGCTTTAAATGTATAAAAATAGCTATGCAAATAGCTATGAAAATATGGAACAAATAATGAAATAATTTTTATAGAGAAAATATTTTAATAAAAGTTTTTTCAACAAAAGATCTTCTTTTGTTGTACTTAGAAACAGCCATATTTAACATAGACTTCGTTTGTTTTAATCTTTTGTTTCATAACCTATTTAGATTTCTTATTAAAATTACATACTAAAGTATGGAATATACATTCAATAAAACCTTTATGTAGGAATTTTGCAAAAATTGCTGCGACACGTTGATTTTAAATTGACAACTTTTAATAAATAATAAATAAATAAATAAATATATTTATTGCCCAACAGAATAATAAAATTCCAATTACAGGACAACAACAAGATATTACATAATAATATAATATAATAACTATATACTAAATAATAATAAAAAAAAATAATATAGAGAATATAGATATAATGAAAGTGTCAATATTTTTCAAACATTTTTGAATGAGCAATGACATCGTCGACAATTATTTCAAATGACAACCCAATTTTTTATTGCGTTTTCTGAAATGGGTTATTTTTCACCGGTGTGAAGTTAAACAATTCTTATAATTCCGGGCGGCCCGTGAGTTGGCGCGGTGTGGACTTTTTTCTCGGCACATTGTTACTAAATGGAGTGTGCAAAAAAATAATTAATTGTCTTTATTCAGAACAACATAGAATTACTAGAATACATTTATTTTACCAATTGGGTTAGTTAGGTGTTGTAAAACACTAACTAAAAACAATAGACTTTGTTTGTTTTAATTTTGTTTTGCTAACAATCAACTGCATAGTTTTTGCTAAAAGAAGTATACAATTTCACAGTTTGTGCTATAATAATATTATAGACGCGATCGTATTTTTAAAATGCAATAAGATCGATGTACCACGAGTAACGCGGGCAGTTTAATTAATTAATTAATTCAGAAAGTCACACCAAATATTTAGTAACATCTCATAGGAAATTTTTATTTAAATTTCTATTCTTAAAAAAAAACTGGTTACTAACCACCATATCCCCGAGTAGTAATATTACCTTTATCGACACACCGCTTTTATCCCCCGTGCGCATTTTATAATTTCTAATTTCTTTTCTCACACACGATCCCGCCGTAACCTTTTTTATTGGCGAATTAAGCTTTCTTTATAACGCCACAATCCGGAGGTATTATAACCTCCCCCCGAGCTCAGTAGCCCTCGTTTTTCCCTATAAAATCCATTTAAATTCATAAGCACACCTTTGAACGATTTTTCTTAAGGGGAGGAGGGCGTTTATTGCACCCGATTGGAAAATGATAGAAAGTAAAAACGAGCAAATTATACAACGCATGAAATTTATAAGAATTTGCTATTTTTGTAAGATATGTTTTCGCCTGATAATTATATCTTCTATACCAGGGGTGGCCAAAGTTTTGATCTCTTTGGGCGACCTGTTTTTTTTTTAATTATATGCGGCGATCTACCAATTTCGTATGTATTAAAGCCCGGTTTCTTCAACGAATCTTAAATATATGATAAATAAAACAATTTTTTACTTTGTTTTTTATCACACTTCAGTTACACTTTGCAACTAGTTTCGGCTAAGCTCTAGCCATTTTCGAACTCCTCCGATGACTGAAGAAATTGTAACCCAACGGAGGAGCTCGAAAATGGCTCTAGAGCTCAGCCGAAACTAGTTGCAAAGTGTAACAGAAGTGTGATAAAAAAAACAAAAAATATCGTATTTATCTTTTAAAATGAATTATCACAGAGTAGACGTCTTAACAATCCAATATTTGAATCTTAACTAGTTTAAGACCATCTTAATAATAAGACGGTCTTAACCCAAATAGACCTAATGTTCCGTATAAGGAACACTTGGGAATAAGTAATCTGTAGAAGATACTTAAATTATGACTGACTATTTAGCCCTACCGTTTCTTTAAAAGAACATCATGAAAATCGTTTTTATGACAAAAGTAGCGTAAGTATAACACTTTTATTATGATTAATATAACTTAGAGCAATAATGGTAAACACATTTACTACAAAATTTGAATAAAAAAACGTTCAAGTTTATTTGGGTTAAAGCGTTGCACCAAAAAAAAAACGGATCTTAAAACGTTAGGACGGTCGTACATTGTAAAACTAAGTAAGATATGTTTGGTGTAACAGAATAAAAATTTAAGACGTGGTTATATATAAGAGGCAAACAACACAAAGCAAACACGATGGTGGACTATAGAAATAAAAGAGGACATAAAGAAGAAAAAGCAAAAGTGGATAAAGTACATCAACTCCAAAAAAGAAGAAGACTACGAAACGTATAAAATACAGAGAAAAGCAACGAAATAAATAATAAAAGAATCAAGGGAAAGGACATGGGAAGAATTTGGGAAAACACTAGAATACAGCTTTAACGAAAATAAAATGTTTTATAGAACGCTAAAGAAAAGCAAGAATGAGAAAGTACAAATAATACTAAGACAACTAAAGGATAAACAGGCAACAATAATAAAACAAGATCATGATATAATGAAAAGATGGAAAGAGCACTTCGAAGAGCTTTTGCAGGAGAAAACGATGATAAGCACAAACGAGGGAAATGAGAACACACATGTGGAAAATATTCTGAACGAAGAACCAGACAATATAACAAAAGCAGAAGTAAAAGAAGCACTTATAAAATTAAGAAATGGTAAAGCAGCAGGCCATGATAACATAAAAGCTGAACAAATTAAAAATATGGCCGAGGAAGGTGTAAATTTGTTAAAACAGCTTCTAAACACTATATGGAAAAGAGGAAAAATTCCAAATGACTGGGAGAAAGCAGTAATATTGCCAGTATATAAAAAATGAGACAACAAAAACTGCAATAATTACAGGGGAATATCACTAATATGCACAACTGCTAAAATGTATGAGGTTGTACTAGAAAGTAAACTAAGACAGCAAACAGAACTAACGATGGAAAATTGCACAAAGTGGCTTCAGGAAGGGCCACTCAACGCAGGACCATATATTTACACTAAGAAAACTGATGGAGAAAACAATGGGCCATGACAGTAAATTATTCATAGTATTTATAGACCTGGAAAAAAACGTTCGACAGAGTACCGAGAAAAACGATGTGGAATATATTACAAAAGAGGCAAATAAGCAAACAACTACAAAGAGCAATACAAGGTATATACAGAAAGACATACAATTACATAAGGACAGGAAATTAGATATAACAGGAATTTACAACCAAACAAGGACTAAGACAACGTGGAGAATTAAGCCATCTACTACTGTTTATAATATTCCTAGATAAATATTAAAAAATATAAAGGAGCAAACAAGAAAAATGAACATAGGATATTATAAACTACAACGCACAATGATAGTTGAGTGTACTTTTGCTGATGATATTGTCATACTAGCCAAATTCGAAGAAAACCTGCAAGAGAACATTAATATATGGTACGAAGAACTAAATAAACATAACATGACAATAAGCACAGATAAAACAAAAATTATGGTGATCGCCAAACAGGAAGTGGAAACAAATATCAAAATAGCGGGAAAAAGTATCGAGCAGGTGGAAAATTTTAAATACTTGGTTATAAATATAAATAACAAGGATAGTCTGGAACCAGAAATAAACAACATAATACGGGCAGCCAACAAAAGCTACCATATACTAAACAAAATAATACTTAATAATAAGCAGGTATCGAAGAAAACAAAACTCATAATGTTCAAAACAATATATAGACCAACACTGATATACGGAAGCGAAACATGGACATTGGACAAGAGACTTAAAAGCAAAATACAAGCAGCAGAAATTAAGTATTTAAGGAGGATAGAAGATATCACAAGAATTGACAGAATACGAAATGAGCAAATTCGAACTACTCTACAGATATAAAGTATACAGACAATTATAGAAAGGAAACAACTCGGATGGTATGGACACATAATTCGCTTGTCAGAAAGGAGACAGACAAAAAGTGTATGGAATACAAGAATACAAGGAAAGAAAAGAAGAGGTAAACCACACAAAACGTTGGAAGACAACTACATGAAATACTAACGAGGAATGGCATGGGATGGCAGGATCCAAGGAGAATGGCGAGCAACAGGAAGGACTGGAAGGAATTTGTACAGAAAATACAATAGATTTAAAATACGCTTAAATAATTTCGACACCCGAAAGGGTATAAAGAGATTTTTAAAGATTATATATATATATATATATATATATATATATATATATATATATATATATATATATATATTATATTCAGGAGCCTCCCATAGGAAATACCTATCACATCATATATATATATATATATATATATATATATATATATATATATATATATAGAGTTTATATTTCGTAAAAAATGTGAAAAACAATGTAGTGCATAGTTCAAGTCATTTGGAATAGTGGACGGTCATAGTGTGGTTGGTAGGACCCACCCACCCACCCCACCTTTGTTCATATATTTTTTTCAGTGTATACAAGTTTTTTATATTGTTTAAACCATGCCAAGAAGAGTGTTATCCTATGAAAAAACTATGCGAACAAAGGTGGGGTGGGCGGGGGGTCCCTACCAACCACACTATGTCCGGCCACTATTTCAAATGACTTGAACTATGCACTACATTGTTTCTCACATATTTTTTATAAAATAAGAGTAAATTAACTAATGAAATTAATTGAATAATCAAAAGTAACGGATAACAATTTTGTGTAGAGTTCAAGTCATTTGTAATAGTGGATGGGCATAGTTTGGTTGGTAGGGGCCACCCAACCACCCCACCTTTGCTCGCATTGTTATTTCATAGGATAACACTCTTCCTAGAATGGTTGAAACAATATAAAAAGCCTGTATCCATAAAAAAAACTATACAAGCAAAGGTGGGGTGGGCAGGTGGTCCTTACCAACCAAACTATGCCCATCCACTATTACAAATGACTTGAACTCTACACTAAATTGTTATCCGTTACTTTTGATTATTCAATTAATTTCATTAGTTAATTTACTCTTATTTTATAAAAAAATATGTGAGAAACAATGTAGTGCATAGTTCAAGTCATTTGAAATAGTGGACGGTCATAGTTTGGTTGGTAGGGACCACCCGCCCACCCCACCTTTGTTCGCATAGTTTTTTCAATTGATACAAGCTTTTTATATTGTTTTAACCATTCTAGGAAGAGTGTTATCCTATGAAAAAACTATACGAAAAAAGGTGGGGTGGGCGGGAGGCCCCTACCAACCGCACTATGACCGTCCACTATTACAAATGACTGAACTATGCATTACATTGTTTCTCACATATTTTTATGAAATAAGAGTAAATTAACAAATGAAATTAATTGAATAATCAAAAGTAACGGATAACAATTTAGTGTAGAGTTCAAGTCATTTGTAATAGTGGATGGGCATAGTTTGGTTGGTAGGGACCACCCGCCCACCCCACCTTTGTTCGCATAGTTTTTTTATAGGATAACACTCTTCCTAGAATGGTTGAAACAATATAAAAAGCTTGTATCCATTGAAAAAACTATGCGAACAAAGGTGGAGAGGGCGGGGGGTCCCTACCAACTAAACTATGCCCATCCACTATTTATTTATTTATTTATTTTTTACAAATGACTTGAACTATGTACTACATTATGTATAAATATATATATATATATATAAATATATATATATATATATATATATATATATATATAATGCAGTGCAGAATTCAAGTCGTTTAAAATAATGAACGGGCATTGGTAGGGACCAACCGTCCACCCCAACATTGCTCGCATTGTTATTTTATAGGATAACACTATTCTTGGAATGGTTGAAACAATATAAAAGGTTTGTAACCATTAAAAAAACTATACGAGCAAAAAAACATTAAAGTATAATTTTAACTAAAAGAATAATTTTTAAATGTACGTGTTTTTTTATAGCCTTGAGAAGTAGGGCCGTAACTAGAGACAGAGGCAACAAGAGCACGTGCCAAGGGCTCAGACTTAAAGGGGCGCCCACAACAACAAAGCTGGGAGCACAGCAACGCAAAATCTTCTCCTTTTCAAAACAATTCAAATGTACCTTACACCACTTTAATTCTCACAAGCATATGCTTAATGAATAATAGCAGAACCATGAAGAATGTGTGTTATATATATAATACACATTCTTCATGGTTCTGCTAGTATTCATCAATAATAATTTTATGATGATTTGTAAAAAAAATACAATACACATTTTGTTGTACCATATTTGGGAATATGGAACAATTTATTAAAAAAAAACTCAATCAAAACTCGCCAGTCCATTAATAAATTTGATTTATCTTGCCTTTTTTTAGTTATTGTTGTAGCAACACTAATCGTGTACAGTCGCGATATATAAATAATAATTTACCTTATTGCCTGTTATTCGTCATGAGGTGTAGGACACGCGTAACTCAGCTAATTGGTATTCTGATTTATTAAAGATGTTTAATATTTCACTCACTAACATTTCCTAGTTGTGTAGCAGCTAATTTTATTAAACTGCAACAATCGGACGCGACAGATCACTCACAACTGACTCATATGACTGTAGCATTGCGGAATTGAACAAAACAATTTTTTGCTGCACGTCGTTCTGGAAAGACGGGCTATTTTTACGCGCTTATCTATAAACCAGTTGAAACTGGAAAATAAAATCGCAATATCGTATTAATTTAATATAGAATCACTAGATGAAATAAATACACGTCGTCCGACTGGATATGTTAAATTAATTATCTCGTCAACTTTAATGAGAACAATTTTTTTTTGTCTAAAAAAACTTCAGTACAAATTACAGTTCCCACTTAGGAATTACCTAAGCAGCAACTCAACACATCTAAAATTTTATTACAAGCTACCCCAAGCATTGCAAGTAATAATATATGAAAAATGAGTTATGTGCGGCCAATCCGAAGGTGTTTAAAACAAACAAAAAACCATTTCTGTATTTATAATAGTTTTCGAGATATTTAAAAAATAAAGTTGAAAAATTTCCTAGGTGTGAGCAGTCTTGAGGACGCTCTTCAAGGCTGCTCACACCTCGGAAATTTCTCAACTTTATTTTTTAAATATCTCGAAAACTATTATAAATACAGAAATGGTTTTTTGTTTGTTTTAAAGGGGATACTCGGGGCTATTGAAATTTTTTATGAATATTGAATTTTAAATTGAAAATTAATATCATTTTCATTTTTCTTTCACTTCCTTTCCTGATGTTGATGTCTCATTTCTTTGTGTCGCCATACCATGTTGATGATTTAAAAAAATTCTAAATTCTAAATTTTTTTCATTGTTCAATTTTTTTTTCCAAAATATTTTTTTTTCAATAGCCCAGCCAAGTTTCCCGTTTAAAACAAATAAAAACCATTTCTGTATCTATAATAGTTTTCGAGATATTTAAAAAAATAAAGGTGAATAATTAGAAAAGTGGTAACATTTTGAATCTTGAATAACTTTCGAAAAAAAATGTTTTCGTTTGTAAAACTTGGTTTTATGATAAAACAAAAGTTTTGACAAAATTTCGTTCAAATTGAAAGTGATCGATTTCAGCCATAGGTCGATTTAACATGGAATGACCCATATATATATATATATATATATATATATATATATATATATATATATATATATATATTTATACGTAATGTAGTACATAGTTCAAGTCATTTGAAATAGTGGCCGGACATAGTGTGGTTGGTAGGGACCACCCGCCCTCCCCACCTTTGTTCGCATAGTTTTTTCAATGGATACAAGCTTTTTATATTGTTTCAACCATTCTAGGAAGAGTGTTATCCTATGAAAAAACTATGCGAACAAAGGTGGGGTGGGCGGGTGGTCCCTACCAACCATACTATGTCCGGCCACTATTTCAAATGACTTGAACTTACACTAAACTGTTATCCGTTACTTTTGATTATTCAATTAATTTCATTAATTAATTTACTCTTATTTCATAAAAATATGTGAGAAACAATGTAATGCATAGTTCAGTCATTTGTAATAGTGGACGGTCATATATATTATATATAATTTCTCAAAAATTTCACTCTCCGGTGGGACTTGAACCCACGTCGACGGTTATCGCGGCCGTCGCGCTACCAACTGCGCCACGGAGAGTGGTAGTGGATAGCACGTGAGATGTTCTTATGTCCAATTATTTACACAAGTTCAAATCCCACCGGAGAGTGAAATTTTTGAGAATTTATTTTTTTTTATTAATTAACATTGATACATCTGGTGATATATATATATATATATATATATATATATATATATATATATATATATATATATATATATATATTCTATAAATCTTTATACTTTTGGCTACTTCCTATGATATAAATAAAATTTGTTATAATGAAACATTTTCGATGGTTCTGCTATTGTAAAAAACAAAAAAATATGTTTTGTAATATTTTTCTTTTAAATGTGTACCGGGATTAAATTATTATTGGCACTCTCATTTGAAATTTGACGTTTTCAAATGAGAGTGCCAATAATAATTTAATCCTGGTACACATATTTTGTAAAAAAAACATATTTTCTGTATTATATTCCCAAACATTCAAATAAAACTCGATAGAAACTCGCCAGTCCATTAATAAATTCCATTTATCTCGCCCTTTTTTGTGTGTGTTATTGTTGTATCAACACTAATCGTGTACAGCAGCGATATATAAATAATAATAGTTTTAATTGTTCGCTTTTGTGCGGTGCCGGATGAATTTCGTTCGAATTTTAATTTGAAACCGCCGGTGCGGACGGTCCACAGTAGCAGCAGCAGCGGCGGCGGGGGTGGCCCCATGATTCCGTTTGTCCATAAACAATATTAAAATACAGCGCGTGTTTTATCCGCGATAGTCGGGCATTGTGGTCGGAACAAAGGCCCATCTACAAATTGCATTACGAATCATCCAATCAGAAACACATTGTGCGGATGGATGTTGGCGCTTTTTTTAGCGCCCGCGCCCCTGCTGGATTAATACGACGGGAAAAATGTCCTCTTTTATCAGCACAACACCCCACGAGGGACAATGGGGAGATATTTATAGACAAATTTATAAACGGGAGGAGGTTCAATGGCGGTTTTAATTGCACTTTTAGCGGAGTTAACTGGTGACTTATAATAAATAGTGATGAGATTTATCGATATTTGTTCGATTATTAACTAAATTTTACTGTTTTTCATGCATTTCTAATACGAAAAGTATGTTAAGAGGTTCTACACCACTTAGAAATTTCTATTAATCAACCTGAACCTAGAGCCAGAATTTAACCCTCTAATGCCTAACTTCGCCATAAGGCTGACCACGCTTAACCGAACATAACGATGCATATAAATATTGTATATCTTCTATGCCTAACGTCTCAAGGCAGGCATATCGAGAGATATAGAAAGATATATAAACAACATAGTGATAATAAAATAATTCATTGTACAACAATTTCATCTACTACTAACTACTAACTAAATTGACTGATGGGACGAGTGAGCAGCCTTAAAGGGAGGTTTCACAAGGGGCCCATTTTAAGGCCTAAGTGTCTGTAACTATGCTACCCTCCAGCAAACTATCTAGAACTATCTAGAACTACTAACTGCAAAAAACCTCTAACGCCCAAGTTTTTTTAACAAAATAAATTATGTTTAGCATTCTAGGAGTTTTACCATGTGTTGTTTTTTAAATATGAAAATCATAATTAAGTTGTATAATTTTTGTTGAAATAATTTTAAGAATATTACGTTTTATGAATTTAATTCCTGATTTCTAAAGAATAAAACTACGTTAAAATGAGAATTACATTTATTTTTACTTTAACATAAACATGATATGGATTTTGTTATAAGGTGCTATACGACGCCACGTTGTGGCTAATTTAACTCAAACTCCACGTTCTGGTGGTTAACTGTGATAACAACAATAAATTGATTATTATTATATTATTAATACAATAACGAAGTTTCTACACCCCAATCATTGTTTCTCATATTCATTACTCTGGTATTCTATTATCCAATAACAACCCTTATACGTAATATGTTTAAAAAAGGAATGTATGAAATTAATTTACTCCATAAAGTGTATTTTGTTATATCCCAAATTTTGCTAATGAAAAAAATGCTCAACACGATTAAAATATTTTATCTATACCTCGTATGATAAATTATATGATAAATTATATTATAAATTATATTATAAATTATATTATAAATTATATTATAAATTATATTATAAATTATATTATAAATTATATTATAAATTATATTATAAATTATATTATAAATTATATTATAAATTATATTATAAATTATATTAAAAATTATATTATAAATTATATTATAAATTATATTATAAATTATATTATAAATTATATTATAAATTATATTATAAATTATATGATAAATTATATTATAAATTTTATTATAAATTATATTAGAAATTATATTAGAAATTATATTATATATTATAAACAGTAGCCAAAAATTCTGATTTATATATAGAATGTTTATGTAATACGCATTGTTGATAGCAATTTTTCTGCTAAATTTCAACTTTCGTGAATCATCTTTACCAAATGCAAAAATATTTGAATTAAATCTTTTAGTTTTGAAATAACTAGATTTATTAATTATTTGTTTAGGTACACTTACTCAGATTTCCTTGTTCACTCTGGGAGATATAATGGTTTATGGATCCAATTTCCATCTGTAAAAATAAACTAAAGTAAGTGAAATGCAATTCGACCGACGGGGAATTAAATATAATTGAATTATAGAAAACTAAAAAAAATAATGTGGTGAAAAGCTACTCCATGCCAACTAAAATATAGGTATTCGCGATTTCAAATGAGTAGTAGTTTACACTATATAGTTTCTAGCGCTATCGACACGAATGGCGTAGTATACTTACAAAATCTTGATATATAAGAAGAAACATTATTTTATCTCTATTATCATTCTATTATAATTTTTATTGGATCAAAGATATTTTTTTTACTACTATTATTATTAATTCATGAATAATCTCTTAATAATGAATATAAACCATACACATATAAAATAAACCACCCATATTAAGTTCTGACTTTTAAACGTTCAGGCGACACAAAAATCATTATATGATAACCCCAAACCGAATTCGTTACATCGTGTGTAACGGTCAGACTGCGGTCTAATTACCAGCGCGCGCGATAACGATCGCAGATTGAGCTCCAGATACGCGAAGCCGGAAGGAAGCAGATGGCTCAAATGATAGCGGGAAAGAGAGCGCGAGTTGCGAGGCAACGGGGAGGAAAGACCGTGGGGGGCAGGTGCCGCGTTCTCCCCCGAGAAACGGACGATCCGAATGAGGAAGAAATTAACGGGGTTGAAAGAGTTATCGGACGAAAACAATCCCCCCCTTATTAGATTATCTGGAAATATTCGATGTGTAGAAGGGTGCCTGAATGTATTAGCATTGTTATTACGTCCTCCGGTGCGTTCTAAACTAGGTAATTATGTCTTCGTGTTGGCCGTAGGGGGTGGGCGCAAATTAGGTGGAAATATTGAAAGATGGTTTCGAGTAAAATCGAATTAAATGCAAATATGTTTTAAGTCCGTATGACATTATCTAGTTTCTTATATAGTTTTCGATGCAAACACAAACTACATAGTGTTATAGACACATGTAGAAAATGACGGAATAATAATAATTTCACTTAACAATAACAACACCGTAATACACAATGTTAATTTTCCATTTAGAAATAGTTATACAGTTTAATATACCAATTTTTATATATAAAACGATATAGGAAACTGTATAATGTCATACGGGCTTTAATATTATTGTAAGAAGAAGCCTGATTGCCAGTTACAGGATTGTAATAAATACAGTAACTACTACTACTGCTGTTATTGTAGGACTATTTTTGTAATAGTTATATTATTATTATAATTATTATAATTATAAAAATACACGTAAAATTAAGTTTTCTATATATTTTAGTTTCGCTGTATTCATGATCGAATTTACTTTCCAAATACAGCACTGATGTATAAGGAAGGTATTGTTTTATCGAAAACGTCGTTTTCTAACCAAGATTATAGAAATATGCGGATAACTTTCCGGTAAAAAAAACTACACTAGACAGTATAGTTTTTTTCAATGGATACAGTTGATTTACATTGTTTAACCAACTTCAAAAAGAGTGTTATCCCATGAAAAAAACTATGCGAACGAAGGTGGGGTGGGCGGGTGGCCCATACCAACCTGACTATGCCCGTCCACTATTTCAAAAGACTTGAACTATGCACTACACTATTATCCATTATTTTCTATGATTAAATTAATGTCATTTATTAATTTAAGACTAATTAAAGAAATATATGTGAAAAATAATGTAATGCATAGTTCAAGTCGTTTGAAATAGTGGACGGGTGTAGTTTGGTTGGTAGGGGCCACCCGCCCACCCCACCTTCGCTCGCATACTTTTTTACATAGGATAACACTCTTCTTGGAATGGTTTAAACAATATACAATACTTGTATCCATTGAAAAAACTATGCGAGCGAAGGTGGGGTGGGTGGGTGTTCCCCACCAATCAAACTATGCCCGTCCACTCTTTCTAATGACTTGAACTCTGCACTACATGTTATTTTTTGCAAATTTTTATAAATCAAACAAGGATAAATTAATGAAACTGTTTTAATGATAGAAAGTCTTGGATGACAATGTGAGGCAGACTATAAGTCATTTTAAATAGTGAACGGGTATAGTGTGGTTGGTAGGGACCACCCGCCCAACCCACCTTTGCTTGCATAGTTTTTTTCAATGGATAAAGTCGATTCGCATTGTTTAAACAATTCTAAAAAGAATAAACTATACGAAAGAAGGTGGAGTGGGTGGGTGTCCCATACCAACCAGACTATACCCGTTCACTATTTAAAATGACTTGAACTCTATACTGAATTATTATAGATAACTTTCTTTGATTCAATTAATTTAGTTAATTAATGTAAGCCTAATGCGTAAAAAAGTTGTCAGAAACAATGTAGTGCAGAGTTCAAGTCATTAGAAAGAGTGGACGGGCATAGTTTGATTGGTGGGGGCCACCCACCCAACCCACCTTCGCTCGCATAGTTTTTTCAATGGATACAAGTATTGTATATTGTTTAAACCATTCCAAGAAGAGTGTTATCCTATGTAAAAAACTATGCGAGCGAAGGTGGGGTGGGCGGGTGGCCCCTATTAACCAAACTATGCCCGTCCACTATTACGAACGACTAGAACTATGCATTACATTATTTTTCACATATATTTTTTTAATTAGTCTTAAATTTATTAATGACATTAATTTAATTATAGAAAATAACAGATAATAGTGTAGTGCATAGTTCAAGTCTTTTGAAATAGTGGACGGGCATAGTCAGGTTGGTAGGGGCCACCCGCCCACCCCACCTTCGCTGGTACAGTTTTTTCCAATGGATACAGTCGATTTACATTGTTTAACCAATTCCAAAAAGAGTGTTATCCCATGAAAAAAACTATGCGAACGAAGGTGGGGTAGGCGGGTGGCCCATACCAACCAGTCCACTATTTTAAAAGACTTGAACTCTCCGTTCTTAGTTTCTAATTTTGAATGTAAGGCTTGTTTTCTAATTTTGTTTCTTCAGTGGTTTAAGTGTGACTAGGGGCGATTGTGGCGCAGTGGTCTAAGGCGACGGTCTGATCCTAATTTTCATTCGGAATTTGGGTTTATTAATCCATGGATGTTGTGTCTGTCTTTAGTTTAGTGTGGTTTTGTGTAATAGTGATTATATAGAGTTTATAAACATAATAATACATAGTTACTGGCTAGTGTGATCGATATATCAAGGCCAATAAACCAAAAAAAAAGTGTGACTAGCAAAAACATCGTGAAAATAGTAAAGGATTATTGTATATTGTATATTTTATGTTAAAATTTAAAAAAGCTATTTATATAGCACACAATAAAAAAAAACAAAAACAAAATAAAATGTATTAGCCTTTTAACGAAACATTATAGGATAAAACAAAGAAAACAGAATATAAAATCTAAATTTATTGCAAATTAGTATAAATTCCGTGTACCAATGACTTCTCGGTGCAATAGCATTTGCAGAACGTGAACGAGCTCATGTCGGTCTTCACGTCCGCAGTTATTCCGCATTTACATGGCAATTTACATAAATTGTTCATCGGGATTATTAAAATACTTTCATTTTATCGCCGCGATTTGTATGAAATAAATGAAATACCCATGTAGCCAGCAAACACAAACACACAAAGTCCAACGCAAAATAAAAACCAAAAAAAACTGGCGATGTAATAAATTTGTCGTGCGCCTCGCGCTCGTATTTATTTCCGAACAGCAACAATCATGTACGGGCATTATTTATAAACGTCAAAAACGGCCATTCGCGAGCAATATTCCGGGGGCCCCGGCGGGGGTGGGACGGCGGTTCGGATCTGATAGCGTCGGGGGACCCGCGGACAATTTATAACGCCCGCCGTCCGATTTATTGCGGCCGCGGCGGCGATCGCGACGCCACCCCTCCGACGGACGGGAATGCGATGCGGATTTTCGATAGCGCGAAACTTCTTCTTCTTCCTCCGTGACGTTCGCCCGTTTTTTCTCTCTCTTTTCGCCGATCAAATTTGTAATTCTAAATTTTTATTGTTTTCGATTATGCGATAGGTATCTCTCTGCGCGGGCCGTGGCGAACGACATATTATTTTCTACGCGAGCTACCGTGCACGAATTTTAATTGTATTTAAATACGAGAGGTTTAGGCCAGTTCTCAGAAGATGATTTAATAATTCTCATAAAACTTCTTGTTGATAAAATACATGCAGTGTGGAAAATATTTATAATAATAACAATTGCACTTTACTCCTTCTAGATAATGTTTAACGCCATCTGGCGTGAGCAGCAAACACTGTACACCCATGTGGTAAAACCCGGTCAACATACAATACCGTCAAAAGTCCCTAAACATATAACGTCAACACGGCCATAATCTAGATGTTTAGATTGTTAAGAGGTGAATTCACATTTATAATATTTGAACATCACAACTAGCCAAATGGCTAATTGTATATAAAATATAAATAATAATAATAAATGGTTGATTGAAATATTTATCCAATACTTCAATAAACGCTAAAACTTAGCCGACACTAGTTACAAACTCTAACTGAAGTGTGATAAAAAAAACAAAGTAAAAAATTGTTATATTTATCCATTAGAATGATATTTGCTATCACTTTCCAAATAAAATAAATTATCACTCCTTATTGCAGATATATTATAAAATTATAACTAATAATAAGTCCTTATTCCTTAAACTATGGTAATATTTCAACTAGTAGTAAACACCACTAACGCTCTGTAATTACTTACATTTAATTGTGCGCCCATAAAAACATTTATTAAAGCAAAGCGAGGTAATAACTTAAAGAAAGCGATATTCCGTGCGAGAGGACTTTTGAAACGTTTATCTCCATTTAAACGGGCATTAGCATAATTTTGTAATTACCCCGATTTGAATTTATAATGCGCGCGGCGAGTATATTAAAATATAATGTGTATGTGCACAAACAAAGAAATGTTGCGATGCGAAACTTTCAGACGTGCAAATGATTAGGAAAACTGTACCATCAAGCGAAATAGATTTATTTTTATTTTTTTTAAATTGTTATTGTTGTAAATGTGGCGTGCCGATTTTGTGACCCTCGGCAGACCGATAACGAATTAATTAAGGGGGAATTATTATAATATATTTGCTATATTCGCGTATTGTGGCCATAAATTAAGTGGCGTGCGCGGTTTACATTGTTTCGCCCGCGCCGCCCCCGCCGGTTTTTTAATGGCCGCTTTTATAAATTATATGCAATCATGCTCCTCGGATTAATTGCACTTTTTTTTCAAGTTGCCCTCGCTCTAAAAGTGGACAAAGAGATCAATAATATAATATGTTCTTATTATTTGTAGACATTACAATAAAAACCTTTTTCTACTGATGATTTAAACCAGTGTTTTTAACAGTGGGCCCTTTAGGGGGCGCTTGGACATTTCAGGGGGCGATAACTAATGCTGGAATATGGGGGGGGGGGGGGGGGGCTATAGAATTAAAACACAGAAAAAGTTCTCAAGTAATTGTTCACTAGAAAAAAAAACTCAAGTAAAACAATTACTTTTGACAGTTTTGATTTTTTTTGACTTTTTTCTTCTTTTTTTGTAATTTTTGACTATTTTTTTAAACATTTTTGGCATATTGATATTTTTACATTTTGGCATTTTGACTTATTTACATTTTGGCATTTTCACATTCTCATTTTTTATATTTTCATATTTTCATTTTATACATTTTCATATTTTCTTATTTATTATTTATGTGGTGTAACTTTTATTAGGGTTTATGATGGGTATGTCTAATAAACGTTACACCACATCAATAATAAATAAGAAAATATGAAAATGTATAAAATGAAAATATGAAAATATGAAAATATGAAAATATGAAAATATGAAAATATGAAAATATGAAAATATGAAAATATGAAAATATGAAAATATGAAAATATGAAAATATGAAAATATGAAAATATGAAAATATGAAAATATGAAAATATGAAAATATGAAAATATGAAAATATGAAAATATGAAAATATGAAAATATGAAAATATGAAAATATGAAAATATGAAAATATGAAAATATGAAAATATGAAAATATGAAAATATGAAAATATGCCAAAAATGTTTAAAAAAAATAGTCAAAAATGACAAAAAAAGAAAAAAAAAGAAAAAAAAAGTAAACAAAAAATCAAAACTGTAAAAAGTAAAAAAAATGTCAAAAATGTCAAATATATCAAATATATCAAATATATCAAATATATCAAATATATCAAATATATCAAATATATCAAATATATCAAATATATCAAATATATCAAATATATCAAATATATCAAATATATCAAATATATCAAATATATCAAATATATCAAATATATCAAATATATCAAATATATCAAATATATCAAATATATCAAATATATCAAATATATCAAATATATCGCTCTGGTAAGTTGGAGTAACTATTATTATTATTATTAAAAATTATCCCTTGACAGATAATAGTGTATAAATATTATTATTCAATTAACTCTTTTGTTTGATTGTAAAACCTTTTTATGCTACAATAAAAGCCCGTAGTCATTTGAAAACTCAACCGCCTTATATCGTTGTAATTAATGACTGAATTGAGTCGCTTTATTATCCATCCAATAATAGGAACAATTAATATTTCCACGCCGTTGTTTCAGTTATGAATAATTAATCAATTTTAAAACTGCTGATAGGCATATCTATATGTGTGTGTGTGTAACGAAATGATTCGACTGATTGCCTTTTAATTCCCGCATTGTTACTTTATTGAAAACCGTTCCGTTTGCGGCCGTTGTTTTTATCTTTCTATTTTTTCTGTTCGCTCACTCTCCGGGCATTATTAATCCGGGGCCCCGGCGGCGCGAGAAGTGAGAATCATTCCATCATGATTATCTCCGGAGATGGACGCACGCATAAATATGCATAACGGCGGCACATGGGGGATGGGCGGAGGTGTGAGCCCCCGTCGCGTTTCGACAATCTCATTACTGGCCGCATTACTTGCACAATCGGGCACGCCTAGTTGCGTTACCCCGAAAATAAGCGCAAAAAAAACAAAGACACTTTAGAATCATAGATGAAATCAATCATTTGGATGATTGTAAAGAAGTTGATATTATTTAATCGTAACTGCTTTTTGTTTAGTACTTTAAACTAGTGAATCTCAGTGTGGAGGAAGTACGGAAAAATTGATTACAGATCTATTTTTTAATATACCCATTTCGAATTAGTGAAGAAAAACTCAAAAACAATAGCAGCAATTTGGAAAATAAATAAATACATACCGACAGAAGCAAGAAAAGCCATATACCACGCACTATTTATCTGCCAGAATAACTACCTTATAAATGTATGAGGAAATACAAGTAAAAAGAACATAAGCAAAATACAAATTCAAAAAAAATAAAATTCTAAAAATACTGTATAACCTAGAGTCTAGGTTATACAGTATTTTTAGAATTTTATTTTTTTGAATTTGTATTTTGCTTATGTTTAGGTCCTAGACAAGAGAAGGTGAAGAATGAGGTGTATAAAAAAGTACAGGAATTAAACATACAAAAAATAATATCATTAAACAACTTACTTATTATATATAGTATTATACACAAAATTAAAAACAACCAAATAAAACTAAGTACTATACTAATAGCAAACAAAGAAATACACCATCACCAAACAAGAAGAAAATCAGAAATGAGAACCGAAAAGTTTACAAAAGCAAAGTACACACAAACTCTAACCACAGAAACAGTTAAACAATACAACACCTTAAATGAACACATGAAGACATTAAAATACATCCCTTTTAAGCCAAAAATCAAAAACATACTAATAAACGAGAACATAAAGTAAAATAGCTTAAACAAATGAACAAACAACATACATCCCTCGATACCGATTGCCCGGGATGGGACAAAACCCACAGATCTCGAGGTGAAGACAGGGGGAAGAATACCATGAGTAATACTGTCATTATTCTAAAATATTGACCAACCAAACTATGCCTGTAAACTATTTCAAATGACTGTAACTCCGCACTACATTGTTTCTCACATGTTTTTTACGAATTAGGCGTAAATTTAAAAATGGAATTAATTGAATAGAATATAAAGTAATGGATAACAGTATAGTGCAGAGTTCTAGTCGTTTGTAATAGTGGACGGGCATAGTTTGGTTAATAGGGGCCGCCCGCCCACCCCACCTTTGTTCGCATAGTTTTTACCACAGGATAACACTCTCCTTGGAATGGTTTCAACAATATTAAACATTTGTATCCATTGAAAAAACTATGCGAGCAAAGGTGGGGTGGGTAGGCATCCCCTACCAACCAAACTATGCACAATCCACTATTTAAAATGACTTGAACTATGCATTATATTATTTTTCACCTATATATTTTTAATTAGTCTTAAATTAATAAATGAAATTAATTGAATCAAAGAAAATAACGGATAATAGTGTAGTGTATAGTTCAAGTCATTTTAAATAGTGGACAGGCATAGTTTGGTTGGTAGGGACCGCCCGCCCACCCCACCTTTGCTCGCATAGTTTCAATACATACAGACGTTTTATATTGTTCAAACCATTCCAGAAAGAGTGTTATCCTATGGAAAAACTATGCGAACAAAGGTGGGGTGGGCGGGCGGCCCCTATTAACCAAACTATGCCCGTCCACTATTACGAACGACTAGAACTATGCATTACATTATTTTTCACATATATTTTTTTAATTAGTCTTAAATTAATAAATGACATTAAATTAATCAAAGAAAATAACGGATAATAGTGTAGTGAATAGTTCAAGTCGTTTGAAATAGTGGACGAATATGGGGCCGCCCACCCTTTTAGACATAAGTACATGTTTGTATGTATGTGTATATGTGTATATGTATATATGTATTGTACATGTAAAGGTGTAAAAGTGTAAAAAGTGTAAATAAATGAAACGAATTTTCTTTGAAAAAAAAACGAGATTTACTCTCATGGATAATTTGTTGACTATTAAAATAAATGTAGGAATCAATGAACAAATGTGAATTTGAAAAAAAATCATAGATGACATAAAGTTAAGAGTTATGATACAACTAACCCCTTAAGAGGAAAATTAAACGCCATCTGGCGGTACCACATTAATTAGCAATGCACACCCATATGGTAATAACCATCAATATGCTCATGCGATCACCTATAGATGCCCTGTAGATATGAGCATTAACAAGGGCGGTCCAATTGCTGTGCTGTAAAATTGTGTAGAATTTGATCCTGTTCGAGAATCTTTCTGAGTAACTATTCTATTGCGGCATTTGATTTTGCAAATTCTATATTGGCGATACATGTTACACTACGATGGATATGAGCATAAAAAGAGGCGTCAAATTTCACCAATTTTCTGAAATAATGACTCCCCTTTATATCTGTCTCCAAATGAGAAATTTATAAACGTATCATGATTCGTTTTTATATTGTCTCCAAATGAGCGTGTATCTATATACATATGAAATTCATTGGCATCTTTTCGTTTTAGAGATACATCGCGAAATACACGTTTATAAATGTCTCATTTGGAGACATACATAAAGGAAAGTCATTATTTCAGAAAATTGGTTAAATTTGACGCCTCTTTTTATGCTCATATCCATCATACTGTAACATGTATCGCCAACATGGAATTTGCAAGATCAAATGCCGCAATAGAATAGTTACTCAGAAATACTCTCAAACAGGATCAAATTCTACACAATTTTACAGCACAGAAATTTGACCCCCCTTGTTAATGCTCATATCTATAGGGCAATTCTGTTCTATTTATAAAAAAACTTGTTTACAAATAATTTTCTAAAACTTTCTCTCTATAAATTTAACAAATCAATTAGTTTATTGTTATCATAATAAACCAATTAAAACACCACCAATACCCTAAAAAAAACAATCGTTTCCACCAGATAATGAACCGTAGGATTGATTAGGGTGTACACATTCCCCTTGTCAAATTAAAAACGGGAGCGGAGAGCAAGCAGGATTCCACGATAAAATTTATCTTGTTAACAAAAATTTTAACGGGCACGATGCGTATCTCTCTGGGGAGCACTCGTTCCCTATTGTTTCTTTGCGTATCTCTCTCCACCACCCCGTGTTGTTTTGTTTTGTCCATGGGGGCAGAAAATTAGAAACTACCTACGAAAGCAGGAGGGGATCGCAATAAGTGTCAGGCGGGCGGGCAATAATTCTCACGTTTTATACGCCGGTCGCGTCTAGACGCACGGTTGACGTGTCCGTCCGTTTTATTTTTTTCACAAGGGTGGTTAGCAATAAAACGCCAATTTTTTCTTCTCTCCCGACCAAGGACACGGCGACGCATAAATTTCTCGTTTGTTTCGTACCTGCCCGCATAAGGGGTGACGCCAGACGATAATGAGCGTGAAAATTATTGTTTGGGGTAGAAGAACAGAGTGTTTATGGTGAAGATACACAAATATTTAAGTTTTGATTAGATCGGCAGTTTCTTTTATCTAATATTATGTTATAAGAAAATTTGTCCATGGCGAAACGTACTCAAGGCAAGGTCACACTCCTTCAAATTGTCACTAATTGGCTGTTGCAGCACTAATCAAACATTGCGTAATGCACCCTAGTGTTGTCGATATGGTTTAAATTCATCATAAAATCTTTTCAAAGCATCGAAATTGATCAGGCGTCGACATATATTTGTAATATAAAAAACATTTTTGTAATGTTTTCACGACGACGAGCCATTTTGAACTTATATTAAAATGCATTTTATTAAATTGAATCAAGACATACATTAAACAAATAAAATGATTTAGTCAAGCTACTTGCCTTAGTAATTTGCTTTAGCTACTATACACGTGTAAATCCGGCATAATGATACACAAATATTTAAGGCAAGTTGTGATTAGATCGGCAGTTTTTCTTATCTAATATTATGTTATAAGAAAACTATCGCAATTTATATGTTTCAGATTGTATGCGAGTTTTTTTGAATTCACTCAAAGTCCAAAGTAACCTCTAAGAAAAGTCTGGATCACACAACTGGAAATTTGAATTTGTGTATATTTGGTCACATACGCCCGCCAACATTGTGAAAAAAACTTTGAAGTGTATAGGGCTATCAGCCGAAAGGCTTTTCCGTTGATTAGGGAAGAAATTGAGAGGAGTTTAATCACCAGGTACACTGAAAAAAAAAACGAATAAGAGCCGAACACTTTATTTAGAGCCAAACTAAAATGTTCGGTAGTATAAAAGCCGAACCAGACCAAATTTAAAGTATTATACTGTCAATACTAGTATTGTCAATATTTGCTTTAGTCCTCCTTTTATATTTATCAAGTAATCAATTATCCCGATAAAGCTCAGTATTCTCTTCATTACATCATTACTATACCTTACACGATGAGTAATATTATAAACATTTTAGAATAATGAAGATTTTAACCATATTAACGTACAATAATACTGTCATTATTCTAAAATATTCAGTAATATTGGTCGTTTAAGGTGCCTTATAGAGATGAAACCGATGATTTGTTCGGCTCTGTCTCAACCGATTAATTAAATTATAAAGGCACCTTACACGGTCAATAATACTGACAATCCCTGTACTGTCAGTATTTGCTTGAATCCTCCTTCAATATTTATCAAGTAATCAATTATCCGGATAAACATAAGTATTCTCTTCATTGCATCAATTCTATAACTTACACGATATTATATTATAATAAAAATATCGCAATTTATATGTTTCATATTGTATGTGAGATCAATCTGAAACATGTAAATTGTGATATTTTTATTATAATATAATATTAGATAAGAAAAACAGAGGTACTAACTACTAAACCCAATAAAAAATAATATATACTGTATGTGACCAAATATACACAAATCTAAATTTTCAGATGTGTGATCCAGACTTTTCTTAGAGGTTACTTTGAACTTTGAGTGAATTTAAAAAAACTCGCGTGTGATCTTGCCTTGAGTAAGCATCGCCAAGGGGCGATGTGAGCAGAACTAGCTAACGGGGGTGCGAGTAGTTCTCTACGATAAGTTTCTCTCGAGAAAGGAACTCTGGCTCGCCAATGCTCAGTACGAAACGGACGACGCCTCTAACCACTCGGCCACTGAGCTGGGTCTGTAGGTGTATTTTATTAAAAGTTTTATTTTTTATATAAAATTTACTAAAATCATTTCAACAAAAAAAAATCAAAAATAAGAAACATAACACGTTATGTTTCTTATTTTCGATTTTTTTGTTGAAATGATTTTAATAAAATTTACTATGGACATGTCTTCGATCACGATCGAGGACATGTCCATAGTTAGATGTCAACAAGTCAGTCATGGATTGCAGATATACCATTCGTCTCAGTAAGATCGACATTTTATAAGAAGTTTCATAGACACAAATTTATATAAAATGAATGATTTTTGAGATATATCTTTAATAATTTTCATTTAATAACAATTAACTATTAATTCGGAAAGTTGTATGGTGCCCACACCAGTTACTTATATATTAGGTACTCTAAATAAATATTGAACTCTCTCTCTCTTCTCCATAAGAGAAGTACTGTAATATACCAACATCCATGCATTATGTGAGTGTATGTGTGTGTGTAGCTGGTTTACGTGAAGAAGTCTTGCTCCTCCCAGCGCAGCATGGATGCTGGAGTGCCCGGGACCAATCGTTCGATGGCACGCCTAGCGAGCGTGGTACCATCGAGAAGAATTCGCGGTATTCGGAGCGCGGGATAGCCGCGGGATTTTTATTTACGGTCCAGGAAAACCGGGCTGGTTGGTCGAGTGCATCCAAACAGAATAACCAACGAGAGTGTTCATATTGTAAACGCAAACGATTCGCGATTGGAATGTGATGAAATTTTTGAATCCAGCTACTGGTATACAGAGGAATTTATTATAAATACTTTCTAAACTATAAAAACAAAATAAATAAAATATAAAAATAATTATAACAATACCTTCCTTTACATCAGTGATGTATTCGGAAAGTAAAAACAAATAATTTTGCAATGAAAAAAATCTCAATAAGTAACAATCGATATATGAGTTATATGTCCTCTAACAATAGGAGGTATAGCGTATCATATTTCCTATTGTTAGAGGACATATACATAAATCAAACTTCAGTTTTAATATTCACTCAAACAAGTATATATAATGTAGTATATAACAAGTATATATTTGATGTATTTTTTTATTGGTTTGTTGGCCTTAATCTATCCATCAAACTAGCCAGTAACTTTGTGTTATTATGTTTATAAACTTTGTATATATAATCACTATTACACGAAACCACAATAAACTAAATACAGACACAACATCCATGGATTAATAGACCCAAATTCCGAATGAAAATTGGGATCTATTAATACCGGATTCGAACCGGTGATTGCGCAAACGGAGTGACTTGACGGTCTGAAGTCACTCCGTTTGCGCCATCACCGGTTCACCTTAGTATTTGATGTTAATTTGTAATTCTTGCGGAGTGTTTTATTTCTATTTGCATTTTTATTTTTGTGTATTTTTGTTGTGGTTGGTGCTATTGAAGAACAGTTTTTTTTTTGAGAGAAAAATGCCAATAAAGGTCTTTTTTTAATGTTATTTCAAATTATTTCTTTTACGTAAATGCAATTCACTGTCGGGAAAGATAGATTTTTTTTTTAAATTCACTGATCCCCGTATTCACCGACGTTCCATAAATCTATCGATAGCTATTGAACCCATAAGTATTTATTGTTATAGCAACAATAAATACATTATCTAGGGAATGTAGTTACTTTAGATTCTCTCTATTGGAAACACTGATTAATTAAACAAAAGGTGTCATCAAATCTCCAATCGCAAGCGCTATTCAAGGTGTTTGACATTTGTTTTGGCAATTTCTGTCACAATGACGTTGTCAATGTATCGTTCTATAGGTTGGTATGTGACCTATAAAGTCTATGTAATGTTGGTGAATTGCCAACTGCATCAATGACAGCTTCGCCAATCAAACTATGCCCGTCCACTATTTCAAACGACTTGAACTATGCATTAATTTATTTTTTACATATATTTTTGTAATTAAATCTTAAATTAATAAATGAAATTAATTGAATCATAGAAAATAACGGATAACAGTGTAGTGCAGAGTTCAAGTCGTTTGAAATAGTGGACGGGTATAGTTTGGTTAGTAGGGCCCGCCCGCCCACCCCACCTCTTTTCGCATAGTTCTTCCATAAGATAACACTCTTTTTGGCATAGTTTAAACAATATAAAACATCTATATCCATTGAAAAACCAATGCGAGCAAAGGTGGGGTGGGCGGGTGGCCCCCACCAACCAAACAACGCCCGTACACTATTTCAAATGACTTGAACTCTGCACTACACTATTATCCATTACTTTCTGTGATTCAATTATTTTGATTTATTTATTTACGCTTAAATCATAAAAATATGTGAGAAACAATGTAGTGCATAGTTCAAGTCGTTTACTTAACTATGCCTGTCTACTATTTCAAGCGACTTGAACTATGAACTATACTGTTTTTAACAAATGGAATTAATTTAATAGAATATAAATTAATGGATAACAGTGTTGTGTAGAGTTCAAGTCGTTTGAAATAGTGGACGGGCATAGTTTGATTGGTAGGGGCCGCCCGCCCACCCCACCTTTGCTTGCATAGTTTTTCATTGGATATAGATGTTTTATATTGTTTAAACTATGCCAAGAAGAGTGTTATCTTATGGAAGAACTATGCGAGAAGAGGTGGGGTGGGCGGGCGGGCCCTACTAACCAAACTATACCCGTCCACTATTTCAAACGACTTGAACTCTGCACTACACTGTTATCCATTAATTTATATTCTATTAAATTAATTCCATTTGTTAGAAACAGTATAGTTCATAGTTCAAGTCGCTTGAAATAGTAGACAGGCATAGTTAAGTAAACGATTTGAACTATGCACTACATTGTTTCTCACATATTTTTATGATTTAAGCGTAAACAAATAAATGAAAATAATTGAATCACAGAAAGTAATGGATAATAGTGTAGTGCAGAGTTCAAGTCATTTGAAATAGTGTACGGGCGTTGTTTGGTTGGTGGGGGCCACCCGCCCACCCCACCTTTGCTCGCATAGTTTTTTCAATGGATATAGATGTTTTATATTGTTTAAACTATGCCAAGAACAAGAAGAGTGTTATTTTATGGCAGAACTATGCGAGCAGAGGTTGGGTGGGCGGGCGTCCCCTACCAACCCAACTATGCCCGTATATTTTTTCAAATGACTTGAACTCTGCACTACATATTTACAGCTTTCAACGAGTAGTGAGATTCAGAAACCAACTAGTATCTGATAGCGGAAATTGAGACAAACACAACGAGACCATACACGTTAAAAATCATTAATCGAGTGAAATGTAATCTAATCCGAAACAACATATAAAATCAATATAAATTTGAATTTTACACCATTTCGGGACTTCAATTTTTAGACACCAGGTGTCGCTTTGCCATCGGATAGATGTCAATATACCATTTCGGGTTTTGGGTTTAGTAGTACCTAATAAAAAGTAGTATTTTTTATTAGGTACTACTAAACCCAAAACCCGAAATGGTATCAAATTCAAATTTACATTAATTTTATATACTGTTTCGGATTAGATTACATTTCACTCAATTAATGATTCTTCACGTATATCGTCTCGTCGTGTTTGTCTCATTTTCCGTTGTAGTACCTCTGTTTATAAAGGGTGTTTCAGCAAGAAATCTACATTTACTGTCTGTTATAAAATCGTTAAAAGTATAGTGGTATGTGTTATAAAACAAACATTTGCTATAGTTTTAACTGTATCCAGTAACCGATACACATATGATAATCGAATTAATTAAATATGTAGCTCTTTTTTTTTATTCTGTTAGTATACATAAATTTATGTAGTCCGGAGAACGAGGGGCCCCCCATTAAAATGTTTTCATGTTTAAATTGGAGTAAAACTGATCACCTGTTAAAGGCATTTAAATAATCCCGGCGCGCTGGTACCACTTAGTCTGGGCCGGTTTTATTTTCGGGCGCGAGCGGGTGGATATTTGGACTCGGGGGCCTCCTCGTTATTTAATTAACGGCGACCCATCTCGGACAGGCTGGTTTCTATCGAATCTCACACATGTTCCACCGCGCTTATCGCACGGGATGCATCTCTCATCTCAACAAACGAAAACTGTGAAGACACAAAAAAAATCGAGAGATGCGACTCATTAAGAACAGTTGGAGATATGTAGTTTAATTACAACGAAACCATATGTAATAATAATAAACGTTTATTTCATTTAGTATAATGATATTTCTTGAAAATTTTAGAGGTGTTTTTATCGGGAAGAGAATTATGAAGAAAAATCACGAATTTCTAAGTGCATGTTCATAATAAACATAGGCATAATCGAAGAACAAATTTGTTTTCAATATTTTCAATAAAAAAAATTGACAATTTTAATATATTATTCAAAATTACCCAGCTCAGTGGCCGAGTGGTTAGAGGCGTCGTCCGTCTCGTACTGAGCATTAGGGAGCCTGAGTTCGATCCCCAGCGGGGAGCGAATTTTCGCGAATCACCTTTCACAGTTTTTCAGAGGTTTTCTGTGAAGTTAAGGTAAATACCGGGTGATTATACTCCTCTGAGCTTCTCCCTTGACCGGCGGAAAAGCCTCACGGTTAATAGCCCTATAAAAATAGAAGTTTTTTTTTTATTCAAAATTTTGAAAACGAAATTTTTCTTCGATTCACTTATTGTCAGACTGAAAATTGTACACAGTTTGAGCATTTACTTTAGCTTTTTATTGTTAATATATAACAAGATATATAAGTAAAGAAAAAAATAATAATAAAATAGAAATAAAAATAAAAATAAAAATCAGTTATTGTTAATTAAATATTATTTCACATTTTATATTTTTTTTCACTCTTACATTTGAAATGATTTTTCTTAGAAACTTTCTTATGTAACCTATGTAATAATATACATCGCTGATCGAAGAAAAATAATTCCATTCAGAATCCGCAATAAAAAAAATGGGTTGTCATTTGAAAAAAATTACGATGTCTTTGCTCATTCAAAAATGCTCGAGAAAAAATGGGTACTTTCATTAGAAATGTACGAGTAATTTTTTGAAAATATCATAAATAAAAGTTTTATCGAATTTATTCCATACTTTAGGGATTTTCTGTATAATGATGAAAAATTTTCGCAATGGACATGTTGTTTATATACAAACATAATAATAAAAAATATTCCTCAGGAATTTGTTCAAACTGTGTTCCGGTTTGTGCCAAAAAACACCAGGGGTGCAATTTTTAAAACTGCTCGTTTCTAACGTATATTTAACTATCAAAGTCGCTAGGCAAAAAACGGAAAATTCACGATGCCACCTCATAAAATTATAGAATTTCGGTTTACTAGCCTTAAAAAATACAAATAAACCAAAATTCCATCATTGAACGAACTCAAATCGTGAATTATCAGTATTTTGTGGAGCGACTTTCGATAGTCAAACAAACACATTTGAAACGAGTGGTTTCAAGAATTGCATCCCAGGTATTAATCAATTTCCCTAGTAACTTTATCCATGTTTAATATTGTATGTATTTCACTATTTCTTTTAACAAAACAAAAGTTATGGTAATAGGAAACCGGAAAGAACAAATAAATATAAAGATAGAACAACACAAAATAGAGCTTCTACTTGCTCTATTTAGCCTACACCGAAAGGTAAAAGGCAAATAGATAATATATATATATATATATATATATATATATATATATACTATTTCTTTTAATACTTAATGTGATTGAATTAAGTTTCACATAAATTTAAATAGCAGGTGCAAGAATAATTACATATACTCAATAAATTTTCATTCCGAAAATAAATAACTAACTATATTTATTTTCGGAATGAAAATTTATTGAGTGGCTACTTCTTGTGTTGGTCAGCACAATATTGTATATAAAAAAAATAATCTATATATATATATATATATATATATATATATATAATAAACTATTAATCGATGCATAATAAATGCACAATTACTTAACAACATTTTAGATCTGATTTGTTTTAAACAAATTTAATTTATAAAGTTTTATCATCGCATTACAAATCCAAATTATAACCTGTGTATTTTATAATGATTTTTAAAATGTGTATATTTCTTGTTGAGCTGCTACGGATATTGGGTTTCACCCGGTTAACGACGGATCGTTAATAAGCGATGAGGCGCTCGCTCTTGTTATTATGCCGCTGTTAATAATGATGATTTTGTTAAATGTTATTATTTCGGAGAGATCGGCGATGCAATCCGGGGGCCCGGCCCCGTGATTTCGATTTAATCGCGCGCGTTGATTTATCGCACACCTCCTAAACACACACGAGCGGTGAAGAAGATGGGAAAAAAAACATGGTTTACGGTGATTTTATTGCCTTTAGATATAACGATGGTCTCTAATCGATATCAGCGTTCGTAATAGAAATTTAATAAAAATACTCCCACTGTCTCAAATTATGGTATACATTTATTTTTTCAAAATCCTTTAATTATAGAAATTATGTGTTTCAATCATTTCATGTTGAAAAAAAAACTCATGGACAGAAAAACTCGTCACCCATATATATTTTGTGTTATTCCAAAATAAAATTTTTTTATTTTATAGTTATCTTAATTTGGACCTACTTGGGCAGTTCAACTAAATCCTGTAAACAAGGATTTTATTTTTACCCATTATTTCCCAGTGTACTCGTTTAAGTACATTGGTAAAAAAATTCACCGTAGAACCATCTATTTGCTCATATTACAAATTTTATTGTCAGAACTGGTACATTATAGACTTCTCTTCAGTTTTACGAATCTTCTACCAGTGACGAATTTCTAAAATCCGCGTTACGAAAAATTTAATTATTTTCATGAAAATTAGCTAAAACATACACCACTATACTTTTACCGATTTGATAACAGGTAGTAAATTCAGCTAAATAATGATAAAACAAATCTATATAATAGTCACTAGTTACTTGCATAACCTGGAACACCCGCGTGGTATTAAACGCTAAATACCACGCGGTGTGGTCCAGGCTATGCAAGTAATTAGTGAATATTATATAGATTTGTTTTATTATACACAACAAAATGTTGAAAAAGATTTTAACGACAAATTTAATTATTTTCATAAAAATTAGCTAAAACACACACCACTATATTTACTACCGATTTGATAACAGGTAGTAAATCCAGCTAAAGATTTACTACCTGTTATCAAATCGGTAGTAAGTATAGTGGTGTGTTTTAACTAATTTTCATGAATATAATTAAATTTTTCGTTAAAATCTTCTTCAACATTTTTTTGTGTATACTGTATATAATCCGATTATACTCATTTCAGTACATATAATTATTTCTTTAACCTGACATTTTCGGATTTAGATTAATTTAATAAAAAATAAAAAACTCCCATTCTATTTCTATTTCTGTTACAACATTATTAATCTCTCTTTATTTATTTGATTCGTATGTAAGAAAAACCATAAGTCAACGTGTTAATATATGAGGAGCAAGTTTATTTTATACCGACAAGATAATGATATAATTTCCACGACCGGCAGCCGCGACGTATGCAAATTTTTGCCAGGGCTTTTAATTAATCGCGCACAGCCACAATTGCGACTTAATCGAACCGATGATTTAATTATCTCATTAATCAGCGATGATACTAATAAAACGGCCAAACAGCGCAAAAAGCATCGTAAATTTTGTCGTATTTATCATACATTTATATATTTAATTGTGACCGGGGGATGATTTTGAATTATAATGTCCTTAAAATTGCAGCTTACAATTTTCATACATTATTTGTCTAATACCTTTACACCACACTGTTGTAGAAAAGGCAAGGCCAGCGGATATATATATATATATATATGATATATATATATATATATATATATATATATATATATATATATATATATCATATATATATATATATATATATATATATATATTTGCCTAATACTGCCATAACTTAATAATAAAGAGAATATAATGAAAATGGCCAAAATAGTTTAAAACACATATATTTATGTAATAACTAAATTTGAAAGCAGTTGCCCCCAAAAATAAATTCGTAATGAATTTTTTATATTGCAGTTTCCAAACTTTTCAAACATTATTTAAGTACTACCAACATAACTAGAATTCATTTATACCAAAAGCATAATTAATGCTTAATGTAATAATACTCTCAAAAAATATTAATATTCTCTATTACGATTTTTTACGAATTATTTAACTGGAAAACATTTCAAAAATGTAATGCGACTAGAAATTTTTTAATATGAATACTTTAGTTTCGGTAGAAAATTACAACAGAATATTCTGTTTTAAAGAATAATGAATACAAAATGAAATAATTCTTTCAAAAATAGTAATATCCTTTAGCATGATTTTTTTTACAAATGCTTGAAATTTTTGGCATTTATTTTTTGATGAAAATAATCACACAATATTTTGTTTTAAAGCATTTTTAATGTAAAATGTAATAATACTCTCAAAAATATTAATATTTTCTATTACGATTTTTTTTACGAATTATTTAACAGGAAGTCATTTCAGAAATGTAACACGACTAGACATTTTTTGGCATGTAGACTTTAGTTTTTGTAGAAAATAACAACAGAATATCTTGTTTTAAAGCATAATTAACACCAAATGAAATAATTCTTACAAAAATATCAATATCCTTTAGTACGATTTTTTTACAAATAATTGAACTTGAAAGTATATCAAAAATATAACGTGGCTTGAAATTTTTAGCATACAATTTTTATTTTTTGGAAAAAATAATCATACAATATCTTGTTTTAAAGCATAAATAATGCTAAATGTAATACTGTTCTTAAAAATATTATTATTCCCTATTACGATTTTTTACGAATTATTCAACTGGAAGACATTTCAGAAATATAACGCGACTAGCACTTTTTGCTATTGAGACTTAGTTTTTGTAGAAAATAACAACAGAATAGTTTGGTTTAAAGCATAATTAACACCAAATAAAATAATTCTTTCAAAAATATTAATATCCTTTAGCACGATTTTTTACAAATGATTGGACGATGATTGAAAGAATATCAGAAATGTAACGTGGCTTGAAATTTTTAGCATGAGATTTTTATTTTTCGGTGAAAATAATCACACAATCTTTTGTTTTAGAGAAGAATTAATACCAAATATAATAACAATTTCAAAAATATTAATATTCTCTACTAGTATTTTTTACAAATTATTTAACTGCAAGGCATTTCATAAATATAACGCGACTTTTTTTTTTTGCATGGAGACTTTAGTTTTTGTACAAAATAACAACAGAATATCTTGTTTTAAAGCATAATTAATACAAAATAAAATGATTTTCTCAAAAATATTAATATCCTTTAGCACGATTTTTTTACCAGTGACTGAACTTGGAAGCATATCAGAAATGTAACGTGGCTTGAACTTTTTAGCTTGAGATTTTTATTTTTTGGAGAAAATAATAATAAAATATCTTGTTTTAAACTATAATTAATGCTAAATGTATTACTACTCTTAAAAATATTAATATTCTCTATTACGATTTTTTTACGAATTATTTAACTGGAAGGCATTTTAGAAGTAACGCGACTAGAAATATTTTAGTATGGAGACATTAATTTCAATAGAAAATTACAACAGAATATCTTATTTTAAAGCATATATAACACCAAATGAAATAATTCTCTCAAAAATATTAATATTCTTTAGTACGATTTTTTCACAAATTATTGAACTTGAAAGCATATCACAAATGTACAAATGGCTTAAACTTTTTAGCAAGAGATTTTTATTTTTTGGAGAAAATAATCAAACAATATCTTGTTTTAAAGCATAATTAATGCTAAATATAATATTACTCTCAAAAATACTATTATTCTCTATTATGATTTTTTACGAATTATTTAACTGAAAGACATTTTGAAAATGTAACGCGACTAGAATTTTTTTAATATGGAGACTTTAGTTTTTGTAGAAAATTACAACAGAATATCTTGTTTTAAAGAATAATTAATACAAAATGACTTGAAAGAATATCAGAAATGTAACGTGGTTTGAAATTTTTAGCATAACATTTTTATTTTTTGGTGAAAATAATCACACAATATCTTGTTTTAGAGAATAATTAATACCAAATGTAATAACAATTTCAAAAATATTAATTTTCTCTACTAGTATTTTTTTACGAATTATTTAACTGCAAGGCATTTCATAAATATAACGCGACTAGATTTTTTTTTTGCATGGAGACTTTAGTTTTTGTACAAAATAACAACAGAATATCTTGTTTTAAAGCATAATTAATACAAAATAAAATGATTTTCTCAAAAATATTAATATCCTTTAGCACGATTTTTTTACCAGTGACTGAACTTGAAAGCATATCAGAAATGTAACGTGGTTTGAACTTTTTAGTATGAGATTTTTATTTTTTGGAGAAAATAATAATAAAATATCTTGTTTTAAAGCATAATTAATGCTAAATGTACGAGTACTCTCAAAAATATTAATATTCTCTATTACGATTTTTTACGAATTATTTAACTGAAAGACATTTTGAAATTAGTAACGCGACTAGAATTTTTTTAATATGGAGACTAGTTTTTGTAGAAAATTACAACAGAATATCTTGTTTTAAAGAATAATTAATACAAAATGAAATAATTCTTTCAAAAATATTAATATCCTTTTTATTTCCTATTTTTTACTAATGATTGAACTTGAAAGAATATCAGAAATGTAACGTGGCTTGAAATTTGTAGCATACAAGAAAATAATCATGCAATATCTTGTTTTAAAGCATAATTAATGAAAAATGTAATAATACTTTCAAAAATATTAATATTCTCTATTACGATTTTTTACGAATTATTCAGCTGGAAGGGATTTTTTAGCATGAAGACTTTAGTTATTTGCTTCTATTGAAATTGTGATAACTATAAACAACACAACATAACATAATATAATCAACTACTGACCATATTATAAATTTAAAATTTAAATCTCAAATATATTACATAAACACTAACGAGCATCTTCTTTTAGCATGATGGATGCGTCGTAATGCATTTTTAAATCCCGTAATTAACGAAATAATCACCGCGACCGTGTAGTTGTATGCAATTTTAAAATAATCAACCGCCGGTTTCATTAGTGAATCGATTACTTTTGCATACGGTCGCGCGCGAATGAAGAAATCGTCGCGGCCGCACGGTGACAAGCGGTCCAGCTAAAAACCAGTCGTCACGTCCGCGCAGATCTGCAGGAATGCAGGTGGTGAAAAAGTAACGTGCGCAATTTTCAACCACAATTATTCTGTCAGAATCGACAGGCGTAAGGCGCGGTGGAATTGATTAAGAGGTTAACATGATCTGACAACCAAAAGTTACAATTGTAAAGTCAAATAATATATAATCTCAACAGACAAAAAATATAGCATGCACTATTTACAGCACAAAATAATTAACTAAACAATATCTGGGTCAATAAAGAAGATGAATAAAACTACTACCAACCAAACTATGCCCGTCCACTATTTAACACGACTTGAACTATGCATTACATTATTTTTCACATATATTTTTTTAATTAGACTTCTATTAATAAATAACATTAATTTAATCATATAAAATTATGGATAAATAGTGTAGTGCATAGTTCAAGCCATTTGAAATAGTGGACGGGCATAGTTTGGTTGGTAGGGATCCGCCCGCCCACCCCACCTTTGTACGCATAGTTTTTCCATAGGATAACACTCTTTTTGGAATAGTTTAAACAATATAAAACATCTATATCCATTGAAAAAACTATGCGAGCGTAGGTGGGGTGGGCGGGTGGCCCCTACCAACCAAACTATGCCCGTCCACTATTTCAAATGGCTTGAACTATGCACTACACTATTTATCCATAATTTTATATGATTAAATTAATGTTATTTATTAATTGAAGTCTAATTAAAAAAATATATGTGAAAAATAATGTAATGCATAGTTCAAGTCGTGTTAAATAGTGGACGGGCATAGTTTGGTTGGTAATTTGTTTGTTATTATTATTATAAATGGTGTTTTCTGTGTGAATGATGATATAGAGGGTGTCCCTAAAGTATATTCCATACTTTAGGGACACCCTCTATATCATTCGATAAAACCTTATTTTTAATTCTTGCAAAAATTGCTCGAACACGTCGATTTTTAATTTGAAATTACCATTTTTTTTAGCTAAGTATGTTTTCCACTGATTTTAATATAATAGAGTAATAAAAACAGCAGAAATGACACAGACTAAAAAGAAAATAATTACTCATAGAATTATTAAATCCCGGGCAGAAAGACAACACGTAACAATCCCAACTAGTAAAGTAAAACAAATGTACTGAATTATATATAATGTTGTTGTCAATAAAGATAATTATATATAGAGTAATAAAAACTATTATTTTGAGGAAATAAGTAGCTTTATTTAATTCATAAAATGTATACTAGCAAATGATATTAGTATGGTTGAACTTAAAGTACATATAAATAATAATAATCTTATTGTCCAACAAATATAATTGAATTAAATTTCAGAACAAATCATGGTATATACAATTAGGGCCATACCTAGCTTTTTTGGGTTCCTGGTCAATACACCACTGGGCCTTTAATCTCTGTACTATACTGTTTCCCCGCAATTTTCAACTCATTGCTTGTACTATTTTACACAAAAGTACGCTAATATTTTGGGTTGCCACAATGATGTTGTTAGGAAAACATGCGTCGACGTCCCGTAAAAACGAACGTTTTATTATGGGAATCGTTTCAGATGGCATTTATTATTTTCCAGAAAGAACCCCGGCAGGATTCGATTCGTGGAAGAGCGACCACCGCCCGATTTGGTGGCGACGCGCATGTTTTCGAACAATTTCTCTCGGCGGGGCAACCGACGACCGCAGATATATTTCAATAAAATTTTAAATGACGGCGATATTTTTTAATAGCCGATTTTACTAATTAGTACAAGAAAATAACTACATATACAGATGTTAATAGTTTTAATTGTATAGATAAATATTAATGCAATTTTATTATTGTTACCATTACCACGAGAAAATACTACGATTTCTCCATGATTGGTGGTTTGCATGCCAATAATCTATTAATAAAGAAATAAATAAACCCCAGCGACTGTCACAGACTGTCTTTAATAGAATCCTAAAATTCTTCGGCCACATCAATAGAAGAGATGATAACAACCTAGAAAAACTGGTGATACAGGAGAAAATGGAAGGAAAATGGAAGGAAAATGGAAGGAAAATGGTAGGAAAATAGAAAGAAAATGGAAGGAAAATGTAAGGAAAACGACCAAGAGGAAAATCCCCGATGAGGTGGACCGACAATATCAAGGCAACAACCAACACCACGATAACACAGGCAACAAAGGAATCCGGGAACAGGAAAAGATGACGGCATATTGTACGAAGAGTGACAGCAAAAGAGTGAACCATAATCACGACCTTGCTGAAAAGATAGAAAACGAAGAAGAAGAAGAAGAAGATGCCAATAAAAACGCTAAACTATTTATGAAACAATTTTAAAACAAATCTCACACCATATCGTTCCATCATTACCTACTACTGCGCCAGGAGTAAATTAAACACTTTAACTGTTCACTTCCTTATCGGATCGTGGCTCTCGCTAAAGCTCCTTCAGAGAAGGCGATAGTAGAAAAAAAAATCTAATTAAATAAGTGCGCCCATTCCCGAATGAAGAACGACCGGTGTGAACGTCCGAAAATAAACATTTAAAATTTTTAATATATATGTATTAGCCTCATTGTGCCCGGTAATAATCGGGGCATTGTGGTGAATGGAATACCCGCGGCGTAAAAAATTGGACCATTACCACAATCGGGATAACGATCTGGCTGCGTATCACGGCGCGCTCCCATTCTCTACGCCGCTTTTCGTACTGTGCGGGGGTTGGACGATTAATGGTGGTAGTGGTAGCACACAACTATCCGTTCAATTTTAAAATTTAACAATGCGAATTATTTAGCAATAACAATAGTAAACAATAATGATTTCAAATATCTGGTCCACATAATTTTGTAATTTATTACTTTTTTCTCTATAAAAATATATTGCTAATAGAAATTGAATGATTTTGGCGTCTACTACTCATTAATCGAGTGAAATGTAATCTAATTCGAAACAGCATATAAAATCAATGTAAATTTGAATTTTACACCATTTCGGGACTTCAATTTTTAGACACCAAGTGTCGCTTTGTCATCAGATAGAGGTCAATATAAGAGATGAATAAAACTATGTTTTTTAAAATTATCAAGATCAAGTTTCATATTCAAACATTAAGTATATGTAATTTTCTTCCTGCAGTGCATATTTTGTTTGAACCGTGCAATCCTGCGACATGACGATAAGGCGATTTACGACATCCCATCAACTGGCGGGTATCTCAAAAAATAATAATAACAATATACTAGTAGTAGTAAAATTAAAATGACATTGTAACGAAATACGACATGGCAGCCAATAAAACACACGCACGTTTCGCGTTTTCAATGCAGCTAAGCCGCAGGCAACAGCAGCAAACTGCAACAGCAGCCAGCAGCCCAAACAACTTGCACATGCATGGGAAATAAAATTATACGCGTCCTTTTATGGACGAGCTTAAATGGCAGTGGCGTACATGCGATATCCAATTGGTATGGGGACATTAAGCGAGCGTCCTGCTCTGCACCGGGACGCCGGGCATGGCCCCTTCTCATTCTAACTGGTACGCAAGCATGTACCTGCTCGTCCCACACCCACCTCTATAAAATAAATTGTCAACCGTGCGGAGATTTCTAGGAAGCAGGTTGTGAGCTCGCTCCGCTGCGATCCCAAGATAAACTACATTAACTACAGCTAGAGACAATACTATTTCACAGTGTCACCGGTCCACTGTATGTGTGTGTATATGTTGGTGTATATGTTGGGGATGCTGCCTGCTTTGCTAGGCAACGCATCTCGAACCGGACGACCTTACTGCTTGATAAATACACCTTATAAGATCGTTAACTTATTACACGAAAACATTTAATGTTCTATTAGTCATCTGTAACACGAGCGCGAGTTTGAGAGAACCAGACAGCGAGGCGTTCTCATATCGCGTTTCGTATTTTAAAGAAATCAACTATCTGCAGATGTATACATTAATAACTATATGTTTGTTTACAAAATAAATAATTTAAAGCCAAACAACTACGATATAATACAAATATATAAATTTATATATTTAAATTTATATACAATATAAATATATAAATTTATATATAATACAAATATATAAATTTGTATTATATCGTAGTTGTTTGGCATTATCATTAAGCAGCTGCATGTTTAAAACATTAGAAAGAATGATAAAAGCTCATCATGGAATAGTGGTTGGAATCAAAATGTTTAATCCCTTCTTACCAGTACGGTTTTCGTAAAGGTAAGAGTACAATGGAAAGCGTTGTGCATTTGACTTGTGATATGAGCTTTATCATATAGGAATTTTGAAAAATGAATACGTAGATAATTTCGCAAAGAACTCCACTACTATGGAAATTAATTCGAATTTGAAATGTCAATTAATTATTAATTTATTCGGTTTGATTGCGATGACAAAAGTTTTTTTTTTTTTTTTGGTAGGTTAATTTTTTTAGAGAGATTTAATAGTCGGTTGAATGTTGTGTAAGTAGATTTATATTGTTATACATTTCAAAAATTCCCCCCAAAAATAAAAATTTTCAGAAAGAATTTAAAGAATCAGCATTCTCACAATGGTGTGATATGTATTCCAGTAATAATAAGGGTCTAAAATACAAAAATTTACATCCACTACCTCTAAAAATTCCTTGGTTTTCTCGCAAATATAAAACAAAACATTACATTAAAACTATTTGCAGACTCAAATCCAATCATGGTGCATATGTTGGATGTATTTATATAGGATATGTTGTAAAGCAACTCCACTTTGTAGCTGTGACGAGGTGGAAAGTTTAGACCATATATTTTTGTAATATCCTAAGTATTATATTAAATGAAGTAGTTTATTTACTGATATAAATAAATTTATAGTAGGGCCTTATAATCTAAGTGTTATCCTCAGCTATAATGATATGGATTTATTCGATATTCTCTTTGATTATTTAAGTAAATGTAGATATAATTTGTAGTATTCACTGTCTTCCTCTGTGTTCACTTCCGTACCCTTCGTACTCCTCTACCCAATCTTTGTTTAACTGTTGGTCAGCTTGATAGGTACCTAGGTGTGAAATATATGTCTTTTGTTCTTTCTCCTTAGTGTATCTTATTGAATTACCAAATTCATATATAGTTGTTGACTGTGATGACCTGTGGATCAAGGCCATACACAAAAAAAATTTATCTATTTAGATCTAGAGGGTGATTCATAACTGGAGCACAAATTAAATGTCATATACAGTTTTTAATTGAGGCTATGAGAGTAACAGTGGTCTAACCTACAAGCGTACCTAATGAAAATAAATACGATTTTCTAGACAATGTTGTTATACATGGTGTAATGCACAATATTTCGAATTCTGGTTCATTGAGATGAGATAAACTTATTCGAAAATGAAAAGATACCGGATTTCCTATAAACGGGTAAATCAGTCAGTTTGTTTGTCTTCGTTTGTATGTATAAGCGCAACTATGCAAATGTTAGTAGTAACTAGTGCTTTTATCTTGAATAAAGTGTGCTTTTATTATAGAACCCCAAAAGTATTATTTGTCCTCTTAATCTCCATACAAATCCCATTAAGTAAATCGAGACCAAAACCAGCAAACTCATCTCAAACTCGCATTAATAACGCAACACCCTCACCCCACCTGAAATTGATGACGCGCCCGGATATTAAAGTGTCTGCAGTTATAACCGAAAAAAAAAGAAGAAGTAAATCGTGGGGGCTCTCCCAAAAAGTTACGAAATTCGCGTTCTCAGGTGGAAACAGCCCGGCAGGGGGGCCGCCCTCTCCACATGCGGCCCGAAAGAGCAGCAACGCGTTCGACAAATTGTAATTTATCCATCCACCGTGCCTTTTCTTCTTGGGCCCGCGTGTGGTCGCGTCTGCCCCCCCGAAAACCGCTACTGACTGATGCGACCTGCCCGGTACTCTCGAACAATGGCCCCCGCGACAACTCCCCGGGGGCCCTTATTAAGGACCTTGTCAAACGTGCAATTGTTCCGTGTTAATTGACGCCATTTGTTAAGTTTTTTTTCGGGGGGCCTCCGTTGTGGGGCATTTGCATAGCGCCGAAAAAAAAAACACAAACACACACAGAACGAGGAATTTTGTCCGGACACGAATAAATTACGCGGCGGATAGAAAAATGCCACCGCCAACTGTAACATCAATCTCGAAATGGGCGGCATAAATATTCATCGAGCTCTATTATTGATGCATGTGCATATTTAAAGATTTGGATTATTTTTGCTTCTTGACGTGACACTATCTAGATCTAAATGAATTTATTTCTTGATGTTGAAAGTGAGAGGAATTAAATTTGATTTTCATACTCAATCTGGTAATAAAATACTTTTCTCTACAAAACAATTTTAAAATCTAGCCCTAATGCCCATATTCACTAACATCCCATAAACTTTATAGGTCCCATAAGCTATTGAATGGATAAATTGACAACATCATTGTCATAGAATATGCCAAAACAAATACAAAAACAAATGTCAAAACAAATGCCAAAACAAATGCTAAAACAAATGCTAAAACAAATGTCAAAACAAATGCTAAAACAAATGCCAAAACAAATATCAAAATAAATGTCAAAACAAGTTCAAAAACAAATGCCAAAACAAATGTCAAAACAAATGCCAAAACAAATGACAAACAGCTTGAATAGCGCTTGCAATTGGAGCTTTGATGACACCTTTTGTTTAATTATTCAGTGTTTCCAATAGAGAGAATCTAAAGTAACTACATTCCCTAGATAATTTATTTATTGTTGCTATAACAATGAATACTTACCCCCGTATTCACCAATGTTTCATAAATCTATCAATAGCTATTGAACCCATACGTATTCATTGTTATAGCAACAATAAATACTTATAGATTCAATAGCTATTGATAGATTTATGAAACGTCTGTAAATACGGGGGTAAAACATGTACATTTACATACCACACTAAAATATCTTCAATTGTTTTGAATTTACAGTCCTCTACAGTTAAAATACAGTCAAAATTAATGTAATTGTTATAAATAAAACAATATGTTTAAATGTGTTCTCATGTATTTTCTCGTATTAAAAGTAGTTCTGGATAGTTGGCTGGAGGGTAGGCTAGCTACAGACACTTGGGCCTCAAAATGGGCCCATTGTGAAACCAAACTATGCCCGTCCACTATTTCAAATGACTTGAACTACGCACTACATTATTTTTCACAATTGTTTATGAATCAGACGTAAATTAATAAATTAAATTAATTGAATCATAGAAAGTTGATGATAGCAGTGTTGTGCAGAGATCAAGACGTTTGAAATAGTGGACGGGCATAGTTTGGTTGATTATGGGACACCCGCCCACCCCACTTTTGCTCTCATAGATTTTTTTCAACAAATTCAAAAGTTTTCTATTGTTGAAACAATTCGAGAAAGAATTCTATCCTATGGAAAAGCTATGCCAGCGAAGGTAGGGTGGGCGGGTGGTCCCTACCAACCTGTCTATACCCGTCCACTATGTCAAACGATTTGAACTATGCACTACACTATTATCCTTTATTTTATATGATTAAATTAATGTCATTTATTAATTTAAGACTAATTAAAAAAATATATGTGAAAAATAATGTAATACAAAGTTCAAGTCGTTTGAAATAGTGGACGGGCATAGTTTGGTTGGTAGGGGCCACCCACCCACCCCATCTTCGCTCGCATAGTTTTTTCATTGGATATAGATGTTTTATATTGTTTAAACTATTCCAAGAAGAGTGTTATCCTATGGAAAAACTATGCGAACAAAGGTGGGGTGGGCGGGCGGCCCCCACCAACCAAACTATGCCCGTCCACTATTTCAAACGACTTGAACTTTGTATTACATTATTTTTCATATATATTGTTTTAATTAGTCTTAAATTAATAAATGACATTAATTTAATCATAAAAAATAAAGGATCATAGTGTAGTGCATAGTTCAAATCATTTGAGATAGTGGACGGGTATAGTCAGGTTGGTAAGGGCCGCCCACCCACCCCACCTTCGCTCGCATAGTTTTTTCATTGGATATAGATGTTTTATATTGTTTAAACTATTCCAAGAAGAGTGTTATCCTATGGAAAAACTATGCGAACAAAGGTGGGGTGGGCGGGCGGCCCCCACCAACCAAACTATGCCCGTCCACTATTTCAAACGACTTGAACTTTGTATTACATTATTTTTCATATATATTGTTTTAATTAGTCTTAAATTAATAAATGACATTAATTTAATCATAAAAAATAAAGGATCATAGTGTAGTGCATAGTTCAAATCATTTGAGATAGTGGACGGGTATAGTCAGGTTGGTAAGGGCCGCCCACCCACCCCACCTTCGCTCGCATAGTTTTTTCATTGGATATAGATGTTTTATATTGTTTAAACTATTCCAAGAAGAGTGTTATCCTATGGAAAAACTATGCGAACAAAGGTGGGGTGGGCGGGCGGCCCCCACCAACCAAACTATGCCCGTCCACTATTACCAACGACTTGAACTCTGCACTGCACTGTTTTTCGCAATTTTTACTGATTCCATCAATTTCATTGATTAATAAAGTTTTGATTTATAAGAAATTGCGAAAAACAGTGTAATGCAGAGTTCAAGTCGTTGGTAATAGTGGACGGGCATAGTTTGGTTGGTGGGGGCCGCCCGCCCACCCCACCTTTGTTCGCATAGTTTTTCCATAGGATAACACTCATTACGTTGGTAATAGTGGACGGTCAGATTAGTGGGGAACACCCGCCCACCCCACCTTTGCTCGCATATCTTTTTTCATGGGATAAAATTCTGCCTCGAATTGTTTAAACAATATTAAACCTCCGTATCCGTTGAAAAAAACTATATATATTATATATCTCTAATACTTCGTTGGAACGTTATTCCAACGAAGGATAGTTCTGGTTAGTTGAATAGTTGGCTGGAGGGTAACATAGTTACAGACACTTAGGCTTTAAAATGGGCCCATTGTGAAACCTCGCTTTAAGGCTACTCAATCGTCCCACTAGTCAAATGTTAAATTATAACATATGTATCTAAAATAAGTGCAATTTTGTATTGTTATTTTCTTAATTAAATTTTGGACGGATTTTTAAAATATGACGTTGCATATGCAATTTTCAAATTAATTTGTATATACAAATTTTATTAAAATCAAATCAGCGTGTACAAATGTACAAATACGATAATGATTATTTAACAAAATAAAACCTATATCCTCTCAAATAAAATGTATACACTCATTCCATGCATTCATTTCTGTCTTTCGTCTCGTTAAATCGATTTTATTGACCACATATAAACCTGTGCGCTAGTAAAAAAGAAGGTGATTTTCTGTTCTCTCCCCGATTAAATGGTAACCAGTTTAAATTAATTAAATCGTCCGTGGGGACAAGATATCCCCAGTTTTATCGGCCGGGATCGTTTTGTACCGTGTATATCGACACACATCGCTCCCAAACACACCCAATAATGCGTAACAACAAACAACCGTTCCGTTAATAAAGTTAAGAGGCGGCAGGAGGGGCAGGCGGGTCCGGGCCCGTCACCTCCGCGCCGTCCGCTAATCAATTACCGATTGTCAGACCGGGTTTTGGTTATTTATTATTAATTAATATTGATGACACTTCTCGGCGGATGCCGGGAACCGGCCATCGTTTAAGGTAAACGTCAATTAAAAAAAACCTTTTCTGGTTTGTTCTAGTCAATGAAAAACTCACCCTGGAAATATCACAACATTTTTTTTTTGTTTGTTTCTGTGTGATGGGCAATAATTTCTTTGCGGGGTTAACAAGGGTGCGTTGCTGTCGCGGTTATTTATTGGGGGCGCTGACGCTGTGGCCAGGTAGACGGTTAGGAAGTCACTCAGGTGGAGAGCTTGGCTTATCGGGGTGGTAAAAAAACAACGATAAGGGAATTGATTTTACAACCAGTGTTAAACCACAAGAAATCCGATTAGTATTTAATGCAGTGGTTTTTATCCGGTGCTCCGCGGAACACGGATAATAAAAAGTGCTTCCTGACTACAAAAATGTTCAAAATCACTAGTCTATATGAAGGCTTTTAGTGTAGAAGCTGTTTTAAATTAATCAACTAGGTTAGAAAAAATCATAAAAAATTCAAAAATTTGAGAAATTTAATTTTTATTATTTTACATTCTATATTTAATTATGCTTAAAATAAGCTATTTTTTGATCATTTTCAGCCATAAATAAAGTCTACAGGAAGGTTTTTATTTCACAAGTTGTTTTAAATTAATCGACTCAGTTATAAAAATCATAAAAATCGAAAATTTATGACATTTAAATTTATGATATTATTTTATATTCTATATTGAATTAAGTTTAAAATAATCAATTTTCTGATAATATTCAGCCAAAAATAAAGTCTACAAGAAGGTTTTTATTGTACCAGCTGTTTTAAATTAATCGACTATAGTCAAAGATTTAAAAAATTAAAATTTAAAATATTATATTACATTCTATATTTAAGTGAGCTCAAAATAAGTAATTTTTGAATAATTTTCACACAAAAATAAACTCTACAGGAAGATTTTTATTGTACTAGCTCTTTTAAATTAATCGATTGAGTTATAAAAAAATATAAAAATTCAAAAATTTAAGAAATTTATATTTATGATATTCTTTTACATTCTATATTTAATTAGGCTTAAAATAAGCTATTTTTGGATCATTTTTAGTCATAAATAAAGTCTGCAGGAAGGTTTTTATTGTCCAAGCTGTTTTAAATTAATCGACTGAATTATAAAAAATCATAAAAAATCCGAAGATTTAAGAAATTTAAATTTATGATATTATTTTATATTCTATATTGAATTAAGTTTAAAATAAGCAATTTTTTGATAATATTCAGCCAAAAATAAAGTCTACAGGAAGGTTTTTATTGTACCAGCTGTTTTAAATTAATTGATTGAGTTATAAAAAGTTATGATAAATCAAAGATTAAAAAAAAAATGATATGATATTACATTCAATATTTAATTAGGCTCAAAATAAGCCATTTTAAAATAATTTTCACAGAAAAATAAACTCTACAGGAAAGTTTTTATTGTACGAACTCTTTTAAATTAATCCATTGAGTTATAGAAAATTATAAAAAATCAAAGATTTATGAAATTTAAATTTATATTATTATTTTATATTCAATATTTAATTGGCCTTAAAATAAAACATATTTTAATAATTTTCACCCAAAAATAAAGTCTGCAGGAAGGTTTTTATTTCACGAGCTGTTTTAAATTAATCGAGTTATAAAAAATCATAAAAAATCAAAGATTTAAGAAATTAAAATTTATAATATTATTTAACATTCTCTATTTAATTGGCCTTAAAATAAAACCATTTTAAATCATTTTCATCCAAAAATAAAGTGTGCAGGGAGGTTTTTATTTATAAGTATGTCACAAAATAGTTGCGTGATACAGAATTAAAAATTATTAAACCATTTTTTCGTCAAACATGAAATAAAGAAGTTACATAGTGTTCTCTCTTATTTGGATCACACTGTATAACCAAAAACAATTCATACTTTCCCGGCATCAAGATAAAATTTCATTATGATAAAAATATATAATTTGAATGTTCCTTATATATCTTTGTATTATGTTTTTTTTCGTTTCATTTGTTATGTTGTTATTATAACATCTGTAATTGTTTTTTGTTTGTAGATGTCTATACTAATAAATATTTAAATAACTTTCTTCATTTGTTATACCAAGCATACATTTATTATAATAATAATTAACAATTCTTAATTTTACAAGTGAAAACAATTGAAATCCATAGTCCAGTTTGTTACTAGCACATCAAAACGGTTTAATAACAATGTTTTACAAGATAAAACTCGATTGAAAAGAATTACAACTTGCAGTGAATCATGCCCCGGGGGCGATATAAAAATATTTACAACACGAACGGTACTTTTCCCATCGAAATTTATTATGTCCGATCAGGTGATCGATTATAATTCGTCGCGGACAATAAAAATACCTTCGGCTGGTTATATTATGAGAAGCAACAGGAATGCAGCGATGGTCGGGAAATATTCGTGCACAATTATTGATGAATTATTAAATGTAAATAATTAACGAACGAAGTGGATTAACTCATTCTTCCGGGGGTCGTTTGAAATTATTTAGTGAAAAGCCCGTATGGCATTATTTAGTTTCGTATATCGTTTTCGATGCAGACAGTTTGTAGTGTCATACACATATGTAGAAAATGATATAGCGGTGGAATAGTAATAAATGAATAAATAATTAATGTAAATATGAATATTATTTAAAAATTATACATCTTTTAGTATCCTTACAGCTAAATAATATAATAACCCACCATTAGCCAATCCATTACAGAAAAACAAAACAAAACAAAAATTAAATTAAATTTGAATTTGAATTTGAATTTGAATTTGAATTTGAATTTGAATTTCAATTTCAATTTCAATTTCAATTTCAATTTCAATTTCAATTTCAATTTCAATTTCAATTTCAATTTCAATTTCAATTTCAATTTCAATTTCAATTTCAATTTCAATTTGAATTTGAATTTGAATTTGAATTTGAATTTGAATTTGAATTTAATTTTGGTTTTGTTTTGTTTTTCTGTAATGGAATGGCTAATGGTGGGTTATTATATTATTTTGCTGTAAGGATACTAAAAAATGTATAATCTTTGTTTATTTTTAAATTTATTACATACTGTGCAGAGGATTGTTAATGCCAATAAAGGTTTATTATATAATAATAAATTCACTTAACAATAAGAACAGCGTAATACACAATGTTAATTTTCCATTTAGAAATAGTTATACAGTTTAATATATCAATTCTTATATATAAAACGATATAGGAAACTAGATAATCTCATAAGGGTTTAAAAAAAGAGATCAAAATGTTTCAGAAAGACTGATTTAAACAATATACGTTATTGTTTAAACAATATAGGCTATTGTTTAAATCAATGTTTCTCAAACGCATTACAATAAAGTATTATTGTCATGCATGTTGTTTCTTTAATATATATTTTAAATGTTATTAATTGTAACGCTTACACCTCACGGTAGAAGGTATATGATTAAATAAATTTTAAAAAAATAATTGTATTGTAATTGTTTATACACCCAAAAATGTATTTTAGATAGATGTAAATAAAGATTATTATAGATTATTATTATTCAGGGCTAGAAATCAGGAATTAAATTCATAAATCATAATGTTTGCTATAAAAAAATATTATTTTAATATCTATGTTTAGCATTCTAGGACTTTTACCAGGTGTTGTTTTTTAAGTATGAAAATCATAAGAAAGTTGTATATTTTTTGTTAAATTAATTTTAAGCTTAAAATTAATTCAACAAAAAATATACAACTTAATTATGATTTTCATACTTAAAACACAACACATGGTAAAACTCCTAGAATGCTAAACATAGAAATAATAAAAAAAAAATTTTATAGCAAGCGTTTAATAAGGGTATTCTGTAATTTTTGTGTAAACATTTTTTTTTACTTGCAGTCTATACAAATGCTGAGCCGATGGTCAGCATATACATTTTTATTGCAGTGCTCACATTTATTATGTGCTTTGCGATTATTTTTTTTCTTGTGATTTTTTCATAACGAGATTATACAATTGAGAGGGTACTAGTAAGTACAGCCCGCCAAAAAAAATATTGCAATGTTAAACTGTGATTAAAGTTTACTCCGGTCGCCGGCCGCCCGAGTTAATACTTATTTTAGAGGTTAGCAACATCAAATGCGTCCAATAATACAATCCCATGTGTATACGGCTATTATTAATAGATTGTTATATAAAAAACTAAACAACTTACAGTTATCATCCGTCAAACAAGTCGCGAATCTTCCAATCAGTTCCTCTGGTTAATAAGAATTGGTGGAGCAACACATAAACGCACAATTCAATCACACACTCGCACTGACTGATCTCTTTGTTCCGCACTGCAGCATTGTCATTTTTATGATTCATAGTTGATATTTTTGCGATATCTTGGCCCGGTGCAGCGCGCATCGCAGCAGCGCTTGGCCTCGAGTTATATTTACATCGAATGAATATTTTTTGCACACGCAAAAAAATATTCATTCGATGTAAATTTATTGTGCTCGCATTTTTGTCGTTTACATTAAATTAATGCTGATCGAGATCCGCGCTGTAATTAGACAAATCAAATTAGATACGCAGCGGCGATAAGCATTAGGCATGATTTACGGCCGCTTATTAACATGCAAATGGCCCGGCAGAAATTAACACACGTGCACATACGGGAGCGACCGCGGACTAATTGACCCGAATTTAATTAGTAATCGTACATGATAATTTTGGTCATAATTTTTCAAACAGTTATAGCTATGTTCGGGTATTATAATAATTGTATGTGTATATATATATATATATATATATATATATATATATATATATATATATATATATATATATATAAAAAACTATACCCGTCCACTATTTCAAACGACTTGAACTATGCATTACATTATTTTTCACATATAATTTTTTAAATTAGTCTTAAAGTAATAAATAACATTAATTTAATCATAGAAAATAACGGATAATAGTGTAGTGCATAGTTCAAGTCGTTTGAAATAGTGGATGGGTATAATTTGGTTGGTAGGGACCACCCACCCACCCCATCTTCGCTCGCATAGTTTCTTCAATGGATAGAGATGATTTATATTGTTTAAACTATTCCAAGAAGAGTGTCATCCTATGGAAAAACTATGCGAGCAAAGGTAGGGTGGGCGGGTGGCCCCCACCAACCAAACTATACCCGTTCATTATTTCAAACGACTTGAACTATGCATTACATTATTTTTCACATATATTTTTTTAATTAGTCTTAAATCAACAAATAACATTAATTTAATCATAGAAAATTCCGGATAATAGTGTAGTGCATAGTTCAAGTCTTTTGAAATAGTGGACGGGTATAGTTTGGTTGGTAGGGGCCGCCCGCCCACCCCACCTTTGCTCGCATAGTTTTTCCATAGGATGACACTCTTCTTGGAATAGTTTAAACAATATAAATCATCTATATCCATTGAAAAAACTATGCGAGCGAAGGTGGGGTGGGCGGGCGGCCCCTACCAACCAAACTATAACCGTCCACTATTTCAAGCGACTTGAACTATGCAGTACACTATTATCCATTATTTTCTATGATTAAATTAATGTCATTTATTAATTTAAGACTAATTAATAAAATATATGTGAAAAATAATGTAATGCATAGTTCAAGTCGTTTGAAATAGTGGATGGGTATAATTTGGTTGGTAGGGGCCGCCCGCCCACCCCACCTTTGTTCGCATAGTTTTTCCATAGGATATCACTCTCTTTGGAATGGTTTCAACGATATAAAACATTTGTATCCATTGAAAAAACTATGCGAGCAGAGGTGGGGTGGGCGGGCGGCCCCTACCAACCAAATTATACCCATCCACTATTTCAAACGACTTGAACTATGCATTACATTATTTTTCACTTATATTTTTTTAATTAGTCTTAAATTAATAAATGACATTAATTTAATCATAGAAAACAATGGATAATAGTGTAGTGCATAGTTCAAGTCGCTTGAAATAGTGGAAGGGTATAGTTTGCTTGGTAGGGGCCACCCGCCCACCCCACCTTCGCTTGCATAGTTTTTCCATAGGATGACACTTTTCTTGGAATAGTTTAAACAATATAAATCATCTATATCCATTGAAAAAACTATGCGAGCGAAGGTGGGGTGGGCGGGCGGCCCCTACCAACCAAACTATACCCGTCCACTATTTCAAGAGACTTGAACTATGCACTACACTATTATCCATTGTTTTCTATGATTAAATTAATGTCATTTATTAATTTAAGACTAATTAAAAAAATATAAGTGAAAAATAATGTAATGCATAGTTCAAAAAAAAATTGGGAAAACACTAGTATATAGCTTTGACGAAAATAAAAAGTTGTTTTATAGAACACTAAATAAAAGCAATAACGAGAAAGTACAAATAACAATAAGACAACTAAAGGATAAACAGGGAACAATAATAAAACAAGATTATGATATAATGAAAAGATAGAAAAAGCACTTCGAAGAGCTTTTGCAGGAGAAAACGATGATAAGCACAAACGATGGAAATGAGAACGCACATTTGGAAAATATTCGGAACGAAGAACCAGACAATATAACAGAAGCAGAAGTAAAAGAAGCACTTATAAAATTAAGAAATGGTAACGCAGCAGGCCATGATAACATAAAAGCTGAACAACTTAAAAATATGGGTGAGGAAGGTGTAAATTTGTTAAAACAGCTTCTAAACACTATATGGAAAAGTGGAAAAATTCCAAATGACTGGAAGAAAGCAGTAATATTGCCAATATACAAAAAAGGAGACAACAAAAACTGCAATAATTACAGGGGAATATCACTAATTTGCACAACTGTTAAAATTCATGAGGTTGTACTAGAAAGTAAATTAAGACAACAAACAGAACTAACGATAGAAAATGCACAAAGTGGCTTCAGGAAGGGCCACTCAACGCAGGACCATATATTTACACTAAGAAAACTGATGGAGAAAACAATGGGCCATGACAGTAAATTATTCATAGCATTTATAGACCTGGAAAAGCGTTCGACAGAGTTCCGAGAAAAACGGTGTGGAATATATTACAAAAGAGGCAAATAAGCGAACAACTACAAAGAGCAATACAAGGTATATACAGAAAGACATACAATTACATAAGGACAGGAAATCAGATATAACAGGAATTTACAACCAAACAAGGACTAAGACAAGGTGGAGCATTAAGCCCTCTACTGTTTATAATATTCCTAGATAATATATTAAAAAATATAAAGGAGAAAACAAGGAAAATCGACATAGGATAGTATAAACTACGATGCACAATGATAGCAGAGTGTGCTTTTGCTGATGATATTATAATACTAGCCAAATCCGAAGAAAACCTGCAAGAGGACATTAATATATGAAGAACTAAATAAACACAACATGACAATAAGCACAGATAAAACAAAAATTATGGTGATCACCAAACAAGAAGTAGAAACAAATATCCAAATAACGGGAAAAAGTATCGAACAGATGGAAAATTTTAAATACCTAGGTATAAATATAAATAACAAGGGAAGTCTGGAACCAGAAATAAACAACAGAATACGGGCAGCAAACAAAAGCTATCATATACTAAACAAAATAATACTTAATAATAAGCAGGTATCGAAGAAAACAAAACTCATAATGTTCACAACAATATATAGAACAACACTAATATACGGAAGCGAAACATGAATATTGAACAAGAGACTTAAAAGCAAAATACAAGCAACAGAAATGAAGTACTTAAGGAGAATAGAAGCTATCACAAGAATTGACAGAATACGAAATGAGCAAATTCGAACAACTCTACAGATAGAAAGTATACAGACAACTATAGAATGGAAATAACTCGGGTGGTATGGAGACATAATTCGCATGCCAGAAGGGAGACAGACAAAAAGTGCTGGAACACAAGAATACAAGGAAAGAAAAGAAGAGGCAGACCACACAAAACGTGGAAAGACAACATACATGAAATACTAACGAGGAATGGCATTGGATAGAAGGATGCAAGGAGAATAGCGAGCAATAGGAAGAACTGGAAGGAAATTCTACAGAAAATACAATAGATTTAAAATACGCTTAAATAATCTCGAAACCCGAAAGAGTATAAAGAGATTTTAAAAGATATATATATATATATATATATATATATATATATATATATATCTATATATATATATATATATATATATATATATATATATATCTATATATATATATCTATATATATATATATATATATATATCTATATATATATATATCTATATATATATATATATATATATATATATATATATATATATATATATATATATATATATATATATATATCAATAACTATCTAAAGACTAAAAACTGTGTTTTTTATTCAATTCAAATGTTGCGTTAATTTCGGGATAACCTATAATATTACTAACCATGTCTTCTCCTTCAGCTATATATTATACAGAGTGAGATGTTGGAGAGTGAAGACGTATACCCGAACTCCCAAGTGCACAAGTGTCCCAACAATAGAACGATATCACTTACGCGAGGTGATATCGGGCGGCGCATAGCCGCTAAAGTTATCGTGTAAGTAAATAAATATGAATATACAACAGGAGATAAACCCGTGCGAAAAAATGCAACAAAACATAGTCAATAGAAACGAACGTGAAAGGTTAACCTACCTGGAAATTGAACTAAAAAAAGCGCTGACAGAAATAGCAATATTAAAAGGTCAAGTCGAATCAGCTAACACAAAAAAAATATCATTCAGCCCAGAAAATTCTGATGAAGAAGAAAATGTCGTTAATCAAGAAACCGCATGGCTACTGCCTAAAAACAAAAAGCGGAAAGCGGAAGCTTCTCCCATACAAACTAAAAATAGTCCGGAAAAAATAAATAACAGTACAATCACAAATGTCCAAAAAAAGCCACCACCTGTTGTGCTAAGCAATGTAGAAAATTATCAAGAAATTAAAAATAGCCTTAAAACGATCAATTTAAATTACAATGCAACGATGCTTAACAATAAACAAGTCAAAATTAACGTCAATAATGATACAGACTACCGCAACCTTACAAAATCGATGAACGATACAAAACAACAATGGCACACATACGAGAATAAACAAGAAAGGCCTATTAGAGTAATAGCCAGAAACTTGCACCCTTCCTGTGACCCTGAAGAAATCAAACAAGAACTGCAAGAAAAGGGATTTAAAATAATATCCGTGGAAAATAAATTAAAAAAACTTCGAGAAAACGACATAATTAAATACATTAAGCTACCCATGTTTTTACTAACCTTTGATAAATTCGAAGATATTAAAAAAATCTACGGAATCTCTAACTTATCTAATTTGAAAGTGCAGATAGAAGCTTTAAGACCAAGCACACTAATACCGCAGTGTAAAAAGTGCCAGCGATATGGCCACACACAAAAATACTGCCAAAGGAGTCCCGTATGTGTAAAATGTGCAGGCAGTCACCACTCAGATAACTGTACAAAGCCTAAAACTGCCCCAGCCAAATGCTCAAACTGTGCCGAAGCCCACATGGCAAATTACAGAGGATGCACCGTAGCAAAAGAACTACAAAACCAAAAAAACCAGCAAAAACGGAACAAAATGCCGCCCAGAATCATTAATGACAGGAAAGTCACAAATGAGTTCACATATGCTAATGTTACGCAGTTGCAGAAACCACAGGAAACAGAACTCCCGCAGGGAAGACGAGATGAACAAAATAACATAGGACAAATGATGGAACAATTGACAAATATGTTCAAACAATTATCCACCAGATTAGACCGAATAGAAGCCAGAACTACTGGCGCCATCCCTAAGCACTAAAATGAACAGGTCAGACCTCATAATTTGTCTCTGGAATGCTAACGGAATTCTAAACCACAGACATGAAATTGAATTATTTCTAAAAAGGCAGAACATAGATATACTATTAATCACAGAAACCCACTGTACAGACCAAACCTACTTCAAAGTCAATGGATACCAAAGCTACCACTGCACACACCCAGCGAATAAAGCAAAAGGGGGAAGTGCAATACTAGTTAAAAATAATATTAACCATTATGAGGAAAGCAAAATTCAACTAGAAGAAGCACAACTAACGGTAATTGGAATTAAATCAAATAACCAAAAATTTAATGTGGGGGCGGTCTACTTGCCACCCAGATACAACCTTAAAACAACAGATTATCTGAATTTCCTCCAGCACATGGGTGAAAAATTCATACTGGGAGGCGACTTCAACGCGAAACATAGGAACTGGGGATCCAGATTAACGAACTCTAAAGGAAGAGAACTTAATTACGCAATGGAAGTGTCAAACTGTAACTACCTATCTACAGGCAAACCCACTTACTGGCCAACAGACTCAAACAAACTGCCGGACTTGCTGGATTTCTACATCACAAGAAAGATATCGTCAAATTTCATCGAAGTACAAGAAAGTTTCGACCTCAGTTCCGACCACTCACCAGTCATTCTGACACTCAGCGAGAGAATAATCCGGAAAGAAGCACAACCCAGACTGGTAAATAAAACCACCGATTGGGAAGGCTTCAGAAACACACTAGAAAGCAGTATAAAACTTAATGTTAGACTTAAAACAAATGAACAGCTGGATAAAGAAGCTGAAAAACTAAACAATACTATACAAGAAGCTGCCTACAGCAACACCGGAGTAATAACCTATACAACGAAAGGAAACAACTATCCTAAAGAAATCAGGAAAATGGTTAGCGAGAAACGAAAAGCAAGAAGAACATGGCAACATACGAGAAGTCCAATGGATAAAACAGACCTAAATAACAAAACTCAGAAACTTAAAAGAGAAATCCAAAAGATAAAAGAAGATACCATAACCAGGCACCTGAGAGACCTCTCAGTGGACGCAGAAAAGGGCTACTCCCTGTGGAAAGCCACCAAGAAAATAAAAAGACCCATTACAACTATACCACCAATTAAAAAGGAAGATGGAACGTGGGCCCGTGACAATAAACAAAAAGCTGAAGTCTTCGCTGAATACTTAGCAGAAACCTTTAAACCAAACCAAACACAGTCGAACACTGAGCTTGAAGAAACCCAAAACCTTTACATGGAAAACATTCCCCTGGTCACTACAAAAGAAGTGGCAAAAGAAATTAAAAACAACCTGAACTCAAGAAAAGCACCTGGCTACGACCTTATTACAGGAGAGATTATAAAGCAGCTACCAAGGAAAGGAATAGTAATGTTGACATACTTGTACAATGCAGCAATACGACTCAAGTACTTCCCTGTTGTATGGAAAATAGCAGAAGTGATAATGCTACCAAAGCCGGGTAAGCCATCCAACGATACTAAATCATATAGACCGATCTCACTATTGCCTGTTATTTCTAAAATATTCGAAAAGCTACTGTTAAACAGACTCAGACCTATAATAGATAACAACAGGCTGATTCCAGATCACCAATTTGGTTTCCGCCAAAAACATTCGACCATCGATCAGGTGCACAGAATCACACACATCATAGAAAATGCTTTGGAAGAAAAGTCAGTCTGTACAGCTGTCTTCTTAGACATTGCCCAGGCGTTTGATAAAGTGTGGCACAGAGGACTAATATACAAACTAGAGAAATCGTTACCCAAACAATACGTTGAAATACTGTCATCATACCTAACAGGCAGACAATTTCGCATAAAACAAGAAGATGAACACTCTGAACTGCAAGAAATAGGCGCAGGTGTGCCTCAGGGAAGTGTCCTCGGTCCAATCTTATACCTCCTTTACACGATGGACCTGCCAGAAACCGAAGGAGTACTCACCGCAACCTTCGCGGATGACACAGCTGTTCTTGCTGTTGACAGAAATGCAGAAAGAGCCAATATTACTTTACAAAATACATGCAATGAAATACACAACTGGCTAACAAAATGGAAAATTAAACTAAACGAGAGTAAATCAATACATATAAACTTTACCAATCAGAGAAGAGCAAATAATTGGAGACTTAAAATAAACGGGGTGAACGTACCCCATGAAAACAAAGCAAAATATCTAGGTATGAATCTGGATGCTAAACTGCGCTGGGACGCACATGTTAAAAAAAAACTTAAGGAACTCGACATAAAATACAAACAACACTACTGGCTCATTGGAAAGAGATCAAAACTATCCACACATAATAAGATTCTTATTTACAACCAAATCATAAAGCCAATATGGCTTTATGGTATTCAACTTTGGGGATGCACCAAGCAGACTAACATAAAACAAATACAGACCTTCCAAAATAAAGTTCTACGGAATATAGTGGATGCCCCATGGTATGTCCGTAACAAAGATATACATAGAGACCTAGACATTCCAATGGTCAGTGAAGAAGTCAAGAGGTATGCTGGCAGACATGAAGCCAGACTTCACAGCCATGTCAACATAGAAGCAATCAAACTACTAGACAACCAACAGCTTCCGAGGACACTGAAGCGAACGAAGCCGTACGAATTAGTGTAGTTTATAGTGCAGGTGAAAGCAGAGCATTGTGCGCGAATGTTAATTATACTACGCAATCCAAACACAACCAAAGGACATCAATGGATGGACTTTAGATAACTTAGTAATTAGAGTAAGATGTAACAGAAGTAAATTAATGGTTGATCATATGTGATCAGTTTTAATCCCGAACATGTAAGAAACTAATACATGTATCAATAAATAAAAAAAAAAAAAAAAAAGCTATATATTATACGATTATTTATTAGTATCGTTTTCATGTGTTCGTTCAATAATATATGGTATAGGTCCCATATATTATTGAATGGACACATTGAAAAAGTCATTGTGACATAAATTGCCAAAACAAATGTCATACTCCTTGACTAGTTCTTGTGATTGGAGCTTTAACCTTTGGTTAATTATTCAGTGTTTCCAATAGAGAAAATCTAAAGTAACTACATTCTCTAGATGAAAAGAAGTTTATGGGGTGTTGATGCACAAAACAGATGTTACACGGTTAATTTGGCATCAGACTGGAAACTGATTGTTTATTGCGTTGACTGATGGATTGAAGTGATGGATTTTTAAATTTAAAAAAATTAATAAACATTATAGGGCTATCGGCCGTGAGTTTTTTCCGCCGATCAAGAGAGAAGTTCAGAGGAGTATAATCACCCGGTATTTATCTTAGCTTCACAGAAAACCTCTGAAAATGTATGAAAGGTTATACGCTAAATTCCTCATGTACAAGACAGACAGCTCCTCTAACCACTAGATAATTGAGATTTGGACAGTATAATAAATTTTATGAAGATTTATACTTTTATTCATATTTCTAAACTTTACCTGATTAAAACAAAATAAAGGTACATTATTGAAATAAATAAACCGTTCAAAAGTTCTTCCATTCTAATAGAATTTAATACCAAATCAACATCAAGTATTTTATTTGATTATTTTAATTTTTTTTTGGATTCCACTCTTGTATAATTTTTTATCGTTTAAAGACAAGTGCAATAAACCGATATGAAATATCGCCGGTCGGAGGTGTAATGCGCGGTAACGAGATGTAGATGGAGATAATTAATTTAGTGAATTCGGTGGGTTGCGCGCACACGGTGGCAGCATCGGCGCGACGGGATCATCACTCTCCGATCTTATCGGGAATATTATATTTAAGTGCGGCCGTAAAAACCGTACATTTGTTAACGGCCCCCTTCACCTATTCCTCTCGCTCGCCGTTCGTTTCAGTTACGTTTTTTTTTTCCCTCTTCTCTCGACTCCATAACGTTTAATAAATGCGAGACACATTTTTCTAGTTGAAACTGTTACGCAACGCAGCAGCCGTGTTACATATGAGGAAGAGAAGTCATAAGTTATATAATCATTTGATCTGGTCAATAGAAATTGGATTCGAGTTTTGTATGAGAAGAAAAACTGATCATTTCATATAAATGATACCCGAGGATTGCTATTTGAAGTTGTGAGAATGAAAATGGTGTAAGTCACATTATATGTAAAGGTGGGTTTATACCTTTACATCAAATGTGACTTATTGACATAAAATAATAAATAATAAATAAAATATTAAATAAGAAGTCAATTTTAGAGGATTACTTCCTATGGGAAGTAATCCTCTAAAATTGACTTCTTATTTAATATTTTGATATTGTTTATTGTGACAAAATAACTACTAAAGGTCGTTTTAGACCAGGCAATTTCTTAGCTCAAAAGTTGTTTAGGAAATTAATTCATAGATCCTCCTCCCATACAATTTGTTCTTGACAAATAGAACTCGTTATATTTTTCCATTCAATCTACCATCCAATTCAATATTTCAAATAATTTGCTGTATGATACAAGACAATTTAGATTGTCTCGCATCTTGACTAACTTTTGAGTCAAGAAAATGTCTTATCTAAAACGACCTTAAGAACTAAATGGTACGTGAACATTCTCATTTTATGAGTATATGAAATGTGATTTGAAAATTTGTGTATATTTCAATTTATATTTTTTTTATTATTTAAATGTGACTTGTGTAAATAACAATTGTTTATCACCAATAAATTATGAATTATAAATAATTCAAAAAATTTCTTATTTAAACTGATTGGTTTTGGCTAATTTATGATTTTATTTATTAACTATATAAAATATCCGCTGTTAGACGAGGATGATTTTTAATTATAAAAACAGACTTACTTCGAATATAATGAATAAATTCATGTTTAATTGTAAAAAAGGAAAAATTGTATGTAAAACATTATCATTACTTCAAAACACTTAATACTTTAATAAAATTATGAATAAAATATATATTTAAAAAAAAACGTCTCGGTGGAAATTCTAACCTGCAACCAGATAAAGGTCAATTACTAATATTATTTTATATGAAATATATGTATGTATTAACTTTATACTCTGACGAATTGTGTCCTATAGAAAAAACACTCCTTTTTCTATAGAACACAATTAGTATAAAGTTAATACATACATATATTTCATATAAAATAATATTAGTAATTGACCTTTATCCGATGGCAAAGCGCCACCTGGTGTCCAAAAATTGAAGTCCCGAAGTGTATAATTCAAATTTACATTACATTGGCGCCAAATTTTCGGTATTGAATCATTTAAATTTCCGTTGATTGTTTGTTGCAAGAGTATTGTTTTCTTATAGTATGGACTTAATATGTAAAAGGCACCCTACACGGTCAATAATACTGTCAATACTAGTACTGTCAATATTTGCTTCAATCCTCCTTTTATATTTATCAAGTAATCAATTATCCCGATAAAGATCAGTATTCTCTTCATTACATCATTACTATACCTTACACGATGAGTAGTACTAGAAACATTTTAGAATAATGCAGATTTTAAACATATTATCGTACAGTACTACTGTCATTATTCTAAAATATTGACAGTAATATTGATCGTGTAGGGTGCCTTTATGAATCCACTACCATAAACTCTGATAGTTTATTTACCTCATTGGTAATTGCCGCCGACACATTTTACATGTAATTTTATTCAATGGTCGTTTTACACTTTCTCGCAATAATGAATTTATACATATGGTGCCCAACGTGTTCGTCTCACATTTGGCTATACTGAAAATCAACAATTCTTGTCCAATATTGTCTTTACTAGTAGAAAAACATCAATTTTCATACAGCACTTTTTGTTAAATTATTGTCAATCTGCCTTATTTTAGGTTATTTTATGTATGGTTGCATACACATTTAGCAGCTATACCAACATTCAGAATACATGCACTGTTGCCGTATTTAATTCTTTTATGTTCCGAGTGTTTGCTAGAATCGTGGGCATTTAAATTATATTTTTGGATTCAGTGAATATGACGTTCCTGAGTTTGATGATGATTTGCAACTATTTGAAAGCTGGGGACGATAGCCGGTTGCAATATTGGCACTCCGTATTGAAAAAGAAAGCAGGACTTTTAGAGCGATAGTAGAAACAGTGGCAACTTTGCATGCGATAAGTTGATTGGCAGTACTGTAGTTTATATATATATATTTATGCAACTCCAGCTACAACGCCACCGAATAAACGTCAAAATGTGTCCATGAAAATTTGATATTTACAGCTTTCAACGAGTAGTGAGATTCAGAAACCAACTAGTATCTGATAGCGGAAATTGAGACAAACACGACGAGACCGTAGACGTAAAAAATCATTAATCGAGTGAAATGTAATCTAATCCGAAACAGCATATAAAATCAATGTAAATTTGAATTTACCACCATTTCGGGACTTCAATTTTTAGACACCAGGTGTCGCTTAGCCATCGGTTAGAGATCAATAGGATTTTGATTTAGTTATACTCATCAGGGATATATATATATATATATATATATATATATATATATATATATATGTTACCTAATAAATTAGTATTGTTGCTAATTGACATTTTTTTTGTATAATCTAAAATATTTTCAATTTAGATAGTAACATCTAGCCTTAAAGAGCATTTAGATTCGTATTGTTTCCATTCGCGGAAATCAGTTGATACCGATAACTTAACACCACGACGCCAGTTTTAATAGTCTTAGCGGATGGTGGGACTTGTTGAGCAAGAGTGTAGCTCGCGTGTACACGATGCGCTATCGTGAAGCGGCGTGTTCATATAAACATTATAGCTCCGGGTTGTTTAAATAACCGCGCTTAAATGTCAAGCAGTGCACCAATAGGACTCCCATAAGACTTGCACGCCCAACCAGCTCGCACCAATCGTCTGCACCGAGCCCGCGTGTCAATTCACCTGAACCGGTGGGCACGTTGCTTTAGTGCCACGGACCAGGCGTTGCGCTCGTTTTCTCTTTCTCGTTCGCCACAGCCGGACAGTTACCATCGATTATCCGGCACGATCATTATTTCAAGTGTCAATTCGCGCGGTATTTTGTCTTATTTTATGTCCGCGCAGGAAACTACTGCAACACAACGCACAGATGGGCTAGAGAGAGGGCGACTACTCCACTTTATATCATCGATAACGATGCCGCATGCATAAAACTGCTATTATTTTATGATGCCGTCACACTAAATGCGTCTTATCACAATATATATTTTATACTGTAGTTAGCAGAGCCAAATGGAGCACCGTTAACGGATCAGGACAGCAGGAAGGGCGAACATAAAATATTATAGTATGGATTATAGAACAGTAGTAGTAGGTATTATAACTTTTCAAATAAACATAAACATAAACACCTAGCTCAGTGGTTTAAGGCCGTTTTAGACAAGACAATTTCTTGACTCAAAAGTTAGTCAAAATACTAGACAATCTAAATTGTCTCGTATCATACAGCAAATTGTTTGAAATAATGAATTGGATTGTAGATTGAATGGAGAAATATTACGCGTTATATTTTTCAAAGACAAATTGTATGGGAGTTGCGCTTTTTACAGTTCCATTTATTGTAGTTACATTTTTTTTTTGGAATACAATTTGGCCCTTGATCATGCGCATTGCCCTTTCTGTCATGATATTTAAGGTTACATGCTTGGTTTGTTTATTGTAATCAAAATAATTGATGGCAATATTTTGAATTTGCCATAGATAATTTCTTGCCAGGTAAAAGAGATTAACATATCTGCCCTAAAAAGATACCCCTTTATTGGGGGCAGATATGTAATCTCTTTTATATGGCAAGAAATTATCTATTGAAAATTCAAAAAATTGCCATCAATTATTTTGATTATAATAAACAAACCAAACATGTAACATCTAGACAACAAGGGAAATGCGCATGATCAATGGCCAAATTGTATTCCAGTAAAATTGTTTCGTTTGATACAGATGTTTCAAATAAACAAACCAATTTCTTAATTTATATATGAATTCATTTGTTGAACAACTTTTGAGCCAAGAAATTATCTTGACTAAAACGACCTTTAGTTAATACCTTAGACCAGGGGTTCTTAACTTTTATAAATGTTGTACCACTTAAATAAACTTCTAAAAAATGATGATATTTTGTAATTCGGACTATTAATGAAACAAGCAGCTTTGCCAGAGATCTACTACCTAAAATATCGTACCAACTGACAAAAACGTATCGTAGAACGTCGCAAAATTCAAATTTTTCAAAATAAAGTAAAATTACATTAATTCAGAGGTTTTCTGTGAAGTTAAGGTAAATACCGGGTGATTAAACTCTTCTGAGTTTCTCCCTTGGCCGATGGAAAAGCCTCATAGCTGATAGCCTTATAAAGACTGAAGTTTTTTGTTTTGTTTTTGAGAAAAATGCTTTTTAAAGAATGTAATAGTTTCAATAGTTTTACCATTGAATATAATATTAACTAAATTTTTTAAATAATAATTTGGTTTAGTCTAAACGCAAACAAAACATAACAGGAACGTTAAAATACACAATAATAAAAATTGGGGTTATTATTTGAAATCTTGTCGTCATTGCACATTAAAAAATGGTCAAATTGACACTTTCATTAAAAATTGGCAATATAAAATTAAAAATCACAGTCCAAGCAATTCTTGCAAAAAATTATAAATGATTTAAAGGTTTTATTGAATGTATTCCATACTTACTAGGGACAGTCTGTATAGCGTAACAACAAATTAAATTCTTTAAATTTTCTTTTTTTTTAGTTGATCTATAAATAACAAATTTGCTATATACATATTATTACTATAACAAGATGAATTCGCAAATAAAAACTAAAACTATCCATCACTCCTGCGAAGAATGTGTGCTGCATTTAAATGACTAAAATTTATTAATGGATTCAGTACGCTGTTCTGTGGGGGCGACCGGTCGGTCGGTTGGCGAGCACATCCACGGCATTTCGGTCTTCCCAGCCAGAGCGTCTCCGCGCTACAAGCCACGAGAAGAACCAGTCCCACACCTGGAAGCTGCGTTTTATTACATTTGTATATCAGCGTGTTCGCTCTGTGTTCGAGATATAGGACTCCTCTTATTTTTCTCGACCATTGTCTTTTTTATGTTGGAACACATACGAAATTTAAATGCGCCCCGAATAAATTAAGCGCCCGAATGCGTTCGCCCGTCTCACACGCCCCCTCACCACACCGCACCGTGAAATACGACACTCAATAGAACAATTTATAAGGAAGGGTATACAAAAAATTGATTTCAATGGGATACAATAAAATACAAAATGTTGGAAATTATAAGTATGAGTGAAAAAAATTGTAATTTAGGTGAATTAAATTCCAAATCAATATTAAGGGGGGTGGGTGCGTTGACATAACAAGCATGCCATGGTAGCAATGATAAGAACCAACGCCAATCCCATAGATGTCGCTACTCTCTAATATTTTAAATATTTCAATCAATCCGGAAGTAACATTCCACCAAGGTTGTCATGGCAACTTTAGTTTGGGGTTACTATGGTTGCCAAACATATATTATATAACATATTATTTTATTAATTTAATACTTTTTTATTACTTTTCGGGCGGCGCTTTAAGATTTGCCGCCCCGTCGTTGGACGGGGTGGACGCATCGTAATAAACTGCGCCCCAGCCGGAGACGGTTATTTCAGCTTTAATACATTCTCCACCCCCGATTCACCGTCCCCACCACTAGCGGAGATTGAATATTTAAATAGGACTTGCTGCCCCGTCGAAGATAATCACTTTGTAAGATGCGCCACCTCCACGTCGCAGCGTCTTCTCCGCCCCCCGTGCCGCCCCCGCCGTAGGTGGGGATGGGGACCTATGGTCTCTATTCCAGTCTCTTATTGGGGCGGCGAGGTATTAATAGTATTCTATACCTCAGCCTCGCCGCCTCCGGCGAGGGTAGGTGCTTTTTTTATAATTCTCCACCCCATCCTTGCGGCTAATCCGGCGAGGTGGGGGTGGAGAATAGTAAAACGCCCAGCCCCGCCTCCGACGGGGGCGGCGAGGCGAATTCTGTTAAATAATATTTTGCGTCCCCGCTTCACCGCCCCTCATATGTGAGAGACATGGGCGGTTGAATAGCATTCAGATCTGAATCCTTGAGTGTTGAGGCGAAAACTCAAGTATGCTTCAAAAATTGTCCAAGGATTTAACTTAAGCAACGAAATGCATGGTGTAAAATAAAAAGAACTTTTATAGCAGATGGAGATTCCTCTGTATATGCTAAGATTCAAAGAGAACGTACGGGCATGAGGTACAGAAACAGTGACCCTACCGATATAATACAATTCACATAAACATTTATTGTAGGTATCCAAAATTGAATGCGTTAATCATGTATTTAAAAAATACAGCAAAAAACTATTTATGATTAAAAATGATACCAAAAGTATTCCCATATGTGCTCGAAAATGTTTTAGGAAACCATACCGCATGCATGCCGCATTATTGCGATAAAGTTGGTGATGCAACAGAAAACAAATTGCATTAGTCAGGATTATATCCTTGTATTTCGTGAGTAACCAGAAACATCATTATTTTCTGGTTAACATTTTCAACGATTTTAAAAAATAATCACTTATTTTGTGTGTAGGAGCTTTGAAAATCTGAAAAAAAAAGATTTGCTTATAGATAATGAAACAAATAACAGGGCAGAAACATTCATGAGCATACTTTGTCGTTTCAATATGGGAAAACGCCTAAATTTAATTGGACGCGGATCATTCGAGCGCCTAGCTTACCTAGCTGCATTTAGATACAATGAAGGATTTAAATAGCATGAAAAACCTTACGAAATTGCTAATATGAACGTTTTTTAAATAATATCCCGGACTTGATTTCATTGTCAAGTCCGGGATATTATTTAAAAAAAGGTTCATATTAGCAAAGAGCAAAGAAAAAAAATCCGAATATAATTCCAAGAAAAACATAGATTACGGACCATTTGCTGAAGAACCTATTTTAGATAACAATGCATCCGAAGAACAGTGTTTAAGGAAATTAAATTCTATGAAGGTATATATAATTATTATAAAATATTACAAAATTACTGAGCATTTTACTTTAAAAAAACGTCTGATCTTCAACATATCTCTGGAAAATGTCCGTCATTCGTCCGGTATTTTTTTTTTTAATTATTATAATAATTAATTAATTAATAATAATTTATATAGATATATAATAATAATGTTTTCGGAAAAACTCCTGCATATTTTTAGACCATGATAGATTGTATGTGGCTATTATGTCACGGAGCTCTGTCTTGGTTAGTTTTAGCAGTGCACATTACATTATCATACGTAACATAATAATTAAAATAGAATATTATTTTAAAGAAATATATATATATATATATATATATATATATATATATATATATATATATATATATGTTTAATAATGTAATAAACCAAAATGGATTGTATTTTTTAACTTTCCGCGATTCTTCTAAATTTCTGAAATATTGGCACATGTAATGTGTCATTTCAATCAGAGATATACTTTGTTCTTTGCGAATAAAATACACGAAATAATCAAACATCAAACATTTCTACAACATTTTCTAAACTTATAATAAAATATAATTTTTATATTTAAATATAATATTGGCCACCTGAACCAAATAAAGTACTGCGCCTGATTAACATATCGTAATCATATAGACGAAGGTAAGGATTTATAATCTGATAAATCCGCTAAACACTAACTTATAGTATACCATCATCCAAAAAGGGAAAAAAAGCCTTGGCTAGTAAATAGACACACATGCTGAGGAAGCTAAACAAAACCGATAGAAGAAAAAATAATATTGGACGTAAAACTCAAAACTGAGGTACAATTAGACACAAAAGTGGAAAAAATCACACTAATATACAACAAGCAGCCTGGGAAAACACACCAGAAATTAAAAAAGATCGAAATACAGCAACTATCCACAAAGGAAACCAAGACGTAAATACAAAGCTCCCCAAGACAAGGCAAACCCCAACAACTGATAAGATAGATGAATTAAATTCAATTTTACTAATCTCAAAGAGCACAACTCAAAAATGCCCCAGGGTTTGAATTGATTACAGAAGAACTAATAACACAACTTCCAAGAAAAGCGCTGATGAAGCTAAACATTATTATCAACACTGCAATTAAGACTCAAATACTTTCCCAAGCTGTGGAAAGTGACAGAGATAGGTATGCTACCGAAACCAGGTAAGCCGCCACATGATGTCAAATCTATAGACTTATCACGTTGCTACCAATTATGGCAAAGCGAAGTTATTCCTTAGGAGATTACAACCTATCATAGAAAGAAAACACCTCTCCACAATTGATCCAAATTCACAGAATAAATAGGGTAATAGAAAAAGCATTAGAAGAAAAGAACGTTTGCTCCCCGATATTTCTCGACGTGGCACAAGCACTCGACAAAGTTTTGTTTCACTCCAAATTAAAATAGATGCTTTTAAGACAATATACAGAAATCTTGGAATCTTACTTGACTAGCAGATACTTTAGGACAAAACAGAAGGACGCATACTCAAGGCTGGTGTGACGTACTTTGACGAATCTGCGTAAGAATGGTGTAGTACCCAGCTGTCATATTACTTCTGAACGTGCAAATGAACAAAATGTAAACGTAGGTGTATCGGCCGAAATGCACGCGTTTTTTGCGACTAAGTTTCCCGGACCTTAACCCGTTTGATTTTTGCCTGGGGATGGTTGTAAAGAGACGAATTAATCATTCGAATGATGAATAGTACTGCCCTTATAAAAGAACGACCATAAACCGTAGGAAAGTTACACGTAGTATTGGCCAACGACTTTAAAAGTCATTTGAAGCTGGTGGTGGAATTTTTGAAAATCTACTTTGACTGAATTCTTCATATGTTTTATATCATTTAAATAACAATAATAAGTGCAAGTAGCCTTCATAATAAACAAATGAATAATTACATACATTTACTATATCTGTATAATAAATAGAAAATAGTCGAATGAAAAATTTTAAACTTTATTATAATCTACATCATTTAATTGGTTTATATTCTATTAGAAAGAATAATTAAATTATGCTTTTATATGTACTGTAACCAGCATAATAATTAATCTGTATATAGTTATAGACAAAATATGTAAAAATAAATATTTTTTGCTTCTTTCATATGAATTTTTTAATTAATATATTCCGTATCATTTCTAATAAGCTAAAATTTACAACCTATACGCTGTACTACACAAAAATATACAGATAATGGAACTTGTAGGTAATAAGATGCCAGTATGAAAGGTAAAGTAACCTGATAACAGATATACATACTTATCTTCTGTGTGGAAGGGACTATACTCCTAGACCGTTATAATACATCTATGTTATGATTCAGAACAATACGTTTGATTTGATACAATATATAATTTTTACAGACTTTAGATTCCTATCAACTAACTAAAGCAACATGACGAGCAGTCAATTATAGACATTATTTGATTTATATAATTTGCTAGAGCTGTTGATTGCAATGGTAGATTAGGCATTTGAGAGGAAACAAACAGTAGGAGCAACAAGAGCAGCGACTTAGAATTAATTGGATTTATATATTACTATTTATTGTGCATTTCTTGCAAAACAAAATGTTCATAGTTTTGTTGGTGTATAATTAAAGAATGACTTGGTGTCTAAGATGATTCCACACTTGCCTTACATTTTCGTATAATAAACACCCCTGAGTATTTGAGATGGAAGGCGGTTGGTGCCAGTAGCATCTTTTGTGGTGCTAGCAGTAGATTACTTTAGTAACAAACAAAACATACCAACATATACTGAACCATGTGAACCATGTATCACATATTCAAGAATTCTTCAATATATTTACGAATACATAATGTGTTTATCCTACATGTTCAAGTTTTAGCGCTATTAATCGGCATCTAACCATGCCTCTGACGTGCCATGCGTGTCCCCCGAACGCAATAAGGTTAAATCGTAAACATATATATTTTATTGACATAACACCACAGAGTACTATAGCATAACACGGATATATTTGTTAACCTTAAAATGTCATATTACTTGAGGAGACTGCTACTGCCTCGCAGTGCAAATCGCAGAACTAATCGGTCATTTCCGGGTTTGAAACATTGCTAAATCGCTAGGCGCGAAATTTAAATATACGTGTTTTGTCCGTAAAATTTTTCGGGGAAACCATTTTTTATATTAATGAATAAATATTAACAAAAATAGTATTCACGTATACAGGATGGGCACCCACATATCAGTCTGGTATAGATTTTTTTAAATAAACATGTATACTGTTACAAATTTATCTTTTAGCACAAGAAAAAAATAAAAAAATCAAAATTTCAAAATTCTAAGAAAACTCTATTTTAGATATTTCTATCCTATTTACTATGCTTTTTATTTTTTTGAATTATCTTTAGTCATTTAGAAACTGATTTCCCCGAAAGATTAGCATGTCAGTCCCCTCTAGCCTTAACAATGATAGATAAATATTTTTATTTATCTATTATTGTCAATTTTGATTTGGGATTCAATTCACCTAATACCAGGGGGCGGCAATCTTTTGAGAACCTAATTTATTCCTCATACAAATTTTATAGTTTAGAAGATGTAAATACCGGGTATTCAGATCAATAGCAGTTGTTTAAAATATCAAATTATCCCTAATTTTTAAGTTTTAATAAACAGTTTGGTTATGCAAATTAAATTTCTACGTTTAAAACGCTATATCTTTACAACCATCAAAGATAACTGCATATATCTTTCAAGCAGTACCAACTACAACATATTTGTATACATTAAAATCGATAGCAGTTGTTTAAAATATCAAATTAACCCTGATTTTTGAGTTTTAGTAAACGTTATGGTTATGTATATCACATGTATACGTTTAAAACGTTATATCTTTAAAACCATCAAAGATAATCGCATATATCTTTCAAGCAATACCAACCACAATATATTTGTATACATTTAGATCGATAGCAGTTGTTTAAAATATCAAATTAACCCTGATTTTTGAGTTTTAGTAAACATTATGGTTATGTAAATCACATTTATACGTTTAAAACGTTATATCTTTAAAACCATCAAAAATAATCGCATATATCTTTCAAGCAGTACCAACTACAACATATTTGTATACATTTAGATCGATAGCAGTTGTTTAAAATATCAAATTAACCCTGATTTTTGAGTTTTAGTAAACATTATGGTTATGTAAATCACATTTATACGTTTAAAACGTTATATCTTTAAAACCATCAAAGATAATCGCATATATCTTTCAAGCAGTACCAACTACAACATATTTGTATACATTAAAATCGATAGCAGTTGTTTAAAATATCAAATTAACCCTGATTTTTGAGTTTTAGTAAACGTTATGGTTATGTATATCACATGTATACGTTTAAAACGTTATATCTTTAAAACCATCAAAGATAATCGCATATATCTTTCAAGCAGTACCAACTACAACATATTTGTATACATTTAGATCGATAGCAGTTGTTTAAAATATCAAATTAACCCTGATTTTTGAGTTTTAGTAAACAGTATGGTTATGTAAATCACATTTATACGTTTAAAACGTTATATCTTTAAAACCATCAAAGATAATCGCATATATCTTTCAAGCAGTACCAACTACAATATATTTGTATACATTTAAATCGATAGCAGTTGTTTAAAATATCAAATTAACCCTGATTTTTGAGTTTTAGTAAACGTTATGGTTATGTATATCACATGTATACGTTTAAAACGTTATATCTTTAAAACCATCAAAGATAATCGCATATATCTTTCAAGCAGTACCAACTACAACATATTTGTATACATTAAAATCGACAGCAGTTGTTTAAAATGTCAAATTAACCTTGATTTTTGAGTTTTAGTAAACGTTATGGTTATGTATATCACATGTATACGTTTAAAACGTTATATCTTTAAAACCATCAAAGATAATCGCATATATCTTTCAAGCAGTACCAACTACAACATATGTGTATACATTTAGATCGATAGCAGTTTTTAAAATATCAAATTAACCCTGATTTTTGAGTTTTAGTAAACGTTATGGTTATGTATATCACATGTATACGTTTAAAACGTTATATCTTTACAACCATCAAAGATAACCGCATATATCTTTCAAGCAGTACCAACTACAATATATTTGTATACATTTAGATCGATAGCAGTTGTTTAAAATATCAAATTAACCCTGATTTTTAAGTTTTAGTAAACATTATGGTTATGTAAATCACATTTCTACGTTTAAAACGTTATATCTTTAAAACCATCAAAGATAATCGCATATATCTTTCAAGTAGTACCAACCACAATATATTTGTATACATTTAAATCAATAGCAGTTGTTTAAAATATCAAATTAACCCTGATTTTTGAGTTTTAGTAAACGTTATGGTCATGCATATCACATGTATACGTTTAAAACGTTATATCTTTAAAACCATCAAAGATAATCGCATATATCTTTCAAGCAGTACCAACTACAACATATTTGTATTCATTTAAATCGATAGCAGTTGTTTAAAAAGTCAAATTAACCCTGATTTTTGAGTTTTAATAAACAGTATGGTTATGTAAATTACATTTCTACGTTTAAAACGTTATATCTTTAAAACCATCAAAAATAACCGCATATATCTGTCAAGTAGTACTAACTACAATATATTTGTATACATTTAAATCGATAGCAGTTGTTTAAAATGTGAAATTAACCCTGATTTTTGAGTTTTAGTAAACAGTATGGTTATGTAAATTACATGTCTACCTTTAAAACGTTATATCTTTAAAACCATCAAAGATAACCGTATATATCTTTCAAGTAGTACCAACCGCAATATATTTGTATACATTTAGATCGATAGCAGTTGTTTGAAATGTCAAGTTAACCCTGATTTTTGAGTTTTAGTAAACAGTATGGTTATGTAAATTACATTTCTACGTTTGAAACGTTATATCTTTAAAACCATCAAAGATAATCGCATATATCTTTCAAGTAGTACCAACTACAATATATCTGTATACATTTAGATTGATAGCAGCTGTTTAAAATGTCAAATTAACCCTGATTTTTGTTTTTTAACCTGAAATTCAGAGTGGGGTTTCCATTAGCTTGAAAATTTGTTAAAAATTAGTGTAACTGATATATTATTTATATATATATATATTATTCCATATTCGGATTCTATGTCTAAAAGTATATAAAGATTATCATATAATTCCAGTATGTTCCGATTAACACATCCAATTTATGATTGCTGAAAGCGCGTGTGTGTGTGTATGTTAGAAGTGTGTTATTTACTCTTGTAATTGTATTGTTGTCGAGTGTTGTTGCGGAGTAGTGGGATGAATGCGCGCGCGAGTGTGTAAATTAAAAGGTCTGAAAGGAAAAGCCCGTGAGATACCTCTATTGCATACCAACGAAGATTCCCATGATAAGTACGGGTGTACAGTAGAGACATCTACAAATCACCCGACATGGACGGGCCAGGTATGCTCAGAATTCATCTGAATAACTGTCCCCACGGGCCCTCGCCACGCTAACAAGCCCCACGATGGGTCACCCGATGATGGCAAAAAAAATAAATAAACTAAAAACACCGTGACACTATTTATGTTCGGGTGTTTAACGATCGTGCTGGAAATTAATTAATTAATTCTTTCCCCAAACTGGGGTTGGAACAAAAAGAGAGTTAAAATACTGTCCAAATTGGCTTCTGTATTTTTTTAACAATGCAAGGAGAAATGTTGGCTGGCCTACTGGGTGGCATGCATATTTGCATAATATTACCAGAAGAATAGTAAATGCTTGTATAAATATTATGTTTATATTTTAATACTAGTTGCCCAACAGGGGATGATATTAAATTACAAAAAAAACCTAATTTAATTAAATTAATATAATAATATAATCCTTGCGTTAATAATTAGGTTTTAGTTTAGTAATAGTAATACAAATATCTGTTCATTGATTTTTTCTTGTTTCCATGGCTATCGCTACTTTTAGCACTTTTACTTTAAAACAATGTGTTTCTCTCCAAATCTTTAAACGCAATATCCTTGAAAATTTGTTTATAAACATATACAATTTGTATACGATGATAGAGAGAAATAACAGAATACTATAAAAACTACAAAAAAGGTATATAATGTCATTAGAGAAACGAAAGTTGTATACACTATACGGCCAAACCGGAAATGAATGTTGTTTTTTAAATATGCTACTATAGTAATTTACATTATTAGTGCAGGAAGGCAAATTTCCCGAATGAGCGAATGAGTTTACAGCACGAGCCGAAGGCGAGTGCTGTATTAAGAGCGAATTCGGGAAACTTGCCTTCCTGCACTAATAATGTAAATTACTATGGTAGCATATTTAAAAAATAACATTCATTTTCAGTTTTCATTTTTTGTACGAATAAATACTTAATATTTATTTAAAGTTGTTGTGTGACAAGTAGGTTATGTCACACTACCAATTACATATAATTTAAACTCTATATTTTCTTCAAAATTGTATTTATTCAGTACCATATCGTTAATTTTTAATGCTATTTGAAGTGTAATGCTGTGTTTGCATGCATTCTCATATTTATAAATACACATTCACATTGATACCGAATTTTAAGTTGGCAACACTGACTATTTACTATTTACTAGTGCGGGAAGTAGTATTTCCCGTATCCAAATCAATGCGGGAAGTGACATGTGAACAAAAAATAATTTACGTGATAATTAAAAAATTATAACCATTTTTCAATGTCAATCGTGAAATAAAGTAGTTACAGAGTGTTTTATTTGGATCACACTGTATATTCACTATTATATTTAATAATTTTCAAACTAAATATCAATTAGTGTAGCAAATTATCACAGTTATTATTTGATTGTCGGTTAAGGTTTTGTGGTCGATTAACTTTTTGGGAATGACTCGACTGTTGTTGTGGTTGTTGTTGTTTGGAGGGGGCGCAACGCTAATCTTCCGGATTTGTCCGTCTGGGGCTGGACAAATGAGCAAATAACGATGATGCGCTTGGGAACCGAACTGGGACCTTTATGATGGGATTAGTCTCGAGTGCACCACCACCGGGGCTATCCCTCTGTACACAACACGCACGCACCAGTCTGCGGGCGTCCCACCGCGATCTCTTTAGCGCACAATGGGCCCGGGGGGTTCGCGCCAGTCATCCTCTGCATTACCGCGTCCACAGCAGGGGGTGACACAAGTCATTCGATCCCCCCCAGGACACTAAATTACCTTCAGTTACGCAACAATACTGCAAAACAGTGAAAATTAATAGGGCTAATTTATTAATAGGAATATTATTCCATAGAGGGCACTACCCGGTGATCCTGATGACATGAGCATGTCGACGGTTATTACCATATGGGTGTGCATTGCTAATTGATGTGGTGCCGCCAAATACCATTTAACTTTCCTCCTAGGCGGTTAGTTGTATCAGTTTTGTATATATAAATTTAAAACTTGCTCGGCGAATTAGTACCTTGACGATGGTGAGCAGGCTTAATAACATTTACATTGAGAACTATGCTAAAAATAGGCAATCTGCAAAATTTGACTGAAATGTTCAAATTACATTCATTTCGATATTTGTTATAAAAATATATAAAAAAACCGGTGTTTTTGAAGCAGATTGAGCAAGTTCCCAATGTTTTAATCAACAAAAACTTAATGATCTCATAATTACTTGCTTTCAGATTAAACTAAAAGAGTCTTAGGGGGTTAGTTGTAACATTTTGATATATAACCACTCGAGATATTGTGTGAATTCATCCTCACTAGCTGAGCTACACTGATCAGATCTAATAAGATCGAAATCTAGATATGTAGATTGCTAAGAGGTGGATTCACACTAATGTATATATTGTTGCTATAACAACGAATACTTATGGATTCAATAGCTATTAATAGATGTATGAAACGAAAGGTGAATACGGGGATAATAGATGTTAGAACTACCTCAGACAGTTATTGATAACCTTATTTTTAAGCCTTAAAATCATAGTGGTCCTACGCATTATTGATTGTTATTGCTTTGTTTTTTGTTTGTATTGATTTAGTTTTTGGTCATATAATTCGTTAGAATCATCAAATGCTGCTAAGTTTATTAAAATCGTATAATAAGTATTTGGTAATTTTTATTTTATTTTTAAAGCAGTTTATAATACAAATTTCATGAGATTCACTGACGAATAAGGGTTAATATTCATTAGCAATATTAACCCTTATTCCTCAGTGAATCTCACGAAATTTATATTATATGCTGCTATTTAAAAAAAACCAAATACTTATTATACGATGTTAATAAACTTAGTAGCATTTAATTAAATGTAAACTCTTAAGTATTGTAATGATTCCCAAATGTTTACCTACAGCAGCTACTTCAGTTACTCCACCGTTTATGTTTCCTGTTTGGGTAGCCGTGTTTTAAATGCCCGCTCTTTTATTATACAGAACATTTTGATGCATTACAAGGTTTAAACCTTAAGTGCGTATTAATGGACGGCAATTAACCGTCCGCGAGAGTTAATAAAACCAGGGGGAATAATAACTGCAGGACGGCAGGTTAGTTAGGGGGCGGGGAGTGGAGGAGCGGTTAGTGTTATTCGGACGGCGCGAGGTGGAGATGTATAAAATAATAAATTCAGCCGGCAGTTATGCGCGTTCGCATAAAGTTTATTGTGGAGAGAGATGCCATCGGAGATTGTATTTAATTACAGACGGACAGAGACATATTTATCGCCGGTGCGGGGCGCGGGAGCGAGAGGCGAGCTGAAAAGCGAATCCGCGCGGTGGTATCACATTAATGTATACCACCGCCAACCCCCACACGCCGCGGAGCCCCCTTTATTCGCTTCAGCACCTTTTCGAATTTCATATTTTATTTGTGTGTATGAGAGAATGTGAATGTTTGCCAGTTTACATATATCCAGCGCACCTGTTCAAGTTAAATATCTTATGGGAAGGAGAGAACTTCTTTTACAAAACATAATCATGTTAGTCCTTACTCATCCAAATAACTAATATTATTTTTATAGTAATTTAGAATACTGCAGTACAGCTATCTCAGTGAATAATTACCAGATTTATATTTTATGTGTATTTTATTAGTTATAGTATGTTATTTTATTTTATTTTATTTCGTAATCCTATTTTTAGTCTTAGTTTGCACAAATGTATATCACAATTGTATGTAAGTTTTGCTTTGAGGCCACAAATAAAGGTAAATTTATATATACCATATTTATTAAATTTAATTAAAGTAAAATTTATACACAAAGGCGGAAATACCTACGAAGGATCAATAGCCTGATTTACTTAAAGCCTAATATGATACAACTAACCCCTTAGGAGGAAAGTTAAACGCCATCTGACGGCACCACAACAATTAGCAATGCACACCCATATGATAATAACCGTCAACATGCTCATGCCATCTAATAAGATGGAAATCTAGATACACTTATATAATATAATTTAAAGCTCAATTGTATTGCTGTGTTGTTTGATAATAACTCAGACGCTTGTTGATGAGAGTTCATTACTAATCTTCCGAATTAGTATGTAATTTATTAATGTTTTAAATAAAAGTCAAAAAGTTGTATACTATTAACACCTTATATCTAGGAGTTAGTTTAAAATCAAAGACATTCTCTATTAGTTGAGCAAGCGCTCATGTTATTTATATAAAACTCTCGTTGTTATTATTTTTTTTCAAACATCAACATGTTCCGTTCCCATTCACGCTAACATGGAGCCTTGTTTTCCCAGCGGGTAACCCGAGGAAAAGAGCGCGACCGCACGCCTGATTGACTCTAAGTAGTTGTACAATAGTAATTAGTAGCATGATATTACACATTTCGGACCGCCGTGTGCCTCGGCTTGACTACAATCGACATTATTGATGCATACCCGTACACAAACAGACATTTTAGAATTTTCAAATTTAAATTAACATCTGTGGTAACGTTTATATAATATGTAATCTATTTATTTTGAATCACCATATTTTATCTTACTATTTATATAGTAACCTTATGGTTGAAGTAAATAATCTAATAAAGCATCTTGTAAGGATTTTTGTTCATTTTAAAAACATTTTCTGAAAAATTGTTTTAGTGATTTATTTTTTTCGGCGCAGTAGTTAACTTTCGAGCTTTGAGTTCTTTCAAAGATATGCAGAACCTTTCGCGAAGCGTGAGGTCTCAAATCGATACCATTTGCAATAATAGCAGTTTCTCGATCGCTATATTCATAGCGATTGCTTTAAAAGATTGGAATATTATTCCATAGAGGACACTACCCGGTGATCCTGATGGCATGAGCATGTTGACGGTTTTTACCATATGGGTGTGCATTGCTAATTGATGTGGTGCCGCCAAATGGCGTTTAACTTTCCTCCTAGGGGGTTAGTTGTATCATTCTTGTATATATAAATTAAAAACCTGCTCGACGAATTAGTACCTTGGCGGTGGTGAGCAGGCTTACATTTTTGAGCAATCGCTATATTCATAGCGATTGCTCAAAAATACACCCCTAGAGTGGTTAGCGAGATATTTAATTATGATCGTACCACGTCGAACGACGGGAATTTCCAAGAACTGTATACTAGAGGACGTCGCATATTCCCTCGATCAATCCGGTGAAAGAAAACATTTGTTGTCATCAAATTGTGATGTGGCAGGGATATTTGGCGGTAAATATATATATATATATATATATATATATATATATATCAATTTTAAATATAATAATTGATATAGTGAAATATTATTGTTGTTGTCCTGTAATTGTTTTTTTCTTTCCGTAGGACAATAAAGCCTATTATTATTATTATTATTATTAATGACAATAAATGTATATTCACTAACATTTTGCATTAATTTATATGCTCCAATACAATTCGTTTATCAAAAAAGGGGAATCATAAACGATTCGTTCTGTTAGATGGGCATCAATAAAACGTCAATCCGTAACAGTTTTTGAACTCGTAACCCCTTGAACAGTTCTTTCATCTGAATGTCCCTCCCGAGGATTTCCAAGACAAGTCCCGTCCGCCCGGAGATTTCGGGTTACGAAACAAATATCCGCATCAAACGTGCCGCCCGCGGCTCACGGATTTATAAATATAATAAATCCGTCATGTCGTTCATGTGTTTTCTTGCTGTTGTGTGTGGGACAGCTCGCGGACGAATGCAGAACACGTCCGCCGCATTCAGATAGAATCTCTCGCCGGGGCTATTTACGCATGTTTTACAATAAAACCTTTATGGGTTTAAATTTTCCAGCCTGAAATTTATGTAATAGAAGAGATGAGTAGAGGAAAATAAAAAGTGGTGATGGTGGCGCAACGATTTGTATTTTGGCGCTGGCATTCCGCGCATCGGGCCCACTTTTTTTTTGGCGGCGTTCCTGTCGTAGGTGGCCCCCCTTCAGTATCTTCAGCGGCCCGATTTTATGATCCGATTCGAATTAAAATTGTTGGAATTTATTGAAATATTCATGGGGTACACGGTGGAGGAATGCCGCTAACGACAGGTCCCGTCCGCGCTTCTTTCGCCACCAAAAAAAAAAATTGAACAGTCGAATATATAAATAAAAATCAGAAATATTGTTAGTTATATGTTCATGCTTGTATTGTATCATAAACGTGTGTTAAAATATAACGCTTTGTTAGATGTAAAAGGTACAATTACATTTTGAAAACTGATTTGAAGAGTATGTTTCAAAATGAAACGAATTATTACACTAATACCCGTATTCATAAACGATAGTTAAGTGTGAATCCGCCACTTGCTCAATTTGCTTCAAAAACACCGTTTTATATATATATATATATATATATATATATTTATTACAAATATCGAAATGAATGTAATTTGAACGTTTCAGTCAAATTTTTCAGATTGGAATGGTTCTCAATGTAAATGTGATTAAGCCCGCTCACCATCGCCAAGGTACTAATTTTGCCAGATTGCCTATTTTTGGCATAGTTCTCAATGTAAGTGTGATTAAGCCTGCTCACCATCGCCAAGGTACTAATTTTGTAGATTGCCTATTTTTGGCATAGTTCTCAATGTATATGTGATTAAGCCTGCTCACCATCGCCAAGGTACTAATTCGCCGAGCAGGTTTTTAATTTATATATATACTAGAATGATACAACTAACCCCTTAGGAAGAAAGTTAAACGCCATCTGGCGACACCACATCAATTAGCAATGCACACCCATATGGTAATAACCATATTGCTCATGCCATCAGGATCACCGAGTAGTGCCCTCTATGGAATAATATTCCAATCTTTAAATTTTAGATCTTCTTTGTATGTATTATTATGTAACAATTCTTTGTTTCCATTTCTCTGTAATTAGATTAAATGTCTGTTGAGAAAATAAATAAATAAATAAATAACAGACTCGATCCCCAGTGGGGAACGAATTTTCGCGAATCACCTTTCACAGTTTTTCAGAGGTTTCCAGTGAAGTTAAAATGAATGTAATTTGAACGTTTCAGTCAAGTTTTGCAGATTGCCTATTTTTAGCATAGTTCTCAATATAAATGTTATTAAGCCTGCTCACCATCGTCAAGGTACTAATTTTGTAGATTGCCTATTTTTGGCATAGTTCTCAATGTATATGTGATTAAGCCTGCTCACCATCGCCAAGGTACTAATTCGCCGAGCAGGTTACTTTTACATTTATGCATACGTACATCAGTAAATTATATTTTAAGTTGTGGCGAGGACAGAGGGAGTCTAATGTGTAGGAAGAAGATAGAAGCGAATATGTATTTTATTTTATGTTAATTTGTATTTTTTTTTTCTGCGAGAGTATTATTTAATGGGAGAATTTTTGTAAAAGTTTTATGCGAATATGCCAAATAAAGGTCTATTTTTTTATAGTTGTTAAATATAGAGTTAGTGTGAGTGGATTAAAAATGCAACTAGAAATTTGTTGGCGGTGGTAATTGCGCGCCGGCTCTCGCGAACAAGTGGGGCATAAAGATCGGTATCGGGGTGGGCAGTGCTTTTATGCGCTCGGAAAATGTGTATATAGAAATATAATTTTATATTTGGATCGCATGCCCGGTGGACGTAAGCGTGCGTTTCCATTAGAAAAATTGCGCGGCCGCCCTCGCTTTTCGTTTTAAATAAAATATCGCGGGCGTGAATTATTCAGTTTCGGCTGGTTCACTTAATAATGATTTCCCAGCCAGGCCCAAATAATCGACGGCAATTTCACGTTATTATCCTGTTAATGTTTATCGCGAGTTTCAATTTGAACACCAAAAGGATAATAATAATTTGAGGAGAGAAATGAATTTTTAACAACTGAACTGACTGAATATTTAACTAACTCATATATATTTATGTATTATATATATGAAGGAGATGAATAAAACTACTATGTTTATTTACCACTTATGTTATTGTATGAAACAGCTAGTTTCGTCTAAGCTCTAGGCATTTTCAAGTTTATGCGATGATACAAATGATTCGTATAAATGAATCATTTGTATCATTACATAAACTTGAAAATGCCTAGAGCTTAGACGAAACTAGCTGTTTCAAACAATAACATAAGTGGTAAAAAAATATAGTAGTTTTATTCATCTCCTTTATATTATATAATATATAAATATGTATAAGAGTTGGTTAAATATTAATTTTTAAAGCCACAAATAAGCTTATATGGTACTAAAATTGTTCAATAACACCAACGTTAAAAAATGAAAGAATAGCAGCAAAAATAAATCATAATAAATCATTTTTTTATTATTATTATTTTTCTAAATTTTAATAACCTTGATTTAATGATCATTAAGCCAACTACTATGTATTATTAATCTTCTCTTAATATCGATAATTTTGCTCTTTGGTTTAGAGCTTCATCAGGATTTACTACAACATAAGCCAGAAGTTACAAGGTGAATACTAATTACAGTGCTTACTATTACAAAATATTAAATATAAAATGTTATGTATATGAAATATATATATATATATATATATATATATATATATATATATATATATTATTATATATATATATATATATATATTATTATATATATATATATATATATTATTTACATTACAAGTAAACACACATGGATTAATAGACCCAAATTACGTATATATAATCATTCAATCATAAAATATTCGCTTCCTCCTGAGCAAATGATATCGAGGCGCGCGGAGTGCACGCTCGTTTTGTTCTTGCTGTCCGCAAAGGACCTTGTTAGCTAAAGACCCCGAGCTGTATAAAACATAAAACAATCGCTAACAAGTAGTTTCAATTCCAGGAATTTTAAATTCCCAAACAGTTTAAAATGTTTCGAACACGAAACAAAATCTATGGCTCTTCCCCGGCCGTTCGTTTTCGAGCGAGAGCGGGGCGCGCACGGCCCCGAGAACACATACCAAGAAAACAAACCAAAAAAAAAACAACATAAACAACAACAAAAACGTAGAAAAAAACGGCCGACGACGAGCGGCCGGGGAAAAATGTCAACTCGTTCTCTCGCTGCTCGCTCCCTCTTCACCCAGTGTGGTAGGTGATATAAATTTGCGCGCTCGCACGTATTGTGACTTATGACAACGGGGTAGAGGTGGCTCTTGAGTGTGAAAACTACACCGAAATAAATACAGAGATAACAATTGATGATGTCAAATATTATATAATAAACATAACGTCACCATACTAGTAAATATTTATTTATTTACTGGATGAAATTCCTGTCGCTCCATGTTGAGTTTCCTCAATCAATTGCCAGATTGAGGAAACTCAACATGGAGCGACAGGAATTTCATCCAGTAAATAAATAAATATTTACTAGTATGGTGACGTTATGTTTATTATATAATATTAGGGTGAAATGATTAAATTAATCTAACTTAAAAGATTGCTATAATACTTAATACTCACATCTAGTATTGATTTACAAAAAAAATACATAAAAATACTATCCTTTATGGGATTTGAACCTGCGCCCTAAACACTTACAATTACAATTTACTTAAAAAAGAACTTCTATCTTTATAGGGCAATCAGCCGCAAGGCTTTATCGCCGGTTAAGGGAGAAGCAGATCAGAAGAGTTTAATTAACCTTAACTTCACAGAAAACCTGTGAAAACTGAGAAAATTCGCTCCGATAGGGTTCGAACTCTGATTCCTCAATGTTCAGTAGGAGACGGTCGATACCTCTAACTGAACTGAGTTAATTGACTGATTATAAAACAAACTGCATATTTGTATGTGTTATATAAAATTATAAAGTTGGGGTAGTATTTGATTTCCTGTCTCTTGTACTTTATTATGAATATTAATGTGACCACCCCCCAACACTCACACAGCGCGTTTACGCGATAACCGCGTCCACTTCCGGCGTCCGGTGGCCCTTAATTATGCGTCGCCTGCCCTCCCTTTTCCGATTTGGCGTGTGTGATTGCGTGGATTTTTTTCCACCGTATTGTTATGCGCCGGGGCGCGAGAATCCGGTTGATTTTGATTTACTGGCACGTCTTTCCCCCCGCCGGGCCCATGTGAGGGGGTGGTCCTCTCTCTATATCCACCCGGACGTCGATGGAATAATAAATCCGTCAGGTTCCGAGAAGAGCGGCGTGGAAAACGCGGGTGGCACTCGTTGTCATGACCGTCAGGTGCCCGTTAACTTGACAGCGAAATATTTATAAGAAGTAAATTGTTATTTAAATTGGATAAAGACTGATGTTTAAAATAATAACGCGGCGCGTTCACGAGTTAATTGTAGTTTATTATAATCTCCTCACACACTCACACACATACGAATAATACATGCACACGGGACATGTGTTAACACAACACACACACACACACACGCGGCCAAATTGAATCACCTCGAAACCGAAATAAATTATGGTTGATGTATAACATAATTTCGGATGGCCACAACTGTTATTTAATTAAGACACTCGATGGGGTATGTAATTACGGGTGTTTTATAGTTGAACGGATGCAATTTGTGGTCAGGGTATAACTCTCAAGGGGAGCAAATTAGTTAAGAAAAGATAAACTATGTACATTTAATAGTAATTACACTTAACTGATTTAAAATTATATTGAAGTTTATTTTAGTATAATATAATATATGTCTAAAGAGTGCGATCGAATATTTTCTTAATATTATTAAATTTTGCCATTAGTATCTCTTTTTTTGACCTTAATCTAATGATTATCTCAGTCATTAACTATAATTAATAAGGATAAATAAAACGATTTTTTACTTTGTTTTTTATCACACTTGGGATGACTCGGAGGAGCTCGAAAATGGCTAGAGCTTAGCCGAAACTAGTTGTAAAGTGTAACTGAAGTGTGATAAAAAACAAAGTAAAAAATCGTTTTATTTATCCTTTAAAATGAATTATCACAAAGTAGATGCCTTAACAATCCAATATTTATAATTAATAATGTGTGAACATCTAACATACAATATATGTATGTATGTATGTATATACAATAGAAAGAAAAGCTAAAGTAGATACAGTTTTAAGTTCTTTAAAAAGTTAATTTTTATTACAAAACATATGAACCCCATATTGCACCTCATGATATTTGCTAATCATCATGAGCAACGGTGAGAGGGAGTGATGATTAGTATGTGCCGTGCTATATATAATTATATTTAATCTATTATTACCAGATATTGAAAGTTATAAGGAAGACAATTTCTAAAACATATGTCATTAAAAGTAGCTACAAAGAGATATCATGTGAATGTCCAAACACTCCATACATATAATTTCATTAGTATATAATTTATAATAGAATTCTTCTCCATATGATTTGATTGTACAATGTTCTCTTATTAGTGTTGTTGGTTGGTATAATATAAATTGTGAAATCATTAACTCGATATTTATGCATCAGAATTGTGGTAGGCGAGAGTTGAAAGCAATAACTGAAAGTATCATTTATAATCCGGGCTGTCATAATCGGGCAGCGCGGTATTAGTTTCAAAATCAATTGCACTCGGGCCGGGGGAGGAAGAGCACTCCGGCTGGGTAATTTAGGTGGGTTAATGGTCGGTCATTAGAGCCGGAATCAATCTGCGGAGCGCCCAGGAGGTAGTCTCGTAGGTGATGCTGGATGCGTGCGGCATCTTTCTATGCCGGCCCGTTGCATACGTGGAAAATTAATGAACGGCGACCCCGTGCGGAGATCCTCCACGGTAGTTCTTGTTCTCGGGCCCCGGGTTACTTTACGAGGCCCATAAACGACTCGTCGACGACTGAGCGTATTATTATTATTGTTTAATAGCAATCGGTCAATGCGGGGAGAACACCACTTTACTTTCCGAAGAAATGAGAATCAACACCCATAAATGTTCAAGATCAAAGAAAAAAAAAATATATTACTTTCCTTATACATCACTGATAGTAGTATAAGAAAGTCATTATTTTAGCGAAAACGTCTTCACATTTTCTAACTAAGATTGTCGAAATATGCGATAATTTTCCGGGATAAAAATTACACTATAACGAAAGTATTCTTGGCGAACAATATAGAAAAAATAAATTCAATTTTCTTTACGTTTCATGCCTAAAATAGCCGAAATAAACCCGATTTTTGCGATGTGTATGTACGTATGTTTTGTCTCAAAAATTTGGCAAAAATGTTAAAAAATTTCGAAAATTTTATAAGTCGTGTAGTGTGATATTTTTTCATATTTTTTGTCAATGTAATTAATGTAAAACAATTAAATAAGATATTGATATCCTATTTTCTAACCAATGCCTATCGATAAACAATTTTTAAATTTTTACAAATTTCGAAAATCGGAGGTGATAACATGACTTGCCTCCAACCGATTTCCACCAACAACAAATCAAGATGTTACGTGAGACAATAGTTATATACACAATATGATAATATGTAGTAGGTTTCTCGCAAAACGTAGAGGAACAACAATCACAAACAGACTAGACAGATACTTTCCAGAGATGAGTTTAAACCTATCAAAAGATATAATAAAGAGACTTAATAAAGAGGATTATCGTAAATATTATATTTTAGCCTAATTACAACACTTATTATAAAATAAAATATCAACATTTCGAATATATAAGAATGTAAAAAATTCGTATGGTTAAACTCAAATTACTATCTCTTTATATACTAGCGTTGATTGAAGTATTTATATCTCAATACTTCAATCAACGATACTAGTTACTAAAACCTTTTTGGTTTATGGTCCGAGAACTGTTCTGGGCTAGTCTTAGCTGGCCTAGAAAAGTCCGGAAAGATACACGAACACTGTAAAGTAAATATAAGTGTTATTTATTTATTAAATGTAAGTGTTTTTTGTATAATTCAAACCCCATTAAAAATTACACCATAGTGCCTTTCGTTTATCACTCTGGGCTGGTACGGGCTTATTGTTTCTTTTTCTATTTGCCGCTTCCGATGCGCATAATTCTACCTCGGCTCTTACAACCGACGGCTCACGACCGCAAGACCTGAGCGATACTGCACGCCACGGGGGCGACTAACAATAATAAACCATGCTAAACGAAAGCGCCTTATATGAGCATTCAATGAATGAAGTATATTTTGTTTCTTGATTCCTAAAATCTTAACTAAACTTGTACCTAATAAAATTTAGTTGCATTATATCATTCAAATATTATAATTTATTATCATTATAAATTTTCAGTTGTGTGTTTTGTTCAAATATTTGGTCACATTCGGGCGCAGCTATAAAAACGAGGGTGACCATTAAGGGGTCGGGAATGTGCCCATTAATTAATACAGAGCCCGTCGTGATTTAGCTGACGATTTTAAAATCCATATAACGCGGAGCTACCGTTGTCGAGTTTTTTTGTGTCGCCCGCCGTCTCGCTTCCACCCGAGCCCCATGGGTCTGTCGGGGCGACGGAGAGGACCACGTAGGAGTCGCCTTGTATGTGGTGACACTCGATGTTTTAGTGTTATGTCAAAACATTAACGGGAGGACGGTCGTTAAATATTACGATATATTGATGAGAATATAGAAAAATTCTTGATGGCATGGTAAGCGGGGAGGGGTTTTTACGGGCGGCGTATTTCAGTATGAATTTATGATATTGTTCGCCTTTGTTTTATGTGGATACGAGGTTTTATGATAATTAATATAATTCGGCTTTATGTGTGCTCGCGCGCTCCTCCGCTGTTTGATACTTTTTCTTCTTTTTTTTTTTGGGTGCTTGTCTTGTCGGACAGAACGAGCGGTTTTACGGGGACCCGCATAAGTCAGTAGCCGGTTTCCATAAAAATAATACTTAAGATTTCATACCGAATGAATAAAAAATTAAAAGATAAACTTTATTTGTATTTGTTTTTGCTTGTTTGTTGTATGTACCTGTTTTTATCGTTTCTCTGTATACACATTGTAACTATACATTGGAAATATTCATGTTATTGATTAGTCGTTTTAAAATTTTATGTTTGTATTATACAGGACTAGAAGTAAGTAGAAGTAGTAGTAGGTATGGAGAATAAATAGTAAATGATAACGGTAGACGCCTAATACAACTATGCGGATTTTTTTCCAGCACAAAGATAGACAAAAAATACATGGATCTAACCGACCAAAAGGCTAAAATCGAAAAACCCACTCTACTTTCACACCCTCACATTCTTTGCATCAATCAGCATCCAATTGTTGAAACTCAATAATCCATTCAATGAGGAGGCCATTTGTCCGATGTGTTATTTCATAAAGAACTCTATCCAATGTAGTTTATGATTCAAGAAAAAAACAAACTAAAAACTAAAAACTAAAAACTAAAAACTAAAAACTAAAAACTAAAAACTAAAAACTAAAAACTAAAAACTAAAAACTAAAAACTAAAAACTAAAAACTAAAAACTAAAAACTAAAAACTAAAAACTAAAAACTAAAAACTAAAAACTAAAAACTAAAAACTAAAAACTAAAAACTAAAAACTAAAAACTAAAAACTAAAAACTAAAAACTAAAAACTAAAAACTAAAAACTAAAAACTAAAAACTAAAAACTAAAAACTAAAAACTAAAAACTAAAAACTAAAAACTAAAAACTAAAAACTAAAAACTAAAAACTAAAAACTAAAAACTAAAAACTAAAAACTAAAAACTAAAAACTAAAAACTAAAAACTAAAAACTAAAAACTAAAAACTAAAAACTAAAAACTAAAAACTAAAAACTAAAAACTAAAAACTAAAAACTAAAAACTAAAAACTAAAAACTAAAAACTAAAAACTAAAAACTAAAAACTAAAAACTAAAAACTAAAAACTAAAAACTAAAAACTAAAAACTAAAAACTAAAAACTAAAAACTAAAAACTAAAAACTAAAAACTAAAAACTAAAAACTAAAAACTAAAAACTAAAAACTAAAAACTAAAAACTAAAAACTAAAAACTAAAAACTAAAAACTAAAAACTAAAAACTAAAAACTAAAAACTAAAAACTAAAAACTAAAAACTAAAAACTAAAAACTAAAAACTAAAAACTAAAAACTAAAAACTAAAAACTAAAAACTAAAAACTAAAAACTAAAAACTAAAAACTAAAAACTAAAAACTAAAAACTAAAAACTAAAAACTAAAAACTAAAAACTAAAAACTAAAAACTAAAAACTAAAAACTAAAAACTAAAAAAAACTAAAAACTAAAAACTAAAAACTAAAAAACTAAAAACTAAAAACTAAAAACTAAAAACTAAAAACTAAAAAACTAAAAACTAAAAACTGTTTTTTCTATTTTGTTCAAATCTTGATTTAATTTTAGGACACCTTTTATTTTTCGAGTTGTCAAAAATAAATCTTTAAGAAATGCCTACTAGAAGACATTCCAGAAATCTGGAGCATGGCATATATAATGTACAAAAAAGGGAACATGTGATGATGTACTCTTATGAAATAAATTTGAATTTGATTTGATTTGATTTGATTTGAAAAGACTATATAAAAATTATACAGATATTAGCATCCCCATATTGGGGAGGTTGTACAGTCGGATACTATCAAATGGAAATCATTTCATATATAATTGTTTCAACTTAATTTCATGAAATATGACAAGCATTGCATATGAATGATTTGTCTTCATTAAAACCCTCGTGATTATAATAAAAATCGCATATCATCAAGTATGCGGCCAGTGTGCGGGTCGTTTGTATTTGAGAGTGCAAAAAGTGCGGCACGGAGGGGTAATAACAATATCATCCGAGATATTCGCGTGTAGTGGGTCTGGCGCACACATTCTCACCATATCAAAGGTATCAAGAGGCCGCCACACATTTATACATAGTGCAGATCACGTCCGACGTCGTTTGTTCGCATAGTGTCACGGCGCATCAAGAGTGCCGCGTATCTCACCCCCGCATCGCGCACGCACATTCCCGCAGGACCGTCATCACCGCCGCCCGTGTATATATATGTATGTGTATGCCGGCCCCAGATACGCATCGCGCGGTCATCACATGTGAATGGAGGAAGAAGAAAGGAAAAATGACGCTAATCTTAAGTGTTTTATCGCGCATCGTCGACGGCGTTATCGTCCGGAGATTTTGGTTTTAATATCCACCGACTTTCGCTCTCTTTATGTCGCGAGCGTGGCCGTACTGTAAATTGCTTCATTACCCTTATAAATTGAACATTTTACAAAATTTTATAAAACAGCTTAGAAGGTGCTTATAGACTAGATTATATAGACACACCACCTGATGGCACATTAAGAAATCTTGGTTACAATGAAAGATTATCTTTCTATCAAACGCAAACAAATGGAATATCTCTGTTCAGCACCATTTGGTGAACTTGACCGAGGTTATCGTCAGCAGTTGCAGTTTTTGGACGACCCAACGTTCTTACTCTTCCATGTTGGTACGGCCACATTTAAATTCAGCTGCCCAAAATTTCACGGTGGTAAATGATGGTAGAAAATCCCCGTATCCGACGTGCAACTCGTCCTTAATTTGCGTAGGCATATTTCCTTTCGAAATTAAATATTTGATGACTTTCGACACTCAATTCTCTCCATCGTTCAGACTTACTCAAACTTATTGTCAAACAGTTACTGCGCGTCGAAAATGCCCGAAATTGAAGTGTTTTCGTAAAATATGCATCAACAGATTGCATAGATTTAGTTGATGAATATTGCTATATACATGGTAAGATCGGAAATTTTGTAATCCATCCTCGTAATGTATCAAGAGTAAAATTCTATGTTTGTTTTAACAGCATGTGTCAATATTTGTAAAACCGCGTAAAGATTTTATTTAAATGTTCAATCAATTATTATTCACTCTGAATATATTTATAGCTGTTGGACCTTTCTTAATTAATTTCGAAAACCGTCCACGATTTTAATACAAATGCTGCGGAGCGTTAACTAAGCGGCGATTAAATTAAATCGAATGAAAAACGCTATAAATCTCTGCAGCGAGCGCGCGTACGACCGGCGGATACCGAGAAAAAGGCAACGGGGAGATAATTCAGTAGATAATTTAATAACATATCCCCGCGCGGCGTTTCATAACTCTGGCGGTGGGGTGGTGGCGGCGGCGGCGGTCGAGAAACCAAATACTACTCGGGCGTATTTAAATGAGCCGCGCAAGTGTGACTCGGCGTTGCCGGGGGGGTGGCGGTCCCCCGCCCCGTCGTGGCACACTCTCTCCCGTAAAATCCACGAGTGTATAATTATGTATGTATATACACATATTTAGCCATAAGCATTCGGATGGTCGTTTATCTTTTAATACATAATTGATGGCCATATACGGTCCCGATAGAATGTTAAAAATGTAGATATTCTAATTTCGAGCCCCTGCGGGCCCTTTTCGCTTCGTCCTGTTTTATTTTCGTGATCAACCCGATCATAAGCATTATGTCGAAAATAATGGCTTTTATGTGACTTATTAAAGCGACCCGAAATTTACGCAGGGAGGAGGGCGCGCGCAACGTATAATTTCGGGGCGAGGGCGGGACCCCGGCAAGGATTTTCCTCGCTCGCTCACCCACCAAAAAAGGGGACAAAATCGAAAACCCTTTAGGTACTAAATTATAGTGTAGCTGCTAAGTTAAATGCGTACAGATTAAAACTTTTAATGGGTGAAACAATGAATTCAGTTTTGTATTTTAATTTGTCTTTTTTTATTGTTTCAAATTCATGAAAATGTATGAGTATAATTATAATATATAATATTATTTAAATAAGGGTAGTTTTTGCCGATAACTGGATGATGGGGAGGTACAGCTATTGGGAAACGACACAGGGCAACGAAAACTTTCAATTAAACAATATAAATATAATATTTCGGCACAAGGACCCTCCGAAGGTTGATAACTAGCAACTACAAATAATTTTTACCCAGATAAGATTTACTGTTGAATTGATGCACATAGCACAGAATAAATACATCCTTGTGATGTTGATCGCCAACATCATGGTAACCAGACACGGTATATAAAAGAAGAAAAAAATCGAATTGCTGATTTTGACTTTGATTTTTCTTCACGTTTCATGACTATTATAGTCGAAATAGACTATTTTTTATAAATGTCTGTATGTGTGTAAATACACACACACACACACACACACACACACACACATACAGACATTTTTCATTTGTGTTTGTATATTTGTGAACAAAATTGCGGGTGAATGGATCGCGAGCAGTGCAAATGTAGAGGTCTCAGGTTCGAATCTCATCGAGGGTGGTGTTTTTATGTTTTTAATTCAATATATATATATATATATATATATATATATATATATATATATATATATATATATATTAATAAGACTAAAATATAATAATATATACAAAAGTAATACAGATTGTTTAATTGTAGTTTTGTAGTTTTAAGTGTTTTGCATTAATTAACAATCTTTTAAGTAAGATTTTTATTTTTTTACAATATTAATTTATACATTATCCGTCGTACAATAAGCATATTACTTTCATTGGCAATTAATTCATGATATCTCATTACAATTCACTACAGTATTATTAAAAACAATCAAGTATTCATTAAGTCGAATTTGTAACATTCAAATATAAATGATTTCAAGACCGGGCGAAACTAAACGCGTTTTGTGTGTGTGAGAGGGCGCGAAGGAATTAATAAAATGTGCGTGTTGCGTTTGTTCCGCGCCGGTTTAATTAATGCAGTCCGACGCCGTTTTAATGTTTTAATCATCCACCTCTCTGTCATTTTATGGAATAATTAATTCAAAACATTGCTCCCGTTTTACGGGTTTTACACGGCCCAGCTCGTATATAATGTGGAATATTTTATGCTAAAATTGTAATAATAAAGTGGCCTCGAGGTGGAAGAGTTGAGTTTGATAAAATCACTTTTAGTGTAAACAACGAAATTTCAATGAAAATAATTACTTATAAAGCTTAGAAAATTATGATGATAATTACAAAGTTATATCAATATTTTGCGGGTATCAAAATATATTTACAAAATACAGAGAAATATACATTAAATATTTTCTAAACAAGTAAAACCTGCTTAAATTTGAAATATTTGTGTATATACCAGAGCTTAGAATTAGTAATTTAAATATTTGTTCAAGACATGAAAACAGTTTTTGTCCTTTTTCATAAAAACAGAAATACAATACGAATATCATCCAGTAAATACTGTACTAGCTTATAACAGCCTAGAACAGTTCCCGATAAAACGTTAACAAAAATAGCTTGGATGGGCAAAAAAAAATCTGCACGCACGCAAAATTTTGCAAGAAACAGTATTGCCTATTTCTGACGTTGTGTGTGCAGAAATATTATAAAAAATAAATTTAAAAAGAGATCTTTATTAGGCATAGCCAACACACACAATTCAAACATCTCCCCTGTTCAAAATTCCACCAAAAACATTAAAATTAAATATACAAATCAAATTAAATACAACTTCCCTTACATAACATTCTGTATACACACTAGACCACCTTTGCCCTCGCCAATTTCTTCTCCTACGTTAATCTGCAGGTTTTCACGGCTTTCCAATCCTCCCCTAACCATTCATTCAGTTTTCTGTCCTCTTCAACTCACTCTGCTTTCACTCCCTCAAATTAATTAATTAATCTACCACTTCCTAATAGAGGACAACAATGAAATGTTATATACAAACAACATTGAATTGTAAATTGAGAAAGTATACGGTTGAACAGATTCTATTAAAAATAGGAGAATTAAAAAAATTATAAAAAATTGGAGGTTTACAATTTTTGTTCTAAGTTAAAAAAAATAGATAGTAGTGCTGTGTTTGTTATAAGTTACTTACAACATAATTTTAATTGCTCTTTTTTGCGAGCAACAATCCATTCGGTGGATATAAATAACAGCTACACACGTTCGAATGTGTAATACACAGGGCCCCGGTAGCATTTAAATAGCGGAATAAATAGCGCCGCGAAACAATGGGCCCCGTTCGCAATAGTCGACATAATTCATACGCGAAGTCGGTCACATTTCATACACTCCGGGGCCGTATTAGGAGCGAAATGGCCAGATGCGCTCGCAGGTCGTACCGAGAAAAATAACATAACGTTTAAACATTAAATAATATCGTACAAAAAAAAAGAAATGAAGAATAACACCTTCGTTTTCATTCCATTCCGGCTATGGTTACTAGTATTTTATTTTATTGATGGTTCGATTGTGAGAAGTTATGAGTTATAAAAAGGAATTAGACTGAAATGGAGTGGAAGAAAAACGTTGCAGTTTGCAAAAGGTAATATTATCTACTTGCTGACAACTCACATACTTATATGTAGTGTTAGTTATTAGTCGCTTTTTAAGAATTAATGTCTATAATCAACAGATTTTTATTATTATTCCCAAGAAGACAGACAGTCACACAAGTTGAGTAACTTAATTCAACACCTTTTAAGTTGTTTAAATAAAAGATCGGTAGTTAAGACCAACTATACCTGTTTATGATTTCAAACGAATTGAATTTTTTATTATTATTCCCAAAAAGATAGTCACAGCCACACAAACAAGAAGCGTGGATATTTTTGAAAACACTGTAGTAGTTTTCAAAAATATCCATGCTTCCATTACAACTAACCTCCTTAGATTCTTATCAATTAATCTGAAAGCAAGTAATTATGAGATTATTAAGTTTTTGTTGATTAAAACATTGGGAACTTGCTCAATCTGCTTCAAAAACACCGTTTATATATATATATATATATATATATATATTACAAATATCGAAATGAATGTAATTTGAACGTTTCATTCAAATTTTGTAGAATGCCTATTTTTGGCATAGTTCTCAATGTAAATGTTATTAAGCCTGCTCACCATCGTCAAGGTACTAATTTTGTAAATTGCCTATTTTTGGCATAGTTCTCAATGTATATGTGATTACGCCTGCTCACCATCGCCAAGGTACTAATTCGCCGAGCAGGTTTTTAATTTATTTATACAAGAATGATACAACTAACCCCATAGGAAGAAACTTATACGCCATTTAGCGGTACCACATCAATTAGCAATGGTAATAATCGTCAACATGCTCATGCCATCAGGATCACCGGGTAGTGCCCTCTATGGAATGGTACTGATGCTATGCTAGTATGGGTGTGCATTACTAAATGATGTGGTGCCGCCAGATCGCGTTAAACTTTCCTCCTATGGGGTTAGTTGTATCATTCTTGTATATATAAATTAAAAATCTGCTCGGCGAATTAGTACCTTGGCTATTGTGAGCAGGCTTAATCACATATACATCGAGAACTATGCCAAAAATAGGCAATTTACAAAATTAGTACCTTGACGATGGTGAGCAGGCTTAATAACATTTACATTGAGAACTATGCCAAAAATAGGCATTCTGCAAAATTTGACTGAAACGTTCAAATTACATTCATTTCGATATTTGTAATAAATATATATATATATATATATATATATATATATATATATATATATATATATATAAACGGTGTTTTTGAAGCAGATTGAGCAAGTTCCCAATGTTTTAATCAACAAAAACTTAATGATCTTATAATTACTTGATTTCAGATTAAATGAAAAGAATTTAGGGGGTTAGTTGTAACTTTTTGATATATAACTACTCGAGATATTGTGTGAATTCATTCTCACTAGCTAAGCTACACTAATGAGATCTAATAAGGTCGAAATCTAGATATGTAGATTACTAAGAGATGGGTTCACACTTATATATGTTTTATACGATTGGTCTTGTGCTGATATCTCAAGCACTCCGTTGGAAAACTATTCCATAGAGGGCACTACCCGGTAATCCTGATGATTGTTGAATAAGTCAGTAAAAATTTAAAAAAACTTTATTTTTATTTTTAGTGTGAAGCGCGTGAACTCGTCACGAATACACCTCGGGGGCTGCTGCTCTCTCTCTGCTGCTTCGCTGGCGCGCGTAAAAAAAGTGCGAAGGTAAAACAAGACGTGCATTACTTAAGATGCCTCATAATAAAAGTGATTATCAGTTGGTATGTGTACACACATTACCAGGATCGTGAGGTGGTCGGCCCACCGTGTAATGAGGGGGCTCTCCTCTCGCTCTTTCTCGCGCGCATCCGGCGCGCTCTTCTTCATTGTGGGGCTCGAAATAAAGTTTAGAGCGCGCGCTCCGTCGACACTTTATCGCGAGATATTAAAAACGAATCCGAACAAAAAGGACGCAACAGCAACAGCAACAGCAACAGCAACGGCAAACGAGCCAGCAGGCTTTTAATTAATACTCTCACTCGACTATAGCGTTACTTTTTAGGAATTGGATGCGGATAATTAAGAAATATTGTGGTTTGAAATGAGAAGCAATAGCTCTTGCATTGCTTTATTTGTAAAAATGTAAATTTCTTTCGCAAATTTTAAATAGAAACTGATAAATAAAAACAAATATTCGATTTCATAATTTGCAAAATATAGTAATTTTTAAATAATAAATATATAATAATATATATATATATAATAATATATATAATAATATATATAATAATATATATAATAATATATATAATAATATATATAATAATATATATAATAATAAATTAGATTGAATTAAAGTAAATTCAATGGGGATTGTTGGTAATAATAATTCAAAGATTTTTCTGGAGGCTAGATAGAAATTAGTGTGGAGTAAATCTAGAAGAAGATCTGGTGTAGGCACCTTATGACATTCCAAATTATTTAATAAAGAATTCATATCTACCTTCATATTAAGTTTAGGCGCATTATTAAATAAAAATAATATTTCACAAATTTTATTTCAATCATTTATTTTATTATTAATAAAATATAGGCTATAATAGCTACTGATATAATTGGGCAAGTTGGCTATGAATAAAATAGGTGGTGGTAAAACAATATAACAATCAGAATATATAGAAAATGGAGATTCCAATAAAATGTAGCTGCAGAATGTCTTATTTGCAATAAATTTGGACATGGCAAGTAATAAAGATCCATAATAGTAATTTTTGTACTCATGTCCTAAGACAAGTCATTTCCCGCATTGATTTGTGTGCTGGAAATACTACTTTCCGCACTAGTGCGAGAAGTAGTCAGTGTTGCCAACTTAAAATTCGGTACCAATGTAAATGTGTATTTATAAATATGAGAATGGATGCAAACACAGCGTAACACCTCTTATACTTCAAATAGCACTAAAAATTAAAGATATGGTACTGAATAAATATAATTTTAAAGAAAATATAGATTTTAAATTAAATGTAATTGGTTATTGACTTTGTCTTAGTACAAAAAGTAACATACATAATGTTATTTCATTAGTTTGGAAAATAATGTTCTAAGGCTCGGTTGTATAAAGCAGATAACTCTCGAGTTAATTTCCAATCCATCACTTTTGACAGACTGGACACATAATGCGACATTGCCATATATAAACAGAGATGTATGAGGCTATGAAAAGTTCGCAATAATTTATACAACATCTAACAATATAAAAATATATTCGTCACACAGAGTATTACTTTTAATTATATTTGTATTTTTATATATATATATATGTTGTGGTTTGTAATGTAGAAGGGCAGTGAGGGAAATGCCAATAGGAAAGGTTTATTTTTTATTCGTCACACAATTTTGTTGAAAAATTATAACAAAGTTATATTTCTCAAATAGAAGTTGTACGAAGGATTAGAATTATTTTAATAGTTGTTCATGGTATAATGATATATCGTACATCAGTAAATAGATATATTGTGTATGATCTTGCTTTAGTCAACTCGCTACGCTCGCGTATTCTCACTAAGCGCAGCACATATTTATTATAGCAGACTGCAATATGTAACATTTAATTAAATATTTTTAATGGGGTTAGCTATCCGATTAATCCCGTCCTACCAATAAATCGCCCAACTCTCCTCTTATTTTTATTTCTTTCGTCGGTCGCCTTTTTTTTTCGTATGTAACATATAAAAAAGACGGTCGATATAACACGGCCCGGTCATGAGGCTGTATATAATTATGGTTGCGGGAGATATCATGTCACGATTGTGCTAAGTATAGTGTTTGGTGCACCAATAACCAGCGCAACCGACCACGCCAGGTGCTGCGGACGATCGACCGTGTGGCGGCGAGTGCAGAAGCGAGCTGGTCGGCTGCCCCGTCGATTGGTACTTTATTAACGATGCTTGCCTGATCGAATATGGAATTTAATATAGATGCTGAATATTATAGCTTATTATATTCTTGTGTTCGGATTTTTAGTCCGCCGCCTCGCCCCTTTAGAGCTTGCACGCTGCCATTACGGTTCATTTGTTTGATTTGTCCCGAGCACCTCGTTCTGGTATTCACTGAGAGATGTATGGTTTCACATATTTAAATACAACTACTCACAAACACACAACTCTCATACAAATTCAAATTATATCTTATATATTTCAGTAGTAGAAATATTGGATGAAATCAGTGATGAATATAAGTAATTGTGCCATTTTTTCAAATTTTATAACCATTTTGCAAATATAACTAGATAATAGATGCTGTTATTAATAAACAGAAGATATAGGAATCCTCGTGTACATATGATGGACATTTTATTTTAAAATAGTAGTCGCGATCAACTTATTGTCATTAGTTATCATCATTTATGAGACAATCTAATCCGTTTCTAAGTGAAAACATTGCAAGCGATCGACTAAAATTGGCTACGCGAATGACCGGTTGTTGGCCACCCCTTGTATAAAGACTATTACAGTACTGCTTGTTTTATTTACATTGAAAACATAAGAAATTGAATGGTTTTGGCGTCTACTACGTGGTAATTAATTTTTAATAAAGGAGATGAATAAAACTACTATGTTTTTTACCACTTATTTAATTTGTTTAAAACAACTAATGATAATGCTTAGAGCTTAGGCGACACTAGTTGTTTTAAACAATTAAATAAGTGGTAATAAACATAGTAGTTTTATTCATCTCCTTTATTGAAAACATAAGTATTGCAGTGAGGAATTTTCTGTGTCTTGTCTTAAGCCCTGGTTTCCTAGGAGAACGGTCGCTTTAAAGCGGCCGCTTTTGACGTCATTCACAAATCACAAAGGTTGTTTTAAGTATATGTAATAGAAGAACTCACAATTTTTCATCGTAATTCATTGCGTTTTTGCAGTACGTTGAGGTATTACACTTTATAGGAAACTATATTCGTTTATATACACGTAGAATTATTTTTGTGACATAAAAATGACGTCAAAAGCGGCCGTTTTTAAGCGGCCGCTCTCCTAGGAAACCAGGGCTTAAGTGTATGTACGAGTGTGCCTCCGACTTCCTATATCGTCCCTAGTTATAAAAAAAAGACTTTTATTTGACATAACCCCTCCAAAATACAAAAATTACTCAACACACAATACTCATAACAGTCCCTAGTTATAAAGTGTCGTTATTTTTATCGTAACGACATAATAATTTCGAAGTATAATTTGTTTTCTATTATCTTTTGATATGGCTGTCTACCATTTTAATGTGTAGTAGACTTATTGTGAAACAAAGAGATTCATAATATCTGTTAAGAAATAATACATAGCCATACAAAAAAAAGATACAATTAAATATGATTTTTATCACAACTAAATATTTAAACAACCAAATACTTTTGATTGTCTCGAAATATTTAGTCCATCCCTCACAGTCTTCAAGTGATTGTCTCATCGTTTATCGTGATCGTGTCATTCATGGTCGCCGGACGATTTATAATAAACCGAAAAATATTAATTAACGTTGTCCACCGCGTACATATCTCTTCTGGTAGCCCGTTTGTGTAGATAATAGATCGAATGGGACGGTGGGGTGGGCCCCCAACAAAAGGATGTGTAATTTTTTGATGGATTTCACGAACTGGGCTGCACGTCGCTGTCAGAAGCAGCGGTCACAATATGCGAGAGATAAACAACAAACACAAAAATGGGAATTAATTAAAACACGGCGCCGCGGAATGGAATGGAATGAAACGAAACGGGGCCCCGTGTGCGCGCTCACAGAACAATGAACGATCTGTGACAATACATGATGGATCTGGAGATGAGATCTCTCATATATATATATATATATATATATATATATATATATAGTCCCGGGCTTCAGAGATAAACGCGGGCCCGCAACAATGAACTCATTTATTTATAAGCGGGTTACACTCGCTCCCTGTCGCAACTTAACTAATTATGCGCTCGGCCAGATATGATTTTTCAATACGCGACGGACATTTATTTTCATAAAAGCCTACGCAGCCCGCTTAGGGAGGGAGCGAGAGAAGATGGAAATGTATGTATATTTATTCTCCTACTGTCAATGGAGCCACCACAATTCTTGTACGCATTATGCGCGCTTTATAAACGACGTTGATATGTCGATAACTCGCTCCGGCTTATATGACGGACGCTAACCAGACTGGGCTTCAATATAATCTTTCAAATTGAACGGCTGGTACTACAGATTTTCAAATTTATTGCTTACCAACAGAAATAATGAACAAACTATGCACTCAAAGTGCTCAAAGTATCGAATAAAAAATATTATTCTACTTCTACTTCAGATGAATTATGATTATGAAACTTTATTCCATTAGGACTCTGAACTACTGAAACATTCTAAGAGGTGAGGTTGGTTAATATTTCACACGTACATTTAATTGATGTTTACGTACCACGTACAGATTAGCAACAGGCTACTACATAATAAAAAACACCCATAATTTCACATATCGCACTTTCAGCTTTTGGTTTTTGTTTTGAAGGTTCTTATATACATTTTAACACTCATTTAATCATTTTTTGCATTTAGAATCAACCAATTTATTATTTAAAAAAATTAGATATCATTATACTCAATGGTAAAACTACTGGAACCAATACGAAAGATTACAATGGTTCCAGTAGTTTTACCATTGAGTATAATGATATCTAATTTTTTTAAATAATAAATTGATTGATTCTAAATGCAAAAAAAAATGATTAAAGAAGCATTTATATCAAACAATGTTTTTCAAAGTTACCTCTCATAGTGCGATATTTAAGTCCAACATCTCATACAAATTCAAGATAGTATTATCTCTTATTCGTTCATTTTTCAAATTATTCAAAAAAGATGAACAACACGCCATGTAAATCCAGTATCCAGCGACACTGTTACTTTTGTGTTACCCCTCGTATTGTCATATTAGAAGATTCCAATTAGCTATAAGGAACTACGTTTGCTCTTCACATACCCAAGCAGTATAATATCCATGGTAAAGCATAAATTACAAAAAAAAACCTTCTATCTTTATAAGGCTATCAGTCATGAGGCTTTTCCACCGGTTAAGGAAGAAGCTCAGAGGAGTTTAATCACCCGGTATTTAAGTTATCTTCATAGAAAAAACTGTGAAAGGTGATTCTCCACTGGGGATCGAACTCGTGCTTCCCAATGCGCAGTACGAGACAGACGACGCCTCTAACCACTCGACCACTGAACTGGGTATTAAGAAGAATGTCATCAAGAGATGAAGAAATATTTCTTGATGAATCTAGTACAATTTAATTTCCGCTTAAGAATTGAACGCATATAGTTTCTAGCTATACGGCCTATAACCACTCGGCCACTGAACTGGGTATTAAGAAGAATGTCATCAAGAGATGAAGAAATGTTTCTTGATGAATCTATTACAATTTAATTTGCGCTTAAGAATTGAACGCATATAGTTTCTAGCTAAAATCATTTCATATCCGTTATCTAGAATATTAGATAGCTGTAGAACAGTATAATTTATTACAATCTATAAATTTGAGATCACTAAGACATATAGTAGGTCATCAAAGAGGCACTCACTCTGTTCGCGTGGTTGTAAACCCGCGGTGGTCCAGGCTGTCGCGCGATTGCCTCCGACAATAAATTATTCACAAAAGAACAAGCGACAATGGGGCAATCGCGGTGCTGCTGCTGTTGTTGCTGCGGCTGTACACACAGTTAGAGGGAGAGAGCTAGGGGCCCCCGATTTATTCATAAATGATCAGAAATGTTGGCGCGCGGTGAACGCTGCCACTTATCCGGCTGATGGATGGATCGATGGCCGGCCATTAATCATTCCGAAATCAATTTGAGGCACCGTCCGGGGCCCCGGGAGTGGCCCACTCCGCCGGAGACAAAACGCAACAATGGGACTTTAATGAGACTCATTACCTCCGTCTCGGCGAGATGAGGTGAGGTGAGGTGAGGTGAGAGAGCAGCGTGGAATTGATGGTCTTTTAAACGGGGGGTGGTCGAAAAATATACTAATTCTTATTTCGTTTGAGGCTGAGGCTGAAGTGATAAATAATAACCGTCGAGTTGTTAATTAATTACTGACAATAATATATAAAATAGCTCAAAAACAGATACTAGGAGCTTTAAAACTCGAAATAGAAGCTGTACCTCTAGAGTTTTATAAGATATGTATGCATCAAATAATAAATGGTTTGGAAGAAATAACTTTTATTTGGTGTGTGTATGACCTTGATCCACAGATCATCATTTTCCTTAGTGTAACTTACTTGAATTACCAAATTCATATATAGTTGTTGACTGCTATATATGAATTTGATAATTCAATAAGTTACACTAAGGAGAAAGAACAAAAGACATATTTCACACCTTGGTACCCATCAAGGTGACGAACAGTTAAACAAACAAAGATTGGGTAGAGGAGTAGGAAGGGTACGGAAGTGAACACAGAGGAAAACAGTGAATACCTGAGGATAATACTTAGATTATAAGGCCCTACTATGAATTTATTTATATCAGTTAATAAACTACTTCATTTAATATAATACTTAGGATATTACAAAAATATATGGTCTAAACTTTCCACCTCGTACTCTTATTTTTACGAAAACCATACTGGTAAGAAGGGATTCATCACCAAAAGACAGCAAATAGATCGCAATCCTACAACTAAATAAGAAATGTCACAGGACTTCTAACAGGACACTGTACATTAAATAATAAACACCTGCACAATATGGGGATAGACAAATTACCAACATGCAAAGGCTGTGTGGAAGAAGAAGAAACCCCACTACCCACTACACGTAATCACTAGCTGCGAGGCATTCAACGCATGCAGTAAAAAGCTCTTTGGTTCAACGCGAATGAATCTAAAAGAGCCCCAGGCTCGCCCATTCATAAGACTTCTGGACTTCATTGAAGATACATAGCTCATACATGAGGAATAAGTTATGGGGAAGCACAATAGGTCAACCGTGGCCGCAGTGCGGAGGGATGCTACAGTAAAAGACCCCAGTCGGAAAAAAAAGTAGATCGGCATATTGGTGTTGAGAAAATCCACGTCGAAAATCGTAAATAAACTTCGCATGAAAATGTTCACAATTAAAATCCATTTTTTGTCCAGTATAAAATTTTCATTTCACTATTAACAACACATATAGCTTCTGTATGATAAAACTGTTAAATTTTGCGATGGCGCAGTCACTAGCACCTAGCAAAAGCAATGTTGCCAATTCTTAATGTATAAATAGCAACCCTCGTATATAAAACAATGCGAAATCTGAATTTTTCGTGCATTTTTGTCATTAATAGCTTGATATAGTTTCCATCGCGATCAGCGGTCCGAATTATTCTTGATTATTATATTTTCCAATACCTAAAAAATACAGTGTTTAAAAATAGAGCACATATTGTACATGTAAAGGTGTAAAAAGTGTAAAATAAATAAACAATTTTAAACAAATGTGCGGAACATATGAGCAAATGTGAGAAAATTTGAGAAAATGTGGGAAAATACAGGAAAACGTGAGAATATTTAGGAAAATATAGGATTATGTTAAAAAATGTCACAACATGTGAGAAAATGTGTGAACAGTGGGAAAATGTGTCAAAATGTAGCAAAAAGTCAAATAAGACAATGCATTTTCCGAAATGTAGTGTGGTGTCCACACCAAATATTTTAAATAGTGTATGTACCGCCATCTATTATGTACTTGCTGTACCAAAAATGATTGAATGTATGTGCCGCCATCTATTATGTACTTGCTGTACCAAAAATGATTGAATGTATGTGCCGCCATCTATTATGTACTTGCTGTACCAAAAATGATTGGAATAAAAAAAATAATTTAGTACAATGACGCTTGAAATGGTTATACATCATAGATGATAGTACCATTAAAAATATTGCATTTGCAACATCTAGGACGTGATTAATCAATCAATTATTGAGATATTCAAATAACTTCTAACTAAACTCAAAACAGGTTTCTTTTAAAAACTAGCAACGTTGTAGAAATCTTTCTTGTCTGCTGAGTAAACGGTTTGAAAGCCATTTTGTAACCGTCACTGACATTTTTTGTGCTCCAGTTGTAAAATTTGCGGTACAACGTGCACAGTTCGCCAAAAGATGTTTTCCTCACCAGCATTCCGTGTTTACAACAGAGAAAGTAAGTTTACAACAATAGAATAACCATTACAGATATAAAGTAACTAGTATTTTGTATAATAAAGATGCTGATAGTCAGATGGCCAGAAAAGGCGGCCTGGTCAATTCGGTCACGCGCAAGGCCTTCCAGGACCGCGACGTCAACTCAAAGGGCGTCGATAAGACCCCGCTGAAGCCGAAAATCAATCAACCAATTGATATCAAACCTTTGGTATTGAAAACTGTTGAGACACCTAAGCCACAGAAGAAGTACCCAGATTGGTTGTTTGATGTATCTTCTCATAAAGATGTAACTGGTAAGAACAAAGTTGTATTGTTTGTTGTTCAAATTTGTTAGCAAATACTGCTTAAATAATATTTTAAAAAAAGCAAAAAACATTATTTGGCATACCTCTCAACCAAAAATAAATATATCCCTCAATACACAATGCTTATAACAGCTAGAGCAAGAAACAAAAAATTAAAATTAAATAATCATTAGCTTTAGCTATGCTAATGATTATTTAATTTATTTTTTTGTTTCTTGCTCTTGTAATATTTTGTGTACACTTGCTATCTTTATCAAGAAATAAAAAATAATCAATTCAGTAAACCTCTCATAAATGATGATGAACTCATGACTTTTGGATTTCATGGCCAGCATGCTATCAACTACACCACAGAGAGTGTGGCTGATGGCATAAATTGTGCAGATAGTGTGGTATTAATTATGAATAACCCATGCAATCAGCTCTCTGTGGAGTTTTTGATAGCATGTTATTTGAGTATATATATATATATATATATATATATATATATATATATATATAAAATGGAATGAAGATGTAAAATTTACATATTAAATAGAAATTTAAAAATTATAATTATATCAGTTTACATTAATGTGGAAACAAAGCACATATATATATATATATAATCTTCATTTGGCTATTGATCCCTACATGGGACTTTCTGCCTTCTCATATCATATTGTGGAAGTTTCAAAGCTTTTTAAATATTTGTATGTCCTTTGTTGGGCATGACCAATATCAAGACAGTTGCTTTGTTTCCACATTAATGTAAACTGATATAATTAAATTTTTTAAATTTGTATTTAATATGTAAATTTTACATCTATATTCCATTGTAGAAAGAATCCTGATGAAGCTATAAAATGTGATTGGTAAAATATACATTTTAAAAAGTGTTCCTTGATGCCCATTGCCATAACCCTGAATTCTACTCATCTTTCCTTAATATGTTATATTGAAATCTATTTTGCCCAAAAACCATTTACATAACTTACAATCAACCATCTCTTCTCTGTAATTCATAAACTGTAGTCATCCAGATGAGATATTGGTATAAAGAATTTAATTTGTTTGTGGTTTAGGTAATCTGATCACTATATAATTTTTTTTTTCATAGATAATTATGAAGATATTCTACCAAGATCTGAGCGTATAACAATCCGTGACTTGAAGAAAACCTTGAAAGCATTCACTAATCTCACAGATTTGCCTACACCACCACCTCCATCAATTCCATCACCCACCAAAGAATTTGCTTACACAGAAATGGACTCTTTGCTATTTGATCTACCTACAAGCAATCAGAAATTAGTGTTCAACTACTTGGAGGAGGAGGAAGAGGTTCAGTGTGTAGTGCCACCAATTGATGTAGATGCACTTGAATTATTAATGTGATTTATTTTTAGTTTTTAAATGTACTAATGTGATTTTTTTTGTGACCAATTTCTAGATTTAGAATGTTTATCAGCTATATTTATTAACCATGCCATTTAGCAGGTTGAGTGGTTTATTATATGGATTGTATTTATATATATTTAATGTTTTATAAAAAGTGTATTAGATGTTAGCATATTGTTACCAAATAAATGTTCAATCCTTAATTTCTAATTTCTTCTACAAAAATTAATTATTACATAATTTTAATAACATTTATCTGCAAACTTCATCAGCCTGTAAATAAATAGCATTAATTATCTATTATGTTTTTGGAAATAAAATTGCATAATAATTATGCATATTAGTGTGCTATATGCTGTAAACAAGTGACGTCATGGCCGGTATATAATGTACATTTGAGCAATCTCTATAAATATAGAGATTGAAATATGTTCATTATTATTATGAACCCACTCTAGTTCCACGCCACCCACAGACACACTTATAATTTTTCTTCCATCATTTTTCTCACACATTAATATCTCCAACAACCACATGAGAATAACCAAATTACTCACATACTACTACTACTTAATTTCACTGTAGATGATTTCTCCGCCAGCTTTGATGCAGCAAGGACCAAAAATCAACACATTTGATTTTAGGTCCTCTAGCAGAACATAATTATATTTTGACATACATTTTTAAGCTACTGCTATTAGTCCATCACTATGAAACATGTACGGTTTTTAGTGCGATCCATAGTGAAATTAAATAGGACCTACTACGAGTCATTTGGTGATTCTCACGTGGTTGATTGCTGGAGTTGAAATATCAATGTGTGAGAAAAGATGAGGGAAGAAAAATTATAAGTGTATGTGTGGGTAGGGTGGGAGCAGAGTGTCTAGTGTAAAATAAGGTGAAGACAATTGATGATATGAGAGACAGAGGACCAATAGAAGGAATAATGTGATGGTATCTGGTATAGGAGAACATGTGGCACCAAATTTAGAGAGATTAAAAATTAAAGGAAGTCTTTTTCTTTCAACCAAGCAAAATCTATCGGATTTATAACGATATATATAGAAGTACTATTCCTCCCCTAATAGAAAACACCGAACTGAAACCAATGCAACAAACCGTAACCCGCTATCTCATTTAATTATTGAGATCGAGATGGCATATGCTAAATGCATGTTAGACAACACACTCCCAAGTAATTTAGTAATTATTTGGATTGGGTATATAACATATACTCAAATCTCTATAATAACAGGTACAGTTTATTTCTTAAAAGGTCTTAGCTTACAAAGATTTTCTTTTCTTTTATATATCAAGTTTCAGCTACATAACTGGCGGAAGCATTGTTCATAGACTACAAATTAAAAACATAACGGAAGACAAAATGAGATCATTTCAAAGAAAAACGTGACTAGTTATATTCACCTACGGAATTTGAAAGTATTTTAGGTTTTGTTAACATTTTCGAGAACCATCGAGCACAGTTGCAAACAGAATTTCGTGGAGAACTCCTTCAAAAACCTCGCCGAGGTGGTATCGTGGTGCCCGTTTTGCACAAACTCCTCCCCGAGATTATTATTAAAATTCTTGCAAAACAACAGTATAGAGAGTGGATAAAAATACTTATCCATGTTCTTTAGCAAAACCATTTCCAAAACAGCAACTGGCAGGTCATTATTCAACCAAAACTCAATACACTTGAGTAAAATATTCTGCATTAAAATATGATTTTCGGATGTATAAATCTTCTTGATATAAAACTCCACCAAGAATGCAGCCGTTTTAATAATCTCTTTAGTTTTTAAGTCTTTAAACAACAAATCAATTTCATATTCGATGTTACCACCCTTTTCATAGTTTAGGTTGGGCTTTTCGATTAGTTTCGAGACGCTTGAAATCGGGTTTTCGTTTTTAATCGATTGCACGTACTGGGACATTGATTGTTTAACATCGCCCATTTCGGACATTTCGCAGGGCGACTCGCACCCGCCTTGATGGTCCAAATCGTCACCCCATTGCCGGATGCTGTCCAGCGATGAACTCGAGCTTAAGATGTGTGCGGGCGAATTCAATGAGCTGAACTCGAATTTAATTCCGTTGAAGTCTTTTGCGTATAAGTCGCCTAGGTTGTTAATGTCGTATTGGTCGGGTTTTGGGTAGATGTCTAAGTCTAAAGTGTAGCCATCCATGTAGGTTTTAAAAGCGGTTAGTTGGTAGTTTAGGGAGTCGGCATAATGGCCTTCAAGTGCTGCCAGTTTACTGGCGGCTTGTAAGTTGTTTAGCTGTAGGATTTTGTTGAGGATGGTTTCAGTGTCATAGTAGCCGAAATAGGTTTCAAGGACATAGTGGAGGGTTTTAGGGCCGATTGTAATTTCAGGCACTTCCACCGCAAAAGTTGGATCGAAATTGCCGCGGTGAATAGGTTTGTTTTCATCCTCCACGCTGATGTTATTTTCAATTGATCGGATGAAGTAAAACGGATGGTTTTTGTTGAGTACCGCGCTTTGATCGATCGGATTGTAGGTGATGCTTAGCGCTGGTATGCACGGGACTTCAATGGGGTAACCTTCCGCATTTGCGGGGACGTTGCTGGGGATTTTTATGATGCGTTTAGTGTTTTTTAGGAGCATTACTTTGCCGTCCGCTTGGCGGTGTTCTTCGTACGGTTTACCGAGGATTGTCTAGAAACAAACAATTAAAAAAATATGTTTGATTTTAGAAATGAACAACCTACAATAATACGAATCTATTTCGATGACAATTTTTTACGACTATAATAATTTACATACGAGGGTTGCTATTTATGTATTGAAAATTGGCAACCCAATCATTGTTTTTGTTCACACTCCAAAAATAGTATTTGTATTATACAAAACGTCCTCAATGCCAAAACCCTAGTTAAACAACAGTGTCAAAGTTGGCATGCATGAAATTTGAGTATTGACAAAGAACAATAAGATTATGAATTAGGTTATTAAGGAATACGAGTTTTGGTGTTTCATTCTAGTGCTGTATATAATTATATACAAGACTAGTGGCTGTTTGCAGCAATAACTGCATTTATAGTCACTAAAAAAGTAGATATATATAAAACTTATACAACTAACCCCCTAGGAGGAAAGTTAAACGCCATCTGGCGGCACCACATCAATTAGCAATGCACACCCATATGGTAATAACCATAAACATGCTCATGCCATCAGGATGTTTTATCATTTTTTTTAGAATAAAATTGCATTTACTCACTTGTGCCATACTATTACTACCCCACGCCAGAACTTTCCCACCCTGTTCAATAGCCATGATGTAATCAGGCCCGCATGACACGCTAGAAAATCTCTGGCCAAATCCTCCAGGCAATTCTTGATCTCTCACTTTAGGTTCTCCTAATTCCCCGTCTCTACTGCGACCCCATAACAGTTTTCCGCCGTGCAAAATCGCTGTATGTCTGTAACCAGCTGACAAATCGTCGATTGATTTTTGCGATGTGTTCGTGTAAATATTAAGACTAGCCTTCCAGGGCTCAAACGATTTGCTGCTGCCACCGGTTTGTTTTTGTCTAAACTTTGATTGGCACAAACGAACTTCTTGAGGATTTGCGCCCCATGTGTATACTTCTTGATCGGCTCTTAAAGCAACCTTAAAATACATGTACAAGTTTACTCAGAGTAATAATAAATAAATTATAAGATAATCTTTGTTAATTTAATGAGATTTGAAGCTTCAATCATATTAATAAATCTACATTAGACAGGCCAGATTAAGAAAATAATCACATCACCTTCAAAGTAAAAATAAAATTCCATCCACTCAACAATATATGGATAAACAGGTTAGATGAAACAACACACTATAACCCTCAATGTCTAAGATGGGTCTACTTTCTAAATACTTAAGATGAAGAAAGGAGGATGAAAAACAACCACAGGGAATCAGTATAAAGATTATACACATTGTAAATGATAAAACTTCTTTTTTTTAAATGAAAAATAAACAACTGTTTGCATGCCTCAAGCTCTGTAAATGCTACTGTAATACTGCCTTATCTCAAATATGACTAACATGAGACTAATATGACTCTCACAATAACCCTGGACTGTATCAAAAATGATAGCAATGGATAGAAAGCTAAGGCCAACATACCGAAAATATAAAATTTCAAAAACACATGGCCATGTTGGCCCTAATTAGAAAATAAAATCGCTACAACACCAACAATGACGGCCTACAGTGGTTGACTCCATTGTAGGCCGCCATTGTTAGTGTTGTAGCGATTTTGTTTTTCAATTTAGATCCACCAATAAGTTTGTTAAATAATATTTGTATTTGACTCACATTATGAAAATAACCCGTTGTAATCCTTTCAATCGGTGTATAAATATCAGGCATAATCAACACCCAAATAGGAACCGTTGTTTTGCTGCTGTTAACATTACAGGACCCTAGTTGTCCAAAACAGTTCGAGCCGAAGCCATAAACTTTGCCTTCCGTTGTTAAAACTAAGCTGTGCGCATGCCCCGCGGCTATTTGCTTTACCGGGAACTTAAAATCGAGCATTTTTGGCACAAACTCGCTATTGCAGGTACCGTGGCCGAGTTGGCCATGAATGCCCCAACCCCATGTATATACTTTTCCATTAGCGCTCAAAGCCATGCTATGGTATTGTCCTGCGCTTATATCAATGGCACTTTTTCCGTACAGGGTTGCTACTAATTGAGGGTAGGGTGTTTCTTGTAGTTTAGCCCCGAGGCCGAGTTGTCCATACGAGTTGGATCCCCATGAATATATCTAAAACAGGAAATTTATAAGAGAAAGTCTTGAAATGACCATCATTATGATGGGAATGTGAAGATAAAAGGATATTTAAACTGATATAAAACGTAGATTACTTTACCCCATAATCCGTTAAAGCTAACGTATGTTTCTTTCCGCAACTCACACTGATGACCTTCAGCTTGATATCAGTTAATGTATGTACTAATTTAGGCGAGCTGCTTTGCGTCAATAAAGGACCCAAGCCTAAACAACCGGAAGTGGCTAGACCCATTGTGTATACACAATTATTTCGTACAACCGCCGCGTGTTCATTACCACAGCTCAGGGTGTGCATTGGCGGAAACTTGTCCATACGCGAAAAAGTACCAACAGCTGGAGTATCAGGAGGATTAATTTTTTCTAACAAATTAATATTGTAACTAGAAGAAAACATTATTATTATTAGATTGAGAAGAGCTATGATTGATGAGAGAATAATTAATCCTTAAATGTATATTACTTTTTAAAATGTTCACTAAAATCGTTATTTTATAAACTGTAATTCTGTATAGAAGCAAAAATCAAAAACAAGAAAAAAGGAAGACCAAGAAAAAATGGGATGAAGCTATATCGGAACTATTAGAAAGGAAAGGAAAAAACTGGAAGGAAGCAAAAGAACTGGCAATAAATAGAAGAGAATGGAAAAAACGTAAAAAAGAATAAAATTAAAACCTTTACACCACACTGTGGTAGAAAAGGCCAGCAGATATATATATAATTTTGTATAGATATTTGCATACATATGATGCATGGTGATTCATATGTTTTGTAGGAAGACAACTGGTGATAACTATTATTTAATATCATTTAAAAAATCATGGATTTAAGGGTTAAAAACTATAAACTCTAACCTTTTATCGGAACTCTTCTCCACCAATTGTACCAAAACCAATATAAAAGTTTCCAAAAACAATCGCACAACTCCACTACTAGTGCCCTGTATCTCATAATCAACCGAATCCATAGTAGATTCCAATCCACCACCCTCCCTCCCATGCAAGAATATCCTGGAAACAATCGGCAACGCACTGGGCTGACTAGGATCCAATTGCACCACCAACCGTTTCAAAATATCCATACTAAACTTGCTTAAATTGCTCCGAATAAAATTCAAAATCGGCTGAGCATAATTCGGATAAATCAACAAACTTTGTGTCAGCGACGGTTCGGATAACGCATAAAAAAATTCACCAACCGTCTCTTTAATAGCATGCGACGATTGCACCACTTGACTCAACGCAGCAACCACTTCCGGTTGCAACCCACGACACTTCGCCAATATCGCAACTATATTCCAGTGCCCGGCCTGACAAGCCACATTCACCGCTAATACTTGATCATAGTACTCCTCATAACACAAAAACGTCATAAAATCCTTCGTGTACATCACCCTCATGTAACCCGGATGCCTCAACACCATCTCAGTATGAGCCATCACAGCCAAGTTACCTATATGTATTTTCGTGGCCATCGACATATCAACCTTACTAGTACTCAGGCATAAATTAATAAACTTCAAGAGCGCCTTACAATCAGCAGATACAGCCAATTTAAGCACTCGCTTCAACAAATGTACTTTCGCCTGCTTGTACAAAACCAGCCCCTGATGAAACGAACCGTTTGCAATCAACAAATCGCCACAGCTCTCCAACAACTGTTGCAAATTCAATCCAAACACTATAGACAGTCGTTCGGCTTTAATTAAATTCCAATCCTCATTCACTAGTCGTATAAACTTCTTAATAGGCGAGTAGCTACAAATGATCTTGTAAACTGTGTGGGTGGTTACAATCAAGCATGTATCGATTTTCATTTTTGGAATGTTCAACTCGTCCACGGTTTTAGGTAGTGCGTACGATTTGTTTTTGCCATCTTGGGAAGATTTGTGCTTGTTTAAAATTGTTGTGTCTATCACTTTGTAGATTGAAAGGATTTTTTCGGATTCGTTTTCTAGTGTAAATTGGCCAATTAGGGATTCTTGGTTAAATTCCTAAAAAATCATATTGCAGATTATTAAATCATCTCTTAGTAATCTACATATATAGATTTCGATCTTGTTAGATCTCATCAATGTATCTCAGCTAGTGAGGATGAATTCACACAATATCTTGAGTGGTTATATACAAAATGTGTATTACTTTGTATATAACCAATCAAAATATTGTGTGAATTCATCCTCACTAGCTGAGATACACTGATGAGATCGTATAAGATCGAAATCTAAATATGAAGATTGTTAAGAGGTGGATTCATACTTATATACTTTAATCCTATTTTTCACAAAATTATTATTTTCGATATACGACCATATTGCACTCAAAAGTACGATATTTATAGAAGGTGTTCCAGAAAACCTAACTACTCAAATTAAATTAATGAAATATTTCAAATGAAATTAAGCTATACATACAGAATCTCCCTCCAAGCGTATTTCCGATAAAACAGAACTAATAACAGATAATGTACTATAGCTGTCATTAATCACATAGATGAGTTTGTCTGTTAGCAATAAACTATCAGTTCTAGGCGGAAGCTTGTGTACATATAAAGGGGCAGATTCGACATCAACTGCATGAACCTAAAATATATTTAAACCATTTAATAACAAACAGGAAACAATGTAATTTAATCTCACTGTTAATAAGCTGCTGGGTTTGTAAAAGGCGCAGAAAAGGTACCGATTTCGGCAATATTGTGCGGAGAAATACGTATCACATAAGTGCGGCAACAGTTCAGGCACCGAATGCGAAGATTCAGAATGTGAGGACTCACTAGTTGTGTCACTAGCTTGGCTATTACGTCGCGACTGTTTTCCTTCATAAATCCTCTGTTTTAACGACACTAATTTATCCACGCCCATTTGTCTCAGGCTATACAACTTTGATTTAGTCGAATCATCTGTTGTACTGGCTGTATCTGGAGGCCATAGGTATCCTGTTGAATGGTGTTCTAACATTAAACGCCATTGTTGTCCACTATCACCATTAATCTATGATATATAATAAATAATATAGAATTATACAGACTGATAGATATAATAGGGAAGATTTTTTTTAATTGTTGTATACTATGGGACATTTAGACAAATGAACCTGTATCATATATCTCATTCTAATAAGATACTTGATGAAGAAATTGAGATAGAAAGGGTTTTTCTTAAGATTATCTACAACAATCGTCTTCGCCTAAGACACGGTAGGCGAAGAGGCAAAACTCTTCCACCCGCCTCTATGTAAACATAAGGTGCAATGTCCACCCCTTCACTGCATATGAACATCACAATCGCCTGTGCGACGTCGCGCCTGCGCCTCGCCTACACCGCGCCTGCGCCCGACGCCGCTTATGTGTGAATTGGGCCTAAGAGACACTATTAATTGATTCCCAGATAACACAGTATATCTAATATTTCATGGGCCCACCAATATTAAGAGTTTAGAATTATATGTTTATAGATTAGGATATAAATAATAACAATTTGCAACATACCAATAAAAATACAGAGTCTAAACTGTTGTCCTGACACAAGTGCAGTTGAGAGACAGCTTCACTAATGCTACAAGTGCCCAAACAACGCCCGTCCGTCAAACTAATAAGAGTAATTGTGCCATTTTCGTAACCAACAAGAGCATTCTGGTTACAGTCCAATGTTTGCCACCAAACAACACATAGTGGCTTAACTTCTGGGATTGCTGAGTGCTTGGTAAAATGGGTTACATCACTAATTGACCATTTGCAGTCAATTTTCTGTTTTTTGTCAACAAGACTCAATGCAGGGATAATGTAGAGGGAAGAATCCAATGCTAAAATAGTCATTATTATTGTATTGTATGTAAGGAGTATATTTGTGTTTTATATTTATTTGTAGTTTTAATTTTATTGTTTTTGGTGGAATTCTGTGCAAGGGAAATTGAAAGGTCAATTTCTTATTTTATGATTAAATAATCCAAAATATTCCTGATTTTCACTCATTTGTTTTGACTAAGTCATTTGTAGGCACCAAGTAAAACAATTACTACGATGGATTGAAAATCCTTTATTTAAGTTAATAGTTAAAAATTGCTAGATAAAATACTTGATGCAAACTCTATAAATAGTGGACTGTGAACTTACTAACTACAAGCAGCCAGGTGGCAGAAGGATCAAAACAAATTGCTTGAATTGCTTTTGCACTCTCCGTTAGCCATGGTATGTGTTTTAAAACAACTGGCAACTCTCCATATGAATAGTGTAAAACAATGTCGCCATTTCTGAAAATAGTAACACATTTTATAATGTCTAAATTTTCAATATTTCAACTGAAAAATGCTTTTATACAAGATGATGATGATTGAAAATTCCAGACATTGTTAATAAATAGGTGTTATGGCCTCCAATCACCCATTTCAAATTATGCAGAAATATTTATTGCTGTTTTAAATGGACACACCAGTCTCATTACAAATCTAGCCATAAAGGCACCTTACTTCTTCTTCTTAGGTGCCTTCTCCATTACTGATTACAATCATGGCAAATCCTGTATGGCCTTGTGACACTCTGAACAATGAGTGGGAGTTGAGACCAGTCCAGTCCCTTATGTTCTTTCACCAGGAGCATTTATTTCATCCTGGACCATGGCGACGCTCTATCTTACTCTCCATTATTAATTTTAGAAGGCTATATTTTGTACTTCTGAAGATATGTCCTAAGTATGCTGTCTTACACAGTCCATAATACTGTCAGTCTTAGTACTATCAATATTTGTTTCAATCCTTCTTTTATATTTATCAAGTAATCAATTTTCCAGATAAGCATCAGTATTCTCTTGATTCCATCATTAGTATACCATACATGATCAGTAATACTGGCAATATTTTAGAATAATGAATATGTTATCATACAGTAATACTATCATTATAATAAAATATTGATCATGTAAGGTGCCTTATAAAGGCACCTTATATGGTCAATACTACTGTCAGTCCTAGTACTGTCAATATTTGCTTTAATCCTCCTTTATATTTTTCAAGTAATCAATTATCTGGATAAAGATCAGTTTTCTCTTGATTCCATCATTACTATACCTTGCACGATCAGTAATACTGACAATATTTTAGAATAATGATTATTTTAAACATATTAAGTACAGAAATACTGTCATTATTCTAAAATATTGACAGTAATATTGATCGTGTAAGGTGCCTTATAAAGGGCATAGCGAGAATTTTGCATTTTAGAACAATTTTAGTTATTTATTGATGTGGGTATGAAATCCCGACATCTGTCAGTCAGTTTTTCAACATCTGGGTATCAATAGGATCCAAAAGATATTTGTTGGGAAAACTGGTGGTTAATCTACATTTCAATGCACCAATCTGCATTCAGATTACAGTTCAAATGGTTTTCCAATTGGACCATTTCACTTATTATTTATTTTATTGTTTATACATTAATCATACCTCAGAAATTAATATGCACAAACATTTAATATGTTTAAAAAAGGCAAATAACAAATTAATTTAATCCCAAATGTTCCGCTGTAATTGTGTAATCATGTAATAAAATATTTATTAGAGTAATTAAATTGCTCTTGGTTCTGAGGTGGCAACCCCAAATAAATATGTTGACGTAGAAGTATAGTATCAAGATTAATAGCAGTGTTATTAAAGGAAACTTGTTTGTACAACCAATCTATATTATGCCAATATTATGTTGGCTTCATCAAGATTCTCTCTGTCGTTAAACTTTTGGAATTGGTTTTTTAATAAATACAATTTATGATTCACAAATTTAACTAGGTTTACCATCAATATCCATAACTAAAGCATTGAAATTAAATCATTTAATTTTCATATAACCTTAAATTATAAATACCATACATATATAAATTCATGGAAAGCTCTTGTAATAAAAGTAATTGTAATATTTTAATTGTTTATGACTCACTGCGTGATTAGGGCGAGCAATTGTTTCACCCCATTCTCGATTCTAGCGCTCGTTTTCACGTCAACATTCTCCAGCAAGCACTTGAGCGCGAAAACGTCCTGCAGCGACGGAATGGACATTTTGCGCGGCGGAGGCGTCTCAATCACATTGCATCCAGCAAGTGGCCACCGCACAATTGTACGGGTTTAAATAAACAAAATTTCATTGTCAATATAAACTTTGACAGCTGCTGTCAGCTGACTGACGCTTGCGCTGGTAAATGTCAAAATATGACACTGTAGCGCCATCTAGTGTTAATGTAGTAATACATACTTTCCATTAGTGAAAACTAGATGGCGCAACATGTTTAATTTGTTGGTAAAAATAGTTGGTAAAAATGATTCTATTTTGAAAAAAAGGGTCACCATCTGTTGTGATATCACACGGGGAATCACTTGGATGTATGTACCACCTCAAAAACGAAGTGAATAAATGAACAAGTTAATAATAATAATAATATAATAATAATATAATAATAATATAATAATAATATAATAATAATATAATAATAATATAATAATAATATAATAATAATATAATAATAATATAATAATAATATAATAATAATATAATAATAATATAATAATAATATAATAATAATATAATAAATATAAATAATAAATAACTAAACTATGGTAGTTAATACATACATAATTAACTATAGAAAGGTTGGGTATGAAACAACGAAATAGAATGAGAATCTATTTCGACTTTTACCTTTATTTGCTAATCCAACCAAATTACTAAATTGTAAATTTTATGCTCACTAGAACCGTTGATTGAAGTATTTATAATACAATACTTCAATCAACGCTAGAACTATATGATTTGTTTAATATAATTATATTTAATGTATTTGTAGTGATAAACAGATACCTTACCTAGTTTTAAATATTATTTTTATTTAAACTTTTATCCACAATTGTGTTTTTATTGTTATATGTGTAATATGAATAAATACTACTACTATTACTACTACTAAAACATTTCCAAAAACACAAATTTAATTTGATATAGTCATAAACTAGCAATTGATATAATTGAATGAAAATTCACATGTGTATTATGTTCAAGTGATGAGTAATTGCAACTCAAACAGTCTAACGACCGCAATTAAGTAGTAATTGCTTTTTGGTGCCAATAAGTTTGTATTGACTGGGTGTAACCACGCAGGCGCAGATTACTTAAGTAATTTCATAAGCGTGCGACTAACAGTATACTTAAATAAAGCAAAACATATCATTTACAAATATTATAGTACTCTAATATGGTTTTTAAATATCTCAAACCAATTCGTACACTATTAATAATATCGATTTTCTTCACGTTCTGAAATTAAGTGTGTCAATAGACTAGTGTTGCGACGCCTATGATAGGTGGGGCTAGCGTGCGTCATCTTAGGATAACAACAATATTATTTACTCGCCCTAATATCTACAAAATGCAACATTCCAGTAGCTGTTTAGTTCTATTTGCAATATCTTTATTATTGCTCAAAACATGTAAGTGGCTAGCAACTTAAATTTAGTGATTTATTGAATAATAAATTGGAAAATGAGTACATCATACATAATCTTAAAGGGTTATATGTTAATTTTATAGAGAAATGTTTTGTATATAGTTTAGTTTGATGTAGTTACTTAATTGTTGATTTTAGTGACAAACGATTTGTGTCGAGTTTAATTTGATACAGATACATAATTAGTATTAACTGGTAATGTCCTATTTGTATTTAATTTAGAGTATTTGTTACTGATAACTGTTAGGTGTCTATAAAACATATAAACATTTTAAAATATAAATACTTATTAGTGCATAATTATTACACTATGAGATGACAAGTGTCGTAACTTCCAAAATGACAATTTTTAGGTTCTGATTGATTCTTATGAATTTTGTAACACTTCTTTAAGCTTTTTTGCATTTATAACACATCAAATTATTATTACATTTTTAGATAATATTATACTACTATCTAAAATACACTTATCTCAATTTTTTTTTGTAAATATGTATAATGCAGCACAGTTTAATATAATAATTATTCTTCTAATTGTTACAGGCAGTGCCTTAGAATGTTATGTGTGTGATAACCAGGAAGAAAAGAATGGAAAGTGTGTAAAATCCATTAAAACATGTGAACAGGATGAGGATGTGTGTCTGACTGAAATTCGATGGGGTAGCACACCATACTGGCAACAGGGAGCCTTAAAACAGTACTATATATCAAAAAGATGTTCATCGAAAGACAAGTGTGTGAGGTACAGGCAGAGTAATATGCATTTGTGTACTCATATTTGGTATGAGGACTGGAAATGCTCAGAGTGTTGTAGGGGTGATCGGTGCAATTATTTTGTTTTTGTAAGTATTCATTTAATTAATATCTATAATAATAACCATTATTTATTAATTACTTATACATACACAAAGCGAGGTTTCACAATGGGCCCATTTTGTGTCTGTAGCTATGCTACCCTCCATAAGAGCATAAGAAAATTAAACAGCCCATTTTGGAATATAAACTTTAAAATTAGTTGTCAAAATTTAACTGTCCATTTTACAAATCTTTTTTTTAAATAGATATTTATTGTGCAAGAAAAATATCTGACTATAACTTTCTTAAATTTAAGATATTTCAATTCAACTAGCTTGATTTAATATTAATTACAAAATTAATTCTGAAAGTTATAGTTATATATTTTTCTTGCACAATAAATATCTATTAGAAAAAAACAAGATTTTCTTAAATGCAAAATGCATTTTCCAATAGTCTATTTCGATTAAATTAGTCATGAAACTTAAAGAAAAGTAAAAATTTGCAATACCAAATATTTAAACAATAGCACTGCTGTTTACACTTAGAAAGTAAATTTACAATTAATTTATCTATATCAATCTGATTTTTGCTATTATATTATGTTTTATCCCACAACTTTTAAAAAATACAAGTATAGATAAGTAAAGATTGACCTGCAGCGCCGCGTGTGTAGTAGAATCGTATACATTGAGTTTTGATTATGTTACTATTAATTTTTTTTGCTGTTGTTCTTGATGTTGATGAGCATTTTTTTGAGGGGTATGCCAAATAAAGGTCCTTTTTTTATTTTTTTATTCATTTTTAGTTTCTTTGGTAGTTCGCAGTACCACCTACCACCATTTACTTGTCAATATTAAATATTTTGTTTATTTTGTTGCAGTCTGGAGCAGATAACAAGTCTACTAGAACAATCATTCCAATCATATTAGGGCTTATAAGTTTTCTATTGATAAGGTGATGCAGCCAAGCAGCAACATTCCAACCGAATTTTAGTACTAAGTACATCGTATTAACAAATCCGTCCGAATCTACAGATTTTACCATTTTTTTTAAAACTGTTTTTATATTTGTATATTTTACGAATCTCGACTTTTATATTGTAGTTTTTAAGAATGTACAAAAAATTATGAAATAATTTTAATAAAACAATTAGTATAAAATATTATTTTATATATATATATATATATATATATATATATATATATAGGTTGTCCTACAATGAACGCGTATGCGGGTTGTGTTTGTCAGGTATATGTAGATTAATAAGGAGCATCTTCTAAAATGATACAACTAACCCCCTAGGAGGAAAATTAAACGCCATCTGGCGGCATCACATCAATTAGCAATGCACACCCATATAGTAATAACCGTCAACATGCTCATGCCATCAGGATCACCGGGTAGTGCCCTCTACGGAATAATATTCCAACAGAGTGCTTGAGATATCAGCACAAGGCCAATATTATAAAACATATATAAGTGTATATGGTAATATGGTGATATCTTAAGCACTATTTTGGAATATTAGTCCATAGAGGGCACTACCCGGTGATCCTTATGACATGAGCATGTTGACGGTTGTTACCATATCGATTGTTAATTGATGTGGTGTCGCCAGATGGCATTTAACTTTCCTCCTAGGGGGTTAGTTGTATCATTTTATCATGTATATAACCACTCAAGATATTGTGTGAATTCATCCTCACTAGTTGAGCTACACTGATGAGATCTAATAAGATCTTAATCTAGATATGTAGATTGCTAAGAGGTGGATTCACACTTATATACCTTCTAAAATGATTTTCTTGAAATTAACATCGTCATATACAGGGTGATGCATCGGCAAATTGTGAGCAAATATGAGATGAATACATAAACAAGGTAAATAATAATCATCACTGCGCACGCACACCGCGCGAATTTTCGCAAACCCGCATGCTGCGGTCGCACAGTAAGTTAAATCATACGGGGGTGGAAACAACCCTGTTGGTTATGTGAGCGATGCTCTCGTTCTCGCATCTGCTCTGGCTCTTGGTCATCATCGCAAATGTGATTATAAATAAAGGTAAGACATGTTGGGCTATAATTTATATAAGAAAGTATACTAAACCTAGTATTCATTTGAGATTTTTTATAAATAATTTTTTGTAAAAATATCTTTTAATTTAAAAACACTAGTGTTGTTATAAATCTCAAAACAACACTGACTTTGGTTGTTAAATAGTCAAAATCACGTATACATTGTAAACAAACTATAATAGGCATGGATACTATTTTAAACATGGTCGACTGTAGCATATCTTGGTTTATAATAATTAATATTATTAATAATAATAATTAATGACTATTTAAATGTCATATAACAATCAGTTTATGAATAAAATGATCTGGTTTGGATACCACACGACTTTCCGATTTTTTTGCTGTATCTAATTGCGGGAAAACTGCCCAATTAATTAAAATTTAGAAATCGGCTGAGAACTCGAGCTGATCCCGTGAAAATTTGAGCAAAATCTGACATCTAACGTGCATTTGTGCATTTAACTATTTATATCTGAGATCTATTTATATTTGTCGAATTTGGGAATCGGGTGAGAACTCGAGCTGGGGTAAAAATTTGAGCAAAGACTGACATCTAACGTGCATTTGTAATTTGTAAGTAATACGAGACATGCAGCGTTATCGGGTGTTACAATATTCATTTCATGCACTATTGTTAAGAATTAAGAATTTTTCATCAGGCTAATTAATAATGTTTGCTTACATCAATTCACATTGAACAAATTGAATATAGTAGTTTGTGAACCAAGTAACGTTATTAGGGTTTTTATAATATAAAAAACCTTAATAACGTTACTTGTTTCATAAACTACTATATTCAATTTGTATTAATGTGAATTGATGTAAACAAATTTTCTTAATTAGCTTGATAAAAAATTCTTAATTCTTAACAATAGTGCATTAACAAACTCCATAATACTTTGCTCTTTTAAGTTATATATTTCAGAAATTGTATTATAAAAATATGCCATGATATCGTTGAAATTTGATCTTGATTGTGTTATGATTCGATTTGTCAACTTATTGGCTGGCATAATGGATGCTCTGCGCGCTTTTTCCTCTTGTTATTCCCCCGCGGGATTGCTTCCTGCTGCCTACGAGTTTTCCCCCGGAGAGAAAATTGTTTTATCGATTCGCCGCCTCCGCGACACCGCCGGCGAATTTCCGGTGTTATTTTACATACCGGTAAGAAGCAGAAGTATTAGATTTCGCAGCTGCTGAATAATTGACTATCATCGAATCATACTGTGTTCATTATAATAAAACCACAAAAATTAATAGTGACAATTTACGGGTATGGATGCAAATCAATGTTATTTATATCATAATAATATTTACAGGCACATTTATATACCTTATACAGGTAATATTTTAATTATAAATTAGCAAATATATAAAATATAAGTATTGGATCGTTAAGGCGACTTTTTTATGATAATAATAATGGTAACTCCACTCCAAAAGGGGTAGGTGAATGATTTCCAGCAATTAATGCTGAGAAGGTGAATTTAAATAAAATAATAATAATATTAAGCCTTTATTGCCCAACAGAAAGAATTTCTAATTACAGAACAAAAGTATCAATTTAAAGGTAATTAATTTTAACGGATATATTTTGAATGTAATTATTATTATTTTCTATTTGTATTTAATTTAATTCAATTTAATTTCATTAACATTAATATAAAGTTATTTAACTTGATTTGATCTGATTTAATTAGTTTGATATGATATCATTTTCTTTTAATGTTATTTATTTAATTTTTTTATTCTTTTTTTTTGTGCCTCTCATTTCGAGTGCGGGTAATTCATTAGATTAACCACACTCGAAATGAGAGGCAAAAAAAGAATAAAAAAATTACGTAAATGAAAATGATATATCAAACTAAATTAAATCAGATGAAATCAAGTTAAATGACTTTATATTAATCTAAATGAAATTAAATTAAATACAAATAGAAAATAATAATAATTACATTCAAAATATATCTGTTAAAATTAATTACCTTTAAATTGATATTTTTATTCTGTAATTAGAAATTCTTTCTGTTGGACAAAAAAGGCTTAATATTATTATTATTTTATTTAAGTTCACCTTCTCAGCATTAATTGCTGGAAATCATTCACCTGTTCTTGTTGGAGTGGAGTTACCATTAATATTATTATTATCATTAATATTATTATGATCATTATTATTATTATTATCATTATTATTATTATTATCATTATTATTATCATTATTATTATCATTATTATTATCATTATTATTATCATCATTATTATCATTATTATTATCATTATTATTATCATTATTATTATCATTATTATTATCATTATTATTATCATTATTATTATCATTATTATTATCATTATTATTATCATTATTATTATCATTATTATTATCATTATTATTATCATTAGTATTATCATTATTATTATCATTAGTATTATCATTATTATTATCATAAAGAAGATGCAATGAATTAAGTAATGAATGCGACGTATTAAAATTAGGGTTTATTATTTTGTCGACCTCGTTGCATAGGTAAAGTCAAGAAAACCCAAATTTTGTAGAAAGCCTTTCACAGCCCCTTATACATATATTTTATAGTTAAGATGTTTCTATGTTTTCTTTATATATAAATTAAAATTGTAATTAAAAATCATCCCAGTCGCACGACTAGCATTTTACCTAGTGTTATAATAAGAAACAATTTGTGTTTTAGCAATCATAGATTATCTAGTTATATTGATACTGCAATCAGTATTTAATGGCCATAATGTTTTTTATTACAGCAATTTTATATACCACAATTGTTTCGCAAATAGAGCAAAAGGATAATCATTATTACTAACTACGGCTAGCAAATTCTGTTAACATACAATTTTCAACCATTACCGTGTTATTATTGTAATGTGTTTATAATTTACAAAATTACAGACTGTAATTTTTATTATACATACTCGAATTAACTTGTTTAATCTAATAATTTGTGTAAACTAATAATCCCAGGAATTGCTCATCAAGAAGAGTATGTAGTTCAAGTAAACGTGAGTGTATGAAATTGTAAGAAACAAGAATCGATATTTTCCTATATTCTTGCATTACATCTCGTTTAGTAACTATGACGACGAATCATCTCATGCTTCAAATAACATTCCATTATACATGACGACACAAAATCACAAAAGGTGTATTACATGTTAAACATTTAATAATTATAAAATTTATTATGTATTTTTTGTTTCAACTAAGTAATCTCGTATAATCATCACTAATAAATGCAGAGAAAACATAGATGTTATGTATTAACAAATTTCTATCCATTTTATCCCATACTAATAAATAAACTAAAATATTTATTTATTAGTCTGAGCATTTTGTTTTATAATATACAAATGTAGACGAAATATGAAAGCATCTCTATAAACAGCTAGAGATTGACGAATGCTGAATTTCCACTACCTAGTGGCTGAGAAATAGGGATGTATCATCTTGTAATGATGATATTAACGTTTGCTACTATACCAAATATAAAATTAGATATCGTAGCCTAAACAGCAACAGTACACATCTAAAATTTTATTCGAGGTTGAAAGGAGAGGAAAACTAATTTTAAAATGTTTTGTGTTTATTATACTCTTTAATTTTTTTTGTAAATACATCACATAGATAATAACAGGAGAGAGAAAAATTAATTATAAAATGTTTATTGGAGTAATTAAATTGCTTCTGGTGCAAATAAATGAAATATAAGCAATAAAATAATTTAAATGATGCTGTATATATAAATATATCTATATATATATATATATATATATATATATATATATATATATATATATATATATATATATATTTACAGCATCATTTAAATTATTTTATTGCCTATATTTCATTTATTTGCACCAGGAGCAATTTAATTACTCCAATAAACATTTTATACTTAGTTTTTCTCTCTCATCTATGTCATGTAAATTGTTGTAAATATATGATTTATTTAAAAAAAAGAGTAAAATAAACACAAAACATTTTATAATCAGTTTTTCTCTCTCCTATCAACCTCGAATACAATTTTAGATGTGTGTTATTGCTGCTTAGGCGACGATATATTCCTTTTATTAAAAAAATCATCAATTGAAGTTGAAAATGTAATTCATTTATTTATATTTGATATTAATAATTTATAATATTCTCAATTAAATCAAAATCAAAACGGTGGGATGCAGAGTTCACCGTCCAAGCGATGAAGCTCCTGCAACTATCGATCCGACCGCACCGAGCCACCCCCGGTTTTCGGGGGATGGTAATAGCAGTAATAGAGTCTACGAACGAGCATGTATGTGTGTACCTTGATGAATTTAACTGCCGGCCCGTAAATGGCTCATCGAGAGTAATTAGTGTACCCACATAAAATTATAAACCAGTCGCATAAAATTTGATATTTGATAATTATAAGAAATGTTTACAAATTAAGAGGGAACTAAACACATTGATTTTCAGCGATTTCCTAATATTTATTTAATCGTACAAGTTCAATCTTAATGCAATTTTATGGGTGTACAAAGAGCACTATGAACATGTATATATATATATATATATATATATATATATATATATATATATATATATATTATATATATATATATATATATATATATATTATATATATATATATATATATATATATATATATATATATATATATATTAATTGACCAAAAATAAGTAAATAATGCTTTATTTTGATGCTAAATAATTTCTAAATTATATTATCAGTTTTAATTTCACAAATTGAATATATGATGATTTTTTTAACAAAAAGTGTTTATAGAAAAGTTATATGTTTTGAATTTTCTCACGTCGAGACAATATTAATTGACCAAAATAAACAAATAATGATTCATTCATTTTGAAGCCAAATAAGTGCCAAACATAATTGTATTATCATTTAGTTCTAATTTCAAAAATTGAATATATTATATTTTAAATAAAGAGTTTTTATCGAGAAGTTATATGTCTTAAATTTTCCCACGTCGAGACATCATTCATTGACCAAAATAAACAGATAATGCTTCATTTTGAAGCTAAATAAGTGCCAAATATTGTTATATAATCAATTAGTACTAATTTTAAAAATTAAATATATTATGATATAGGTCGAGACGTTATTAATTGACCAAAATAAACAAATAATAATAAAGGAGATGAAAAAGCTACTATGTTTATTCATCTCCTTTATTGAATTTAAATTACCACGTAGTAGACGCCAAAACCATTCAATTTCTAAAACAAATAATACTTTATTTTGATGATAAATAATTGCCAAACATAATTATATTATCATTTAATTTTAATCTCAAAAATGAAATATATTATGATTTTTTTAACAAAAAGTTTTTTATCGAAAAGTTATATATCTTGAATTTCCCCACGTTAAGACGTTAGTAATTATACAAATGACATATGACAAATGAGATATGACAATGACATATAACACAAGACAGATGACAGATGATAGAAGACAGATGACGAATGACAAATAACAAATGAGATATAACATATAACAGATGATAGATGATAGATGATAGATGATAGATGATAGATGATAGATGATAGATGATAGATGATAGATGATAGATGATAGATGATAGATGATAGATGATAGATGATAGATGATAGATGATAGATGATAGATGATAGATGATAGATGATAGAAGACAGATGACAGACATAATTTTGTATTCTTTTGATAGTAGTAGATAGAAATAATTATAAGATAATTCTTCATATTTTTTGCAGAATTTGTTGAAGCATCCGCCCAAAATTTAAGCTGTTATCAATGTGTGCGCACCACAAACACAGAATGCTCCCCGGATGAACTATTGCCCTGTCCGTCATCATCTGATAGATGCGTGACTCACATCATGAAGGACCGTAAGTATATATTACAAAATTTAAACCATTAGTGGCACACCAATAGATTAAAGACTAATGCCCGTATTCACTAATATTTTATAAACATTATAGGTTCCATAAGCTATTGAATAAATAAATTAAAATCTTCATTGTGACAGAAATTGCCTAAACAAATGTCAAACACATTGAATAGCACTTGTAATTGGAGCTTTGATAGCACCTTTTGTTTAATTATTCAGTGTTTCCAATAGAGAGAATCTAAAGTAACTACATTCCCTAGATAATGTATTTATTGTTGCCATAATAACGAATATTTATGGGTTGGCTATTGGTGATTCAAGCCGGCTGATACCCCATCTGGTGGCAGGAAATGAACTACATTTAGTAGGGAATTTGTTTTCATAACATTTGTTTTTTCATCTTATACATGACTATAGAGCCAAGGTTATACTATTAATACCTTAAAAGTATATTAACAATAGCCCATTATTGTAGAAGTAACTGAAATCATAAGATTTTAATGCAATCAGCTAATAAAACAATAACAAATATCAGCTGTTTATCTACTACTTTGAAGACAACCGTTGTGAATTGATACATTTATGGAATGTTGGCGAATACCCGTATTCGCCAACATTCTAATTTCTAATTTCTCAATTAAATATTTATGGGTTGTAATTTTTTTAGGAGACGAAGGTTACAAACTGAAACGAGAATGTGGACTAGGGCCTTGCACATTTACGGATTTAATGATGACAAAAGGATTAGGGTTGGACAGTTGCGATCGAAGCAGACACGAGTATTTCTGCATCTTCTGTTGCAGAGAGAGTGGCTGTAATAAGGATGCAGGAGTCGCGAATGCTCCCACGTTACAATTTGTTATTTTTAACATTGTTGTTGCACTAGTATTATACAATTATCGTTTAGTATGATAAGTAACTGAGTGATACAAACTAGTCACACGTGTACCATATCATGTAATTTTGTTGTTATAATAAAATAAAAAATATTTTAGATGATATTTAACTTTATCATACGAAGTATGCATAAAGTATTGTAATTGTGAATCGGAAAAAAATTTAACATTTGCGCATATCCTTTTTATTTATTACTTCCCCAGGGGGGCTATGCTGTAACTTTAACCTGGGGGTCTATTCTGTAAGTTCAGACCGGTCTTGTAAAAAAAGTAGACTGGATCGCTATGAATATCGCTCAAAAATCCAGCGCCAGGCTTGTATACACGATTCAAGCCAGCGGATACTTTATCTCAAAGTAGAAAATTAACTATATTTAGTAGTAGTAGGGAATCTGTTTACATAACATTGTTTTTTTCATCATATACGTAACTATATACTCAAGGTTTAGTTACTAGCGATCGAGACACGTTCACTATTATAGAAAATGGTGTCGATGTTTGACCAGTTGTCTATGTGTTTGATTCTTCGCTTCGTGAAAGATAATGCTCATATTTGACAGAACTGAAAGCTTGACAGTAGTTAGATTTTGATATTAATTATTGAGAAAATTCTATCGATTCAGCGCTATGAAACTTGTACACTTATAGCGCATGATAATAGCGATCGGTCAAAAATCGCACCACAGATCACAATGATATTTAAATTTACCGCCAAAAATCCCTGCCAGATCACAATTCGATGACATCAAATGTTTTCCTTCTCTGGATTGGTTTCGTCAACTAATCCGGCGGATGAAAATATTTGTGATGCGTATCTACAGTCCTAGTGTTCATACATCATTTATAATAAATGTGTGCTAAATCAATTTCTAAAATTTAACTAAATTTATAGCAAATTTCAGAATTGTAGCTACAAAAATACATATGTTATGATTTTACTTGTCTACTGTTGTCACTCTCATACCACTTATGTTGGAATAGTTTAAACAATATAAAACCTCTATATCCAATGAAAAAACTATGCGAGCAAAGGTGGGGTGGGAGGGTGGTCCCTACCAACTTGACTATACCCGTCCACTATCTCAAACGACTTGAACTATGCACTACACTGCTATCCGTTATTTTCTATGATTAAATTAATGTCAATTATTAATTTAAGACTAATTAAAAAGATATATGTGAAAAATAATGTAATGCAAAGTTCAAGTCGTTTGAAATAGTGAACGGGCATAGTTAGGTTGGTAGGGGCCGCCCGCCCACCCCACCTACGCTCGCATAGTTTTTTCATTGGATATAGATGTTTTATATTGTTTAAATTATTCCAAGAAGAGTGTTATCCTATGGAAAAACTATGCGAACAAAGGTGGGGTGGGCGGGCGGCCCCCACCAACCAAACTATGCCCGTCCACTATTTCAAACGACTTGAACTTTGTATTACATTATTTTTCACATATATTTTTTAAATTAGTCTTAAATTAATAAATGACTTTAATTTAATCATAGAAAATAAAGGATAATAGTGTAGTGCATAATTCAAGTCGTTTGAAATAGTGGACGGGCATAGTTTAGTTGGTGGGGCCGCCCGCCCACCCTACCTTTGTTCGCATAGTTTTTCCAAAGGATAACACTCTTCTTGGAATAGTTTAAACAATATAAAACATTTATATACAATGAAAAAACTATGCGAGCGAAGGTGGGGTGGGCGGGCGGTGCCTACCAACCAAACTATGCCCGTTTACTATTTCAAACGACTTGAACTTTGTATTACATTATTTTTCACATATATCTTTTTAATTAGTCTTAAATTAATAAATGACTAATTTAATCATAAAAAATAAAGGATAACAGTGTAGTGCATAGTTGAAGTCGTTTGAAATAGTGGACGGGCATAGTTTGGTTGGTGGGGGCCGCCCGCCCACCCCACCTTTGTTCGCATAGTTTTTCCATAGGATAACACTCTTCTTGGAATAGTTTAAACAATATAAGACATTTATATACAATGAAAAAACTATGCGAGCGAAGGTGGGGTGGGCGGGCGGTCCCTACCAACCAAACTATGCCCGTTTACTATTTCAAACGACTTGAATTTTGTATTACATTATTTTTCACATATATCTTTTTAATTAGTCTTAAATTAATAAATGACTTTAATTTAACTATAAAAAATAAAGAATAATAGAGTAGTGCATAGTTCAAGTCGTTTGAAATAGTGGACGGGCATAGTTTGTTAAATTCTCCAATGTATAAGTAGTGACATCTCTTAATTACAAAACACACTACTAATTTAATCATTCATAAAATTAAAGTTTACTGTATGAATGAATAGTAGTAATCTATCAATAGGTTTCACTCCCAAATAATGACAAGTATACGTCCCGGATGAATGTATGTGTGCGTGTGTGTGTCGGTCTCCCAAATTCTCATCACCTCAGTTCGTCGTCGTAGGGAATAATAAGCAACGATTACGTGAACCGACGCCACCAGCATGATGCAGACTTCGCGACGCATGGGCGGCGCTAGGCTCACCTTTGCAGCGCTAATAGTGGTGAGTTACACCTGCGGCCCCCCGATTTAGTTGCCACGACTGATTGGGCACCGTACCCCGTTTGCTGCACACCGGCGACGTGTTTGTCTAAATTTTTAATGTGTGTTGCCAATAATTAGAGGGTACATACATTGTAATTGAAGATGATTTCACTAATTATAGACTAACGGTAAAATTATTAACATTTGCGATGTCGTTCTTCAGTGTAATACATTTAATACATATTGGAAGTTAATTAGATTTAGAAAAGTATTATGAATGAAATGTTAAAATTGTAGTGGTGTTTTGTTATTTTTTAATTAATGGGTATTTTTTAACATTTTAAAATATTTAGGTTGTTTTTAAATATTTTTTTAATAGCCAATCTTCATCATTCAAAATATATACTAATTAGGGGTATTTTACCTAATTATTATATATTTTGAATGATGAAAATTGATTGTTAAAAAATTATTTAATAACAACGTAAATATTAACAACTAAATATACCCATTAATTAAAAAATAACAAAACACCACTACAATTATAACATTTTCTTCATAATACTTTTCTAAATCTAATTAAATTCTAATATATATATATATATATATATATATATATATATATATATATATATATAAAGTTAATTAAATTTAGACAAGTATTATGAATAAAATGTTAAAATTTATTTATAATATTATATATAAATACATTAGTAGTGTAGTTTTAATAAACTACACTACTAATGTATTTATATTTCATAAAAATATCTTTAAAACCAATAATTTTATTTGTTTGGTGGTAGCACATGACCACATTAGAGCAGTAACATATTAACATGTAAATAAATAAAATAATAGGAGTAATAATTAATAAATTATCATCTAAGCAATATAGTTATAATAGACATTGAGACCAAGGCACTTTGTTTGAATTAAATGGCTAGCACATATATCTTTTATTAATTAATTGGAATTTGGACTTTTAAGCTTATCCCACTTAAGGCTGGGATTTGGTCCATACTTTCCTGATGGAGAGAATTGTGTAATTGTTTCCAGCTTCTATGTAAAACTACATTATGGAATGGCATAAAATTTATGCAAGTTAATAAAAACACTTCATCCTTTTTATTGAAACTTAGTTTGCAACAATTGATAACCAAAATTTGTAGTTATAGCATGTTAAAGATTAGACTGTATAGAAATACATTGTACTATAAAATATGAATCAATATTTTAACTTAGGTATACAAAATCAATTTAAAGAAACCAACTTTCACTCATTCCAAAATAATTAATGCAAAACAGGTTTTCCAAATTGGTGGAAATAATGATGGGATTATTTCTAATGTAAATATACATACAATGCAATTTTGAACTTCTCCTTCCCATTAACAAACTAAAACTTTGTTTACTTTTGAAAATTTTGAATTTTTAACTCAGATAAACTGAAATTAATTTCCAATTCATTTTTCAAATATCACCACACCAGATATTTTTAATAAACAAATAGGTAGTTTGTAATTGTGGTATTTATAATCAACTCAATTTTCTAATAATTAATATATATATATATATATATATATATATATATATATATATATATATAATACTACTTCTGTTAAAAGTGTATTCACCCCTAGAAAATTGAGTTGATTATAAATGTTGTTTATTAAAAATATCTGGTGTGGTAATATTTTAATCATGAATTGGAATTTAATTTGAGTTTATCTGAGTAAGAAAGTCAAAATTTTAGTTTTAATAGTCTGTTATTGGGAGGAACAAGTTCAAAATTGTTGTAACAGCACTACCACCTAGTTTATTTAATAATCAATAGTAATATCATATTTTTCTCTTTAGGTATCACATGTATTATTCAACCCCACCAATAGTGGCGCCGTGTCCCTCAACAACCAGAACATTGATATGACCCTAGCCTCAAATGAGCTCGTCTTCATCAACTTTTACGCGGACTGGTGCCGTTTTAGTAACCTGCTCATGCCGATTTTTGATGAGGCTGCTGATAAGGTGAAAGAGGAGTTCCCTGATGCGGGCAGAGTCGTTATGGCAAAGGTGGATTGCGACCAGGAGAACGCAATTGCAACCCGTTTTCACATCACCAAGTACCCAACATTGAAAGTGATACGAAATGGACAGCCCGCCAAAAAGGAGTATCGCGGACAGAGGTCTGCGGAGGCGTTCGCGAGTTTTATTAAGAGCCAGTTAGAGGATCCTATTAAAGAGTTTAGTTCGATTCAGGAGTTGACGAAGTTGGAGTCGAATAAACGGATTATTATTGGTGAGTGAAAGCAATTTTGTTAAACAAAAAACATTTCTAGATCGTTCTAGCTATCTGTTAGAGGGCTTTTTCGCTGGTAAAGGAAAACAAAAATTGATACTTTCATTAAAAATTGGAAATTTAAAATTTGAGCAATTTTTGGCTAAATCATAAACAATATCGGTTTTATCGAATTTATTCCATACTTTAGGGATACCCTCTATATTTCTCATATTGTTGTATTGACTTGTGTAAACTTCATGAAGTGATAATAATAATAATAGTAATAATAATAATAATAATAATAATAATAATAATAATAATAATAATAATAATAATAATAATAATAGGCTTTATTGTCCTACGGAAAGAAAAATCCAATTACAGGACAACAACAATAATATGTAAAATGTATAAATATATATAGGTATAAATATAAATATAAAATAATTTTTTTTAAAATATAACATATATTATAACTCGCTAACTATTAATTTTACTAGGATATAAAAATAATAGGAAATTCACGCTTTTTGGTCGAAAATTAAAGATTTTTTAAAACTTTACAACCAGAAGGGGGTTACATGGGTCAAGAAATTTAAAAAAATCGCCAATAACACTAATAAACGATTATTATTATTATTATATAAGACATATTTCCTACAAATACTATAATTATTTTTTACAACAAATTAAATTATTACTTATTCCCATTTATGATATAAGTGCGCAAGTGGTGTCGATTACAAGTTAATTAATTAACAGAATTTTAATATATAATAAGATACTTTACACTGCTTATCAGTCATATATAGCTTGCAACAACAAATGCCCTACTGTAATTATTGATAATAGATAAACACGTAAAACTGTTGCATTTTAATGAAAGAATGAAATTATAAAACTTATTCATTTACACATATAATAAATGCCATACTTTTGCCCACAGTGTAGAACATTTGTGAATAGATAATTTGTAAATAATTACTATATACAAGGTCACATAAAGTAGTACCTATTGTGTTGGCAGTCAAATGGAGCATATATTATTGTAAAATAACAATAGATAATAGAACTTTTTATTACAAAAATGTTTTAATTGTAATATAAAATTTTGAGTACACAATTAACATGAAATAAAATATTTTGTAACCTAAATGTTTTAATTATGCTGAATATATAGGTTTGTAACTATATACAGAGTGATCAAAAAATATAAATTAAGATTTCTTACAATTCTCGTTTGCGACGTTTCTGTTTAATTGTCAAAATAATTCCGTAAAAAAAAACAGACAATTCTCGATTTGTGTTTGTAAAATGAGGGAATTTCGGTTTACTAGTCTTAAAAAATATTAATAAACCAAAATTACATTATTGAATAAACTCAAGTCGTGAATTATCTATATTTTGCTGAGTATTTGACAGTATGACGAATACATTCCGTATGATTGGTGTCAGGAATTGCATCCCAGAATGGCGACATATTTTTTCACTTTGATAACGTGATTATGAATGAATTAGTTTTTTTTATACCTGCATAGTAGCTGAATATATTAATCATAAACAAGGTGTTTTTCATGCAAACTAGAGAAAATTGTATCATTTAATATCAAATTCTCCTATAATACATTAGATTCCAGGCAAAGTGGTTTAAACGACTACTACTGTCTAGCTTCTTTATTAATTAAATAGTAATATTAATTTTATTTCTATATGTAAAATGTGTTATTAGTACAACCTGAGTGAAATACTATGCCATAAAACTACAACATACTATCCTTAAAACAATGTAATCATCCTATTAAACCCACCCTTAAATGTAAAATACTATAGAATTAATTTTCCAAGTTTCAAAATTCACCAACAATTAGCTGTACAGAAGACAGCTTGTTGATAATTTTAATTTTAGTTACAATTAAAGATTATATAATTGATATAATGACCGTCAGTAATCAACATTGAATACATAGATTGCATAATATTGGTGGTGTTTCAGGTTATTTCGACAGAAGAGATCAACCCGAATACAATATGTTTAGGCGGGTCGCCACTAATCTTAAAGACGACTGTCAGTTCCACGTGGGTTTCGGCGATGCCTCACAGCAGATGCACCCCCCAGGGCAACCTATAGTTGTCTTTCGACCGGACAAAGATCGTTCAAATGAACAAGATGAGACTTACATGGGCAACATGCAGAATTTTGATGAGATGCATGTATGGATTTCTGACAAATGTGTGCCTTTGGTAAGGGAAATTACATTTGAGAACGCCGAGGAGTTTACTGAAGAAGGATTGCCCTTCTTAATTCTATTCCACCGGCCCGATGATTATGAGAGTATTAAAAAGTATAAGGATATTGTTGTGAACGAATTATTATCAGAAAAACGTAAGTGGAATTTTATCTAGTACATTAGTAATAATATTCGACATAACATAGACACACATTATATAAAATACATATAACATAATTTTTGCTTGTTAAGGCTAGAATTTAGCCTATACTTTCGTTATGGAGAAAATTGTGTAATTGTTTCCAGCTTTTAGGCAAAACTACGCCATGGAATGGCATACAACTTATGCAAGTCAATAAAAACACTTCATCCTTGGTATTGAAACTTAGTTTACAAGAATTGATGATCAAAATTTGTAGTTATAGCATGTTAAAGATTCGACTGTATAGAAGGTAGCAATCTAGTAGTTTAATCACTCCCATATATATTAAATAATCATATATCAAAAATTCAAGATAACCAGGACCTATACATCCATAAGTATATTGACATTTGAAAAATTGCTGTGCTGTGCTCTCCTTACTTTTTGATGCTGGAAACATTGGAATATAATTAAATGATAAAGAGTCATATTCGCAAACGTTTTGTAGAATTCTTTACACCATATTGTTGTTTTTATCAGATTAAAAATGATTTTTGGACAGTCCCACCTAGCTACGAAATAGGTGCAACATTATTCTTTTGTATACGTATTTTTGCAACTAAATTTATGTTCTAGTTAAAGAGAACGGTGCGTATTTCTTACACGCATTTCGCCTATGTATTACATGTGCATCACAAGTTGCCTAATTAAAAAACGCCAACCTTAAAAATCCAATAATTAAAATATTTGCCTCATACATTGAGTAGATAAAAAACAAAGTAAAAAATCGTTTGATTTATCCTTTAAAATGAATTATCACAAAGTAAATGCCTTAACAATCCAATAATAAATACTTTATATATGCCTAATATATTTGAGCAATTGGTATTTATCTATATCCTGAACCTTACTGATTTTTTTAACAAACAACATTTATGTTATATGTATTTTATGTTATTATTATATTTATATTTTGTATTTGTATTATTATTATTATATATATTTTAATATTTTTTTAGAGACAGATCATATTATTTAAGATTCATTGCATGATGAATCGCGTGAATTAAATTATGAAATAAAATACATTTTCATTCATTTTATAGAAAATATCAACTTCCTCACGGCGGACGGTAAGAAATTCGCCCACCCCCTACACCACCTGGGCAAAAGTGATTCCGATCTGCCCCTAATTGCAATAGACAGTTTTCGACACATGTACCTCTTCCCCGCATTCAAAGATATAGACCAACCCGGCCGCCTGAAAGAGTTCATTCAGGACCTCTACTCAGGAAAACTCCACCGGGAGTTCCACTACGGCCCCGACTCGGACACGGAGAAGCCCTCCGACAACCCCACGAAACCACCGGAGAGTACATTCAAGAAACTAGCGCCCTCGAGAAACAGATACACGCTGCTAAAGGACGAGCTTTAAGCAAATTCTCGTGTTTTTTAAAAAATTGTTTAGGTGATTTTATAAGAAAATTCCCCATTTCGCACAAGATAATTACGTACTTAAATGTGTAATTATTAAAAAAAAAAATCTATATATTGGTGTACGCGCCCGCCTCTCAACTGTTTGTTTTTGATGTATTTAATTTGTTTTCGCGAAAATTTTGTTTAGAATGAAAGAGAAACTATACAATGATTGCAGTATGTTTGTAAAAATAAATGAACGATTTGTAATGGGGTTTGTTTTTCTTACACCGAACAAATGCATAATTTTTTAATTAATTCAACAATATTAAATCTGAATTTAAATGTGTAAAAATACATATAACATCATTCTTGCTTGGTAAAAAAAATAGTAAGGTTCAGTATAAAAATAAATACCAATTGCTCAATGTATTAGGCATATATTTTAATATTTTTCTAAAGGCAGATCAAATTATTGAAGGTTCATTGATGAATCGCGTGGGTTAATTATAAAAAAAATTGCCTCACTTTTTATGAAACATTTGCTTCTAGTACCTCCTACGATTGTTCTCAGAAAAATCAAATCAATCAAAGACAAAGTTGTAGAGCATTAAATTTACTTAAAATTGTGTATATACTTGTCTATGGTATATACTTTTGCTATTTAATTTTCATCTGTATCAAAACTTCAACATTTTTTAAATATTTACATATTTATTAAATAATTACGAATCATACATAATAATAAAAGTATTTACATTGACTAGTAATAATTTAATAAAAGTTATAATTATAAAAAAAATTTGAAATTCCACATTTATAATTTCATTTTTTTTTATATTTATAACTTTTATTAAATTATTACTCGTCAATGTAAATACTTTTATTATTATGTATGATTCATAATTTTTTAATAAATATGTAATTATTAAAAGAATATTGAACTTTTGATACAGATTAAAATTAAGTAGCAAACATATATACAAAATTTAATTAAACTTAATGCTCTACAACTTTGTCTTTGACTATTTTTCTGAGAAACGATCATGGGAGGCGCTAGGAGCAAATGTTTCATACAAAGTGAGGCAAATTTTGTTTTCCAAAATTATGGATATTCGTATATAACGTATATCTCGAAAGTCGTTAGAAATTCGACAAATATGTATAGAAACAATTTGATAGGAAATTGAATTAGCTTTAATTTTTATTTAGAACATATTTTTCTAAAGTCCACCGTTTCTGAGAAATAATCGAAATCTCTAAAAATTAGACCTTCTACCCTCCCACCTTATGCTCACTTTCAGGGGCAGGGACTTTTAGTGTAGAGTGCATGACATGTGTCAGAGTTTTTGACATCGTGACAAGTAGTTAGTAGATAAACATACATCTACTAACTACTTGTCTCTTGTTCTATTTGACGCTTCCGATGCGCACAATTCTACCTCGACCCTTACAACCGGCAGCGCACGACCGCAAGACCTGAGCGATATTGCACGCCACGGGGGCGGCTAGCAATGCTAAACCATGCTAAACGAAAGCGCCTTAAGTGTCTAATGGCGCAACGCGATAGCGACCCGTAATTCAAAAAGCACTTACTACTAGTTGCGGGTTTAATTCACGTTAGGAAATACACCCGTTGATGTCTTCAATTTACTTGCGCGGTGCTCCACCATTCCATCTCCAGCCCATGTAAAGCACTGATTTTAATTTTCAACCATACAAAAAAACACTACTAACATGAAATACTAACACACTCGCGAAATACTTGTCTACTGTCTAACGTGGTTTAAAAACGCGGACTACTTAAAACGGCACTGTTGGTTTATTTTGGTTAAACAAAAGCTACACAAGAAAACACCTGCAACAACAAAAAAACAGTTTATTAGTAGGTGATCAAATGATCACAGTTGTTTGTTAACTTACATTGCCCCTTTAGCGAGTCCAGCTTGACTGTTGTGGGATTGTACTGCTTTCGCTATAGGGTGCAAAACACGCGAACGCGGATTTTTAAACACGAGTCGTGAATTCAATTACGATTTGAGTTCATAGGCGACATTCGCGAAACGAGTTAATTTACATCACGGCACGATTTACTTCACGTTGAGTGTCTTAAATCGTGCCGTGAGTTTGAAATTTTGAATTTTTAAAAAAGCAGTTTATAATGTGCATTAAGAGAAATATTTGCTGCTTAGATTGAACTGTTTGAAAGTCTATTCCAATTGATCTAATATTTAAAACAAACAACATTTAACAAAGTTGATCAAAAGGAACTGAATTAGTTTTGGTCTCACATTTACATTCAGATTGTGTTGCACCCTAAAATCTAGCTGAATTAAAGCAGTATTTGTATTTAGAATTAGTTAGACTTAAAAAAAATTTAAATAAATAATATAAAATAAATAAATAAAAAATATAAAATAAATAAATAAAAAATGTAAAATAAATAAATAAAAAATATAAAATAAATAAATAAAAAATATAAAATAAATAAATAAAAAATATAAAATAAATAAATAAAAAATATAAAATAAATAAATAAAAAATGTAAAATAAATAAATAAAAAATATAAAATAAATAAATAAAAAATATAAAATAAAAAAATATAAAATAAATAAATAAAAAATATAAAATAAATAAATAAAAAATATAAAATAAATAAATAAAAAATATAAAATAAATAAATAAAAAATATAAAATAAATAAATAAAAAATATAAAATAAATAACTAAAAAATTTAAAATAAATAAATAAAAATTAATTAAAATATTGAGTTCTAACAAGATTGAAATCTAGAAATGTAGATTGCTAAGGTCCGGTTCTACAATCGATATTTAACCGGAGAATAAGGCTATTCGTGGAATAAGTTTGAGATTTTAAAGCCAATATCTCAAATTTATTCCACGAGTAGACTTATTCTCCAGTTAAATGTTTATTGTAGAACCGGCCCTAAGAGGTGGATTCACACTTATATATTCTATATTGATATATTTCATAAAATGTAATTACTACATATTCAGTTTACATAATATCTGTCCCTCGAAAATACAGTTACACTATGTCACATTTCTCCAACTCTAAAAGAGAGCAACCTGACTATGCCCGTCCACTAATTTCAATTGACTTGAACTATGCACTACACTATTATCCGTTATTTTCTATGATTAATGTCATTTATTAATTTAAGACTAATTAAAAAGATATATGTGAAAAATAATGTAATGCATAGTTCAAGTCGTTTGAAATAGTGGACGGGCATAGTTTGATTGGTGGGGGCCGCCCGCCCTCCCCACCTTTGTTCGCATAGTTTTCCCATAGGATAACACTCTTATTGGAATAGTTTAAACAATATAAAACATCTATATCCAATGAAAAAAACTATGCGAGCGTAGGTGGGGTGGGTGGGCGGCCCCTACCAACCAAACTATGCCCGTCCACTATTTAAAACGACTTGAACTATGCACTACACTATTATCCGTTATTTTTTGTTATTAAATTAATGTCATTTATTAATTTAAGACTAATTAAAGAAATATATGTGAAAAATAATGTAATGCATAGTTCAAGTCGTTTGAAATAGTGGACGGGCATAGTTTGGTTGGTAGGGGTACCGCCCGCCCACCCCACCTTTGTTCGCATAGTTTTTTCCATAGGATAACACTCTTTTTGGAATAGTTTAAACAATATAAAACATCTACATCCAATGAAAAAAACTATGCGAGCGTAGGTGGGGTGGGTGGGCGGCCCCCACCAACCAAACTATGCCCGTCCACTATTTCAAACGACTTGAACTATGCATTACATTATTTTTCACATATATCTTTTCAATTAGTCTTAAATTAATAAATGACATTAATTTAATCATAGAAAATAACAGATAACAGTATAGTGCAGAGTGCAAGTCATTTGAAATAGTGGTGAAAGAGCGCATCATTTATTAGCACACTAAATAATTATTCTCTAAAATGTTACTACACTATGTGGTGAAATATATGTTGCAAACAACTAATTTCAAACCACAGGTTTTACATTTAAACACCGAAGCAACAAAAATGGAGTATTATGAGCCCTTGTAGTGCTTACAATTCAAGATTATTGTAAAAATTTCATATAACACTTGTGAAAACAACAAAGAAAATTAATATTAGCAGCAATATAATGGATTGTTAAGGCATCTACTTTGTGATAATTCATTTTAAAGGATAAATAAAACGATTTTTTACTTTGTTTGATAAAAAACAAAGTAAAAAATCGTTTTATTTATCCTTTAGCAATATAATGATTTAAAAATGTTAAAAATAAAAATAGAAATATAAAAGTATATGATTTATGCAAATATGGTGAAAATTATAATTTTGTTAATAAAAATGTAATTAAATTCGACAAAAAATATTTAAAATTAGTTTTAAACTTGAAATGAAAAATTAGAATTATAAAAAAAAACATTATTTGGCAACTCAAAAAAAATACAAAAACCCTCCAATATACAATGCTCATCAAGAACAACCAAAATATATAAAAAATAAAAATCAAAGTAACAATCAGCAAAATACACAATTAGAATTGTAATAGGGTGATGTTCTCAATGTAAATGTGATTAAGCCTGCTCACCTCGACAAGGTACTAATTCGCCGAGCAGGGTTATGAGAGTAAAAATGTGATTAAATTTGACTTAAAAACTATATAGATATTCTGCGACGTTCTCGGAAACTACTGGACATTTTCAAACCAAATTTTGCATGTGGCTATTATTTCACGTTACTAAAACAAAGTTACGTGAGGTAATAGTGCCAAATTTGGTTATATTCAGTAGTTGTTCCCAAAAATGTAGGTTGAAAAAACTATCGCAGACGTCGCACAGACATTTCTCGGAGATGACTTTAAAACGATGAGGGTACATATAAAAAGGATTTGTGTAGCAATAATTAGAAATTCAAATGTGTTCAGTGGTACAAGAGGTGTGGATATGAGTTAGGAGTAGAACAGACAATGGATGGAGAAAGGATAGAGGAAAAATGGGTATGTCTGAGGTGTAGCTGGAGGAAATACTAAGGGGAATGATAAGGTTCCTAGACTTTTCATTGAAGTTAGGGCCCAGAATGAGGGATGTAGAGTAGTAAGAAAGGCAGGTGAGAATTACTGAGGGCCCATACAACCCTGGTAGTGAGGAGTAGCAAGTGTGGGGGAAACCATCGAGCTACTTAACCAAGGGTGGGTTGAGCAGGAAGAACAAGTGTGCATTTGTAATGGTTGTATAAGATATTATGATGACTAGTTTTCTGGTGATAGCTTAATAAAGGACTTTTTTAAAATTTTAAACATAGATGTTTAGTGCAGGCGGCACAAATGAGATACCCCGAAAATGAGTAGGTGCCACAAGGATGGACTAAGGAAGGAACAGATAAGTCTATCCTACAAACAGAGCACATACAAAAAATATAGAGATAGAACAACTTAAAATGTTTGACCACCTAATTAGAATGTTAGAAGACAGGCAAATTTAATTAATATGAAGATGAAAGAAGATTATTGTTATACGGAGTGGAAGTGTGGGGATTGCGAGAGTGAAATGTAAAGGAAAGGAAGCAACGATAGTTCCCAAAGAGTCTACTAGGTCTTTTAACGCCAATACCGAGGGTGCTGTTACAGGAGACGAACCGATTGAGCATGTGGTGGAAGTCGTGAGTGAGGGTTATAAAGTTGTTGCTGATGAAAGATTACAGGAGTTGGAAATACTGGTACGGGAGGTATAAATGAGGTGTAGGAGTAGGATAGAGAGTGAATAGAAAAAGGATAGATGAAGGATGTATGAAAGGGTAGGTATGTCTGAGGTGTGGGTTTAAGAAAAGCTGAGAGAAAGAACTAGCTTAGCTATTGAGGTAAGGGAAAGAATGAGGGAAATTAATTGGCAAGAAAGGTAGGTGAGAATGGCTCATACAACCTTGGCTATGTAGAGTAGCAACCGTATCCAGGGGAGTGTGGAGCAGGGAGGACAAAGTGTGTATGACAAATGTGGATGGGGCTGGGGTTCACCACGTCTGTGCTGTGTAGTAAGGAAGGCGACAAGTAGTGACATCTTAGCAATGAATGTGAGGGTGTGAAAGCTGAGTGGTTTGGAGATTGAAGAAAGGCGAATAAAAGGGATAGGGTCCAATAAACATACAACATGCATTAAATGTGCATTGCTTATTCCAAAGTGCACAGCATATGGGAACTATGTATATGCAATTCACATTCCAACGCGCGCGGCCATTGGGGAATATGTATGGCATATACATGGCGGCTCTGTCCGTTTGGCTACTACTAGTGACTAGTAGTGATACATGCTGACGCCACGCTGTACTATTAGTATGAGCGTGACGTCAGCATGTGACTACTAGTCACTAGTAGTAGCCAAACAAGGACATAGCCGGCATCTAATCATACTCCACATGAATTTGTCCATACACAGTACAAATGAACTGACCATACCGAGCCCCCGGCCGGATAAACAAAATAACACACAATGACGCCGCTTGTACGATACAAAAATTCAGTGCAATGTAGCATCTCACCTGTTGCAGCCACAAGATTGCCCGTGCGGCCTCGGATGGTTACCATCCCCGTCCAACGTTTTGCCCATTTTGAAGTTTGTCGCAGCCAAAATACACTTGAAATCATTAATTTACCAGACAGACGAAACGTGATGAACTTGTTTTTTACTAATATGGCGTCGTCTTTCGCGCGTACCGGTCACGTGACCCACGCCGCCATACGCAAGCGCGCGGGAGATTTAAATTTGAAGGCGCAGCAGCACATTTGAGAAAAATCGCACATACTATGTTAATTGTACAGTGAGGGATTCTAATTGGACAGGCATTAATTGAAAAATTATTGATGGTAAAATATTTAAACCTATATGTTGTAACCCCCCTTCACTTAACTTGTATTTTCATACAAGTTAAGTAAAGGAAAGTTATGTGTGGGTGTGTTGTGTGTATTGTGTGTGTGAAGGTGAGAGTAATAGGAAAGTTAGGGCTAAGAAAGACAGCCCTAATTAGGGGCGTGTGGAACATATTAAACCGACTCTGAAATTATTTGGACCGCTGCGACGATTTTAAGTCAAACCAACGCCTGCTAAAATGGAAAGGACGCCATATGAGCGTGGATGGGGGCCACCGGATCCGGTGGCCCCACGAATTAGGCCACCGGATCGTTTGGATTTAGATAAAACAATATACGGCGCTATTATGCCTGCCATCATATATAATAAATCACTAGAGTCTAACAAATATCTGCCTCTGCCCAGCTCTAGTAAACACTAGGCATCTAATACTAGGGGAGTGCTGGCCTAGTATGGTCAACATTGGCAACTCCTCGCCCGCCAGAGTTATGCAGCTAGCACGCAAAATTGACTGGTGGGACGAGCGAGCAGTCTTGTGAGGTTTTACAATGGACCTATTTTGAGGCCTAAGTGTCTGTAGCTATGCTACCCTCCAGCCAACTATCCGTAACAAGTATCAAGTATAAACATTCCGTACAGCAACAAAACTTAATACAATCGCACCGACCATAAAAAAAAAACAACCGGGTATCGGACCATTTAGGACGCCATTAAGACGCTTGCATATATAGAAAATTTCAGTAAGATACAGCGACTTACTTATTACAGCTACAACTGTGTCCGTGCGGCCTCGGATGTTAACCATCTCAACCCATCTTTTCGCCCAATTTGAGTCCAATCGCCGCCAAGATGCACTCACAATCACATTTTTTTTATTCGCAACGACGCTTAACCTGCACTAGTTTTGCCGCGAAGATGGCGTCCAACTTCATGCCTTACATGTAACGTACTGCGCACTGTTTGATCCGCGGGAAATTTAAATATTTCGTCTAAAAACTGTAATTGCAAAATATTATCAGCAGTATTCATCCATATTTCATTATAATTATTAACATGTACAACATAATAGTATTAGATTTTGTATTTGATTGTTAGATTTGCTAATTACATTGTGCGCATTTGAATTTCCCGCGCATCAGTGCAACCGACAACATTGTTGGAAGGTCACGCCACTATGGCGGCAACTCGGCAGAAGTTTGACGTTTGTTGTTGTGAAAAATTGTTGATAATCAGTTAATTTCTATGGAAATTAGATTTAATCTTGGTGAAAAGTAGGGCTGTGATGGTTACAATCCGAGGCCGCACGGGGAATGGTGTAGCTGCAATAGGTAAGATGATGCACATAAATAAATTTTTGTATACATAGCAACCTGTTGGGCCAAAAAAAAAACAGATCTAGGGTGTTTGGATTGTTATTTGGTACGGTTGTTTTATTGTTACTGATGCTTGTATGGTTTTGTCTACTTGAAGCATGATTTATTTATTGATGTGTGGTGCCAATATTCTGCAGTTAATGCTACCCAGATGTTGTTTTGTACTAGCTGTAACAGGTAAAATGTTAGATCCCCATAAAAATAATAATGATGGTAACGAGTATACCAAAAGTAGTATACAATAAACAAACAAGTGCATTACATGTGTGCAATTAAATCACTGTGCACATAAAAATAAGGTGATATATGTATCACCTTATTTTTATGTGCACAGCGATTTAATTGCACACATGTAATGTACTTGTATGTTTATCGTATACTAATTTTGGTATACTCATTGCCATCAGTGGAAGTTTGTTATTCCAATGTAGACATACGATGAACATTATTATTATTTGATTATATACCTTCTACTGTAAAAGGCACCTTAGACAGTCAGAAATACTGTCAGTATTTTAAAATAATAACATAATTATTGTATAAGGCACCTTACTCGATCAATAATACTGTCAATATTTTAAAATAATGACAGATTACTGTATGATAACATGTTTAAAATATTCAGTATTCTAAAATACTGCCAGTATTAATTATCATACTTGTATCACCTTATTTTTATGTGCACAGTGATTTAATTGCACACATGTAATGTACTTGTATGTTTATCATATACTAATTTTGGTTTACTCGTTGCCATCAGTGGTAGTTTGTTATTTATATATACAACTTGTGTCATTGTTTAATACCTAATGACATTCTTTCCGACACTACCATTTTATATTCCAATGTAGACATACGATGAACATTATTATCATTTGATTATATACCTTCTACTGTAAAAGGCACCTTACACAATCAGAAATACTGTCAGTATTTTAAAATAATAACAGTATTACTGTATAAGGCACCTTACTTGATCAATAATACTGTCAATATTTTCAAAATAATGACAGTATTACTGTACGATAACATGTTTAAAATATTCATTATTCTAAAATACTGCCAGTATTACTTATCATGTAAGGTATTGTAATGATGGAATAAACAGAATATTGATGTTTATCTGGATGATGTAATGAAGAAAATACTGATCTTTACCCAAGTAATTGATACTTGATAAATATAAAAGAAGGATTGAAGTAAATACTGACAATACTAGGACTGACAGTATTATTGACCATGTAAGGTGCCTTTATCACAGTCAATAATACTGTCAATCTTAGTACTGTCAATATTTCCTTTTATACTTATCAAGTAATCATAAAGGCACCTTACACAGTCAATAGTACTGTCAATCCTAGTACTGTTAATATTTGCTTCAATTCTCCTTTTATATTTATCAAGTAATTAATAATCCAGATAAAGATCAATATTTTCTTCATTACATCATTATTATACATTACACGATGAGTAATACTGGCAATATTTTAGAATAAAGAATATATTAAACATATTATCGTACAGTACTACTGTCATTATTCTAAAATATTGACAGTAATATTGATCATGTAAGGTGCCTTAATTATCCGGGTGAAGATCAGTATTGTCTTCATTACATCATTAATATACATTACACAGTGAGTAATACTGGCAATATTTTAGAATAATGAACAATTTAAACATATTATAGTACAGTAATACTGTCATTATTCTAAAATATTGATAGTAATATTGATCGTGTAAGGTGCCTTTATGATAACATTAAACTTTTTGTTATTCTAAGATATTGACAGAATTACTGATCATATAAGGTATAATAATGATGGAATGAAGAGAATACTGGTGTTTATTCGGATAATTGATTGCTTGATTAATATAGAAGGGGCATTGAAGCAAATACTGACAGTACTAGAAATGACAGTATTATTAAGGCACCTTACATGGTGAATAATACTGTCAGTCTTAGTACTGTCACTATTTGCTTCAATCCTCATTTTATATTTATCAAGTAATTAATTATCCTGAGAAACATCATTATTCTCTTCATCCCATAATTACTGTACCTTGCACAATAAGTAATACTTAATTAGAAACATGTTAAGATCAATTGAGGCAGTTAATGCTACAGTTGTCTACAACTATGTAACTCAGGTTTAGGAAAATCTGTGTCCAACTTGTTAATGCCACAATGGTCGGAGTCCTCAGACCACTCTGGCATTAACAATATGGACACAGACTTTCCTAAACCCAAGTTACATAGTTGTAGACACAAATGTGGCATTAATTGCCTCAATTGATCTTAACATGTTTCTAATAACATAGGCAATATTGAACATAATGAATTATAATTATTCATTATATTTTCAAGAAGTTTTTTATGATGGGTAAATGAGTATGAGTAATACAACAATTTTATCCCTTTTTCAGATGAACTCATGTGAAATGGAGATTGAAATTGGTTATACCTTAAACATCCAGTCTGATTTCCATTGTGAGTGTCCTATAAGTCTGCATACTCTTTTAGAAGTGGTAAGTGTGATTAAAACATAACATAAAACTAAAAATAAATAATTTAGTATCAAATTTATTAAAGATACACCAAGAAAACTTTATATGAATGCTTAAAGCTGCTTTAATTTATCATTTGGGAGTTGTTCTGGACTGATTTGAGCTGACAGAAGAACCCAGAACAACTTGCAAATGATAAAAGAAAGCAAATTAAAACATTCAGTCATTTTTGAGTATGTTTTCTATCCTTACTTTTATATATAGTAAGGAAATACAGTTAGAATAACACAACACTCTTTTATTTCTAATACAAGTGCAATGTATCATGATAATGATGATGATGATGATGATGATTATCATGTATGAATAGCTATATATTTATATTAGCCTGATGTTCATCTCCACTCTACATTCTGTAACTCTATCCCTAAAAATTGATACACAGTTAGCTATAAAATTATTACTGAAAATATTACATCACAATCAAGTATTATTTATCTAGGATCACAGCTATATATACTATATATTTTCTATGGATCACAGTTATGTCAACAAAAGCCAACGAAATAGAATAATTCTATTTCCTTGACAAAAGCACATTTTTTACTACTATATTAGGCAACCAGTTCATTTCTGGAGCATGTTTTGTAGCCGTAGTTGATGAATTATACAGGGTGTATTATAATGGGGTATCATAAAATTTTAAGCAGCAAATACATAATAGTTTTAAGCTTTCTCAATAGACCACCATTCATACATAATTTTCGAAAAAAAAAATTGCCCACGGTGCAGAGCAGTGTTCTCAAACTGTAATCTATTTTTTCTGCGACCCTACAAAATATTTTTTGCGAGCCCCACTTTAGGAATCAGTGGTATGGAGAATTAAAACTAAAAATACTACGTCTATTCACCTTTTTAAATGATTTGGACTCTGCACGATAGTGCAATTTTTCACAAAGCAACTTTATTAGAAAAACAATGAAAGATAATTTGCAGAAATAACAGATAATTCGCCAATTAATGACATACTTTTTTTTAATATAAAAATCATTTATTAATTTTTTATACATACATGTGTTTCATATAAATAACATAGTAATTTCGGAAAGTTATGCTCCCTCTCAGTGCTGTCACCGATCTACTGACCTGAACAGCCTAGTGTGAAGGAGTTCTTGTTGTTCTCGTTTTTGTTGTTTTTGTTATTGGTGTTGTTGTTGATGGCGGTGTTATATTTTGTTTAGTTTTCTTGTTTTTCTTCATTCAGGACTAAGAGGTCTTTTAATTTTTGTTTAAATGTTTCTAAGGTAGTATTAGAAGAAGGAATTGTCTATTTTTGTAATTAAAAATAATCTCCCTCGAACGGCGAGCATTTCACCTAGTTGTCAGATTATTAACAGTATAAAATAAAATAAATAAAATATTTTTAAGAGGTTTACCGAAATACTTGTTAGGGAAAACTGTTGGGAAGATTGGAAACTGTTGGTGTCTTGGTTGTTTAGAAAGTTAACGAGCCTGGGACGTTATCAGTATGGCAAGCGTGGAGCAAAGCAACAGTAGCAACCGCTCCCGCCAATATGCACGTGTTGCACCCCACGATGTAAATAGTAGAGCTCGATCAAATATCGCGTGTCTTGTGATTGCGTCCTAGCGCTCCTGTCGTTGCGGTTTGTTTTAATAGTTTTTATTGTGTTGATTTGTATATTATAATACAAACGTTAGTAGTTCTCGTGTCCTCTGATGTCCGTGGTTAAAGCTATGCTCTTTATTACTATGTAAGTATTGCTGTAATACTTTACACCTTGAATGATTGAAAACATCCAACTTTTGTGCAGATATAAAATATACAAACAAGCACCCTTAACTCAACATAGTTTTGTTGTGCAATGTTACAACGAAGTTTAAAATAATAATCACGGGCAGGGCTGTATCTATCTTTTAAATATAATAATATAAATATTTATTGAATACATTAAAAAAAAAATACAATATAAATTAAATATAATCAATAACAAACAATAAAAAAATGATTCTCACTGCAGGAACTCGGAGGATGCCCCTCTTGGTCCTGGTATCGAGAGAGTTGGTTATTTTTTATTATATCTTTCTTCAGATATTCTCTGATTTTTTTTATGTTAGTGAAACATTCTATATGTAATATGAATTGTTGCTAGAATAAACATTGTAACCATTATAATTACAATAGTTACAGTGTAGTAAATCCTGATGAACTAGAGAGCGAAATATCGATTTTAAAAGAAAGTTTATTTTGTGCATTCACGCCATTTTTCCAACAGTTTTCCCTAATTAAATATTGTTGTCATAATTTTTTAGCACACACTATAACATGTGTTTTATTACAGGTGTTTTTCGCGTATGTGTTTTACATGGGCTGGAGTTGGAATGGTGGAGCATCCTGTAAGCAAATTGAAGACATCAACGGGGGTAGTTCCTAACGTGAATGAACCCCGCAACTAAAGGTTAGTAGTTTTTGAACTATGTTTCGTACCTGCGGTAGACCTATGTGCGGAAATGATGGTTGGCGTTCACGCTATAAGCATGATTTTTCCATTGGTATCTTTAAAAGATATATATATATATATATATATATATATATATATATATATATATATATATATATATATATATATATATATATATATATATATATATATATGATGTAGATGATAGGTATAAGTCCATATGGAGAATACTGGAAATGACTTGAACTATACACTACATTGTTTCTCACATTTTTTTACGAATTAGGCGTAAATTAACAAATGGAATTAATTTAATAGAATATAAATTAATGAATAATAGTATAGTGCAGAGTTCAAGTTATTTGAAATAGTGGACGGGTGTAGTTTGGTTGGTAGGGGACACCCGCCCACCCCACCTTTGCTCGCATAGTTTTTTCAATGAATAAAAATGTTTCATATTGTTGAATGCATTCCAAGAAGAGTGTTATCCTATGAAAAAACTATGCGAACAAAGGAGGGGTGGGCGGGCGGCCCCTACCAACCTGACTATACCCGTCCACTATCTCTAACGACTTGAACTATGCATTACATTATTTTTCACATATATTTTTTAATTAGTCTTAAATTAATAAATGACATTAATTTAACAATAGAGAATAACGGATAATAGTGTAGTGCATAGTTCAAGTCGTTTTTAATAGTGGACGGGTATAGTTTGGTTGGTAGGGGCCACCCGCCCACCCCACCTTCGCTCGCATAGTTTTTCAATAGATACAGATGTTTTATATTGTTTAAACTATTCCAAGAAGATTGTTATCCTATGGAAAAACTATGCGAACAAAGGTGGGGTGGGTGGGCGTTCCTTACCAACCAAACTATGCCCATCCACTATTTCAAACGACTTGAACTATGCATTACATTATTTTTCAAATATATATTTTTAATTAGTCTTAAATTAATAAATGACATTAATTTAATCATAGAAAATAACGAATAATAGTGTAGTGCATAGTTCAAGTCATATGAGATAGTGGACGGGCATAGTTTGGTTGGTAGGGGACACCCGCCCACCCCACCTTTGCTCGCATAGTTTTTTCATAGGATAACACTCTTCTTGGAATGGATTCGACAATATGAAATATTTTTATCAATTGAAAAAACTATGCGAGCCAAGGTAGGGTGGGCGGGTGTCCCCTACCAACCAAACTACACCCATCCACTATTTCAAATAACTTGAACTCTACACTATACTATTATCCGTTAATTTATATTCTATTAAATTAATTCCATTTGTTAATTTACGCCTAATTCGTAAAAAAATGTGAGAAACAATGTAGTGTATAGTTCAAGTCATTTCTCCTCTAGAGATATGTCATTTCAATTGCCTGTAATCTACTTCTATCCCTCTTCGTTAGTTTCCGCGTCTCGCTTCCATATGAAGAATACAAGGCAGAAAGAGGGAATGTAAGTGTAACTCTAGGAAACCAAATTTATTATTATATGAGGGTTTGTGTATATAAATGTGCTCTAAACATGAAGTTTGGTTTTCTAGAATTACACTGATATTCCCCCTTTATGCCTTGTACTCTTCATATGTCAGTCTATATATGCTTTTGTATATTTATTTTTGTTCTGCTGATCTCTTTTTTGTTAATCAGTATATTGCTCAATTCGTGGTATGTCTTTAAAAGATATAAGTTTAAAAATTAATTCTAATTGAGACTGTATAAAATAAAAATGTGTGTTCATTGTTATTTTTTTAATGTTGGAAAGTAACTAGTAAGTAAAACATTATATTTTTATGAAACCTATTTTATTTTTGTTTAGATATATTTAAAGATTAAACAAATATAATACAAGTGTTTCACAATGAATAATATAAATATATCATCTTAAAATCGATCACAATATTCTTTATTACTAAATTAATTATAATAATGGAATGATTCGCGTAGAGAAAAAGAGTCGCCCAGCTTAATACACCAACGATTAGCGCAATTGATTTTTATTATCATCAAAGTATGAGTAGTAGGACAGGTTGTGTGTTATACTGTAAGTGTGGTACTAATGTAAGAAATAGATAGGCACTACTATAATAGAATCACAATGATATGCTTATATTATGAGGTGCTTGTTCCCTCAGGTAATTGATCGTGATTGTCATTGCATTTCAATTATCGTTTCTGTGGTGATTGAGCAAGGCGTTGGTGGTGCGGTCGGGCGGGTCCCAGAAGAACGGGCAGAGTTTCTCCCTGTAGCCGTCGTCACCGTTGAATTTACGTTGACTGTCGGGTATGCTGTAGCTTTTCTTCATGTTGGATTTTGAGTAGAAACAGGATGCGACCGCGTCGGGGTCCAGCCCGAGCAGTTCGAGGACTTTGCGCGAGTTGTGCGTGACGTAGTCGTGGAGGTAGTCGTTGAATTCTGTTTGGGTTTCTTTGTGCGAGTAGATTGGGATGTGTGGCGGTAGGATTGGAGGCGACGGGGGTTCGTCCCAGTAGAAGATTTCTGGGGGGTGTGATGAGCTGCGGGCTAATACACCGTTGCGACCGGGGAGGCGGTTGTGGGTTATGTTCGGGTTGGAGTGGGCTCCGAAGTCAGGTACAGGGGTGACTGTGGTGATTTCTTGAAGGGCATGAATCGCGTTGCGTACCTATAACATATAAATTTACAAATATTAATTTCCTTTACAAGATTTTTTCGTGATCATGGTATAAACAAATACCTAAAATCCGGTCTTTGATCACACTTTTCACTTTGAAAGACATAAAAATCGCTTTCGTGCATAATAATTTCTTTAAGCATAAGAAAAAATGGTACAACGTGTTATCTATTAGAGGCCACATATATAAAGTCTCTACTCATTCTACTATTCGTATAAATATTCTATTTGAATGGTTTTGCTTGTCAGTTTTTTTTTTGATAAAAAAATAAGAAAGCTGCTTTACACTACTCTATTTATTTAGTGTAATTCAAACAAGAAATAGCTGCACCTATAAGGGAGTATATTGTTGGATAATAGGAAGTGTTATCCTATGAAAAAACTATGCGAACAAAGGTGGGGTAGGCGGGCGTTCCCTACCAACCTGACTATACCCGTCCACTATCTCTAACGACTTGAACTATGCATTACATATTTTTTAATTAGTCTTAAATTAATAAATGACATTATCGAGAAAAAACGCTATAATATAAAAATGAATTTTAAAAATTCGTATTTTCTGAAGTAAGTCCTAACACTCACATACACATACATTAACACACGGCAGAAGATCGATAGCCAGTTACAAATTCTAACAAATATAGTGATTACTACCAAGTTTTACCTCAATACTTAAAGTGGCGACATCCTGATGCAATGTTGTTATATGCGAGTCCAACCTTTCCACGCTATTCCTCGTGTTTTCTACATCCGATTTTAGGTCGCTATTGATTTCCTCTAAAGACCCAGTTTTGTGGTGGCCTGGCATCACCACGCTTCTTTGTCTTTCAACACGTTCTCTCAGTAGACCTAAATTTGAGGTCGCCACACCTCCAATTCGTGGCCGACGTGATGGGTTTTCTTGTAATTCCTGCAATCGACTGCAAACGAATATCTATTAAAGAGTCTTATACTACAGACTACAGATGTATTTTTTTATAAATAATAATCATTTAAAAAAGATTTTTTTTACCGGGTTTCCATTAAAAATCTTCGTAAAAAATTAAATTATGTCATATTGCGTCTTAAGGTCGTTATAGACAAGCCAATTTCTTGACTCAAAAGTTAAGGTCGTTTTAGACAAGACAATTTCTTAGCTCAAAAGTTGTTCAAGAAATGAATTCATATATTCTCCTCTCATACAATTTGTCATTGGCAAATAGAACGCGTTATATTTTTCCATTCGATCTACCATCCAATTCAATATTTCAAATAATATTCTGTATGATACAAGACTATTTAGATTGTCTCGTATATTGACTAACTTTTGAGTCAAGAAATTGTCTTGTCTAAAACGACCTTTAGTAAGATGCGAGACAATCTAAATTGTCTTGTCTAAAACGACCTTTAAACGATGATTTGTTTTATATCTTGTTTCTGTTTCGTTAGTCAGTTGTTTTGACGTATTCGACACGTATAAACAATTATTTTCATAGTTTTTTTCATCTTTCAAAGCTGTTTCAATTGTTTACAGTCAAATAACATTTGAAAAACTGTTTATTTCTCAATTTAGGTTGAATTTAAAATTGAAAATTATTAATATAGAACCTACACGGTAACATAAAACGAAGTCAGTTCCATGCCGCCCCTGTAGTTGTTTTCACATGAAGTTATAAACAAAAATTAATTGTTCAATCCAATTTTGCCACCCGGGGCAAAGAGGGGGGCATTTTGCCCCCCGTCAATCCGGTACTGCTATTACAAGACAAATGACATATGTAAAATAAATTTATAAATAAAGTAATAAACATGACGACTTGATACGGAAAATGTATTCTCGTATACAAAAGTAACATGCTATTTATGCGAAGGAAACAAACTTGTAAATCGCACTGTATATTTAAAGTAATTTAACTGTTCTTAATTACACTGACAACTCCTTGAATTTCCCTGAAAGGTTTCGACGTGCTGATGCGAACCATAAACTGCTACGTTAATTCTCGAGTTTGGGTACATTATTTATAAGCTTAGTCTGATGAAAACACGCGCAATAATGCTCTCACTTTAGTTACATTTGATACGCAGAAACTTTGCAGACGCAAGGGGAGATTTAATAAACACGCCAGCCACTATGGTCACGTCCTTCATTAAAACTTCCAGACGGGTTTAACATATTTCAGAAAAAAAAGAGTGTAAATACAATCTCATTTCGCATAGTTGTTGTTGGAAACTGTAAAGTTTTTGTGTCTACAAATTAAATTTCTTTGTTGAGATATTTACTTGGGTTAATATTTTAAGTTGTTTAGTATCTTTAGAAAATAGTTGTGGCAATATGAAATTCATAATTTAAAGTAGATACAATTTTTTTGTAATAAAAAAGGTCCATATTTATTTAATTATTTAAAAAATAATTTTTGGAGGGTCTGCAATGTTTCAGATAATTTTTATAACGCTAGCATTTGCTGAACGTGTTATGATAAAACAAAATTGATGATTGAATTACATGAAAATTAGAGAGGATCCATATGTAAATCGACAGAAATAAAATGATGCTTTATTTATAAATCTACATCAAAATAATATGATTATTTTTAATGTTCTACTTTTAATTATTCGTATTCAGAATTTTTGACAATTTTTTGAAATACCACGCTTTTCTCATATACAAGTAACTAATATATCTCTTATTGTCGGAATTAACAACGTCCCATAAACTTTATAAGTCCTATAAACTATAAAATTGACACATTGAAAATGAAATGATAGAAACTTTAGTTGTAGCTGTTGAACATTCATTAAACGCATATTTATCAAAGGATAAATATGCGTTTAATGAATGTTCAACAGCTACAACTAAAGTTTCTATCATTTCATTTTCAATATGTGAATTTTATAGTTTATAGGACTTATAAAGTTTATGGGACGTTGTTAACGACGACCATAAGAGAGATATTAGTTACTTGTATATGAGAAAAGCGTTGTATTTCAAAAATTGGTCAAAAATTCTGAATACAAATAATTAAAGTTAAAGCGATATATTGCTACTTGCAAAATTGAATTTAGACGAATTTTTAAAATATTGCCTGTCTTTTTTATATACAAATTTTACCCTAATTTGTATATAAAGACAGGTAATATTTTTAAAATTCGTCTAAATTCAATTTTGCAAGTAGCAATAGCAGTTGCACACAATTATGGAAGAACCTATTTTTGCAATATGTACCAAGTTTAATGAATATATAAGAAGTATAATTATAATTATCTATGTTGTGACTACTTTCTTTATAACCCTCGTATACGTTCTACGAGGGTTATAAAGAAAGTAGTCGCAACAGATAGAAATAAATCAATTAATGTTTATTTAGAGCTATTCTATTCTAAAATATTGACAGTAATATTGATAGTGTAAGGTCCCATAAAGGCACTTTACACGGTCAATATTACTGTCAATATTTTAGAATAATGACTGTAATACTGAACGATAAAATATTGAATATGTTCATTATTCTAAAATATTGCCAGTATTACTCATCGAGTAAGGTATATTAATGATCTAATGAAGAGAATACTGATCTTTATCCGGATAATTGATTCCTTGATAAATATAAAAGGAGGATTGAAGCAAATATTGACAGTACTAAGATTGATATTATTATTGACTGTGTAAGGTGCCTTATATAGCTACACTTAATTGTATAGCGTCTCTAGCCGTGACAATAAACCGTACGCCAACTCTAAATAATTGTAATTACAATTACGTTGATTTAATTGTTTGTTAATTAATCTGTATTCGCTCTGTGTCATTCAACACCCCTCGCCCCTGAATCACAATTAACAATTCATTACGACATATCTGATTGCACGCGGCCGCAGGAGTCAGCCTCGCCGGGGGGGCCGCTTATTTGCATCCTGCCAGTGTGTAAATTGTTTGAATTATAGCAACACGCGCTGGGCGATTAAAATAATTTACCTCATATTGAATTTAGCGTGCCGCGGGCTGTTGGTTATCGCCGCTGCGTGTGCTGGTGATCTGTTTGGGGATAGTGGGGTGGTTTCGCCGTCGTCGTGCAAGTTCTCGTCGTCTTCACTGATCGAGGGGAGGGTTAGGGATGGCATGCCGTTGCCATCAGATTCAGCCTGAAAATATAATGAAAGAGAGAGTAAAATACACTTGTTTTATATGGTTACAGAAATCATTAGTTTTAATGTATAATATAAGTTACTATCAATTATAATAAGTAATAAGAATTATATATCATATCAGCAAAGGCACCGATCGCTATTACTATGCGCTATAATGCGTACATATTTCATAGCATGGAACTAATAGAATGAACACAAAAAATAATCAAAATATAACTACTGTCGAGCTTTTAGTTCTGTCAAAGATAGGAAGAACCTTCACGAAGCGTGAGGTCTCAAATCGGTACCATTTACAATAATAGCGTACATCTGTTTATCGCTATATTCATAGCGATTGCTCAAAAATACACCCCCTATTCTCAAACACGGGTACTTATTGATCGACCCTCGTATATTACATTTTATGGAATAAAAGTACTCATTATTATTATTCATTGAAAATTTACAAAGCAAACAAAAAACCAAAAGAGTATTTTCCACTGTTTCTAATTGAAATAATGTCTTTTGATAGTTATACTGTTAAATATACTTTTATTTAAAGTTTGATAGTTTCAGTGGGCTGTTTTGATATAAAAATGAAAACTGTCGAAGAGTTTTGTTTTTACAATCGCCATTATTTCATACCCAAAACAAAACAAATTTATAAGTTAAATATTTATAGTATATCTAACATAATGATTTTTTGATTACAGCAATTGAAGTGCATTCAATTGTCTTAATCAAAACAAAATAATGATTGTCATTTGTTTCGAGGTTTCGAGTCCATTATATAAATAATATAAAAAATTAAATTTTAGATTTTCTTTATATGTATTATTATTTAAGAATTCTCCGTTTCCTTTTCTCTGTAACTAGATTAATGTCTGTTGAGAAAAAAAAATATAATAAAAATTAAAATAATAAAATAAAAAAAGTAATAAAATCTACTTGGTTAGACTGCAAAATTTCAGAATTTGTTATATACACAAATTCTGAAATTTTGCAGTCTAGTTAAGTAGATTTTATTACTTTTTATATTATTTATATAACAAAATTATTGTTTGTTTTAATCTAAAAAAAATAATGATTGTCATTTGTTTCGGTTTTTAAAACCATATAAATATCATAGAAGGTGAGAAGTACCGGAGAAAATAATGGAGGCAATGGAAAATATTAAATATAATTTTCTATTAAATAATGGTACTATTATTTAATAGTAAATTATATTTAATCTTAGTACTATTATTTAATAATAAATTATATTTCATATTTTTCATTACATCCATTATTATCTCCGTTACTTCTCACCTCATCTCCTATGTTATTTATACTGTTTTAAAAACCGAAACAAATGACAATCATTATTGTTTTTAGATTAAAACAAACAATCATTTTTTATATAGAATTATATACACAAATCCTGAAATGTTGCAGTCTAACCAAGTAGATTTTATTACTTTTTATATTATTTATATAATGGACTCGAAACCTCGAAACAAATGACAATCATTATTTTGTTTAGATTAAGACAATTGAATGGCACTTCAATTGCTTTAATGAAAAAATCATTATGTTAAATATTTAACTTACAATTTTATTTTATTTGGGTATGAAATAATGGCAATTGTAAAAACAAAACTCTTCGACAGTTTTCATTGTTATATAAAAAAAAACTGAAACTATTAAACTATAAATAAAAGTATATTTGACAGTATAACAATCAAAAGACATTATTTCAATTAGAAACAGTGGAAAATACTCTCTAATCTAATAAGAGCGAAATCTAGATGTGTAGATTGAGGTGGATTCACACTTGTATAAGTGTGAGACAATTACAATTAAATTGTTATATAAATATATAACAACTGAAGAAGTTTGCACAGTTAGTTTGCAAAATAAAATAAGTCCTGTATTAGTTCCAAGCATAAAACACAAAGAACTCCATAAAACCTGATCCAATTAATAGTTTCAACGTGCTTTAACATCTTTGTCGCCTTACATTGTCTGCATCAATACGTCGTGTTGCCAATTACAGATCGTTAACTGACTGCAAGTTATGCGGATTTCCGAGTACAAAAAATAAAGCAGAAGCGATCGAGTTACGAAACGAGCGCAAATCCGCCCTCATTAACCCCCCCTGGAGCGCCAGGTCTGGCTACCAATAAACGGGTCTGTTGCACTTGCACCGCGTCCGCTCAATTTGCATTTCGAATAAGCAGGCACGGCTAACGGGTGCAAATGAATGCACATTGCTGTTAAGTGTACCATTACGAAAATTACTAAACTGGCTAGCGGAACTTGTGTTAATTGAGTTTATTTTACTAAAAAATGTAAAGTAAATAATGGAATTTAATTAAAATTAGCTTATATTGTATACATTTCAATTAAATTAATGCAGGATTAATAATTTATCAATAGCCCGAATCATTCGCCAATATTCCATACGGTAATAAAATAAAATGTATGTATTTTATTTTATTACCGTATGGAATATTGGTGAAGGAGTCGGGCTATTAGCAGTAATAGTCACAATTTTAAATTCTATCTTAAATAATCTTTATATACAAGGGTCGATCAATAAATAAACCCCGTGTTTGAAGACAGTTGTAGTTGCTGTGGGAAGTTGGCATTACCGCCGTATACTGCCATCTGTTACACGACACTATATTAAATTTTAGATTGATTCATATGTTAGTTTTTATTTGGCAAATTATTTTCAATTGGAATTATAAATTGGAGTAAATATATATTTTTAGCCATTGCCAACTGCATCAATGACAGCTTCGCTCTCATAAAAAAAATACTGTCAAATATGTCAATTATTTGATGTTTTTATTGGTATTATTGAAAACTACTATCAGTATATTATGTTAAAAACATAACAGATGGAGCTTCCGACCGTATACGGCCACTAACAGGTTTTTTGGGCAATCGAGCAGGCTGTATAAGAGCGAAGCTGTCATTGATGCAGTTGGCAATGCTTTTAGCAAAGCAAATATTGACTACTTTCGCATTTGGAAACAAAAAATTAACTTTTTCGTCCTAGCAGAGTATTTAATTATCCTTGGATTTCGTTTACCGAGTTTGGCCTATGAAACTATGCGAAGGGGACACCTATGACTTGCGTTGAATTTTTTTTTTTATTATTATTGTTATTATTATTTATTTCTTTGTAAAATTATAATTCTTACCTAGATTCTCCTAATAACATAAAATCCTATTATATTCGTGCTTTCGAAATATAGTAATACCCTCAAGCATTTACTAAATACGTCTATTGACTGTTGATTCAAGTAAACTAAGTATAAAATCAATAACGTACACTCAAAGAGCGTTTTGAATTTGTGTGTATGTGTGGGTGGTCAAATAAAAACTTCTTGAACTAATTCTACCGCTTTATTCCCTTACCTCCGCTTCGTATCCCTCCCGAACGTTGAATGTAAGATCGTGCTGGATATCGTTGGAAAACTCCTGCTGATATTCAGGGTAGAGCCGCAGCACCTCGACGAGCCCTTGTATGTGGATACATTTTAGATCGCAATAGGTCAACGCTCGAACGTCGCTGTTTGATTTTATTATTATATCGTTGCCGCCGCCTCCCCCGCCGCCGCTCGACGGTCCGTTATTGTTCTGGTGCTGCAAGTGCATGTTTATGTCGCTGCCCACCAAATCACCCTTACCTAGTAACAAAAATTATTGACAATTATAAAACAAATGAGCATCGGTGAAATCATATGATTTCTTTGTTTTATCATACAAATGTAACTATGATGTTTCATTATAATCTACAATATAAAATAATGCAGAGCATACTTTGATTCATGGGTTATATAGGAGAGAAACATTATTATATCCATGAATAAAACGATGAGTGCGTAGTTCAAGTCAACCAACCTGACTATACCCGTCCACTATTTCAAACGACTTGAACTATGCATTACATTATTTTTCACATATATTTATTTAATTAGTCTTAAATTAATAAATGGCATTAATTTAAACATAGAAAATAACGGATAATAGTGTAGTGCATAGTTCAAGTCGTTTGAAATAGTGGATGAGTATAGTCAGGTTGGTGGGGGCCACCCACCCACCCCACCTATGCTCGCACAGTTTTTTCAATGGATACAAATGTTTTATATTGTTTTATCTATTTCAAGAAGAGTGTTATCCTATGGAAAAACTATGCGAGCAAAGGTGGGGTGGGCGGGTGGCCCCCCACCAACCTGACTATACCCATCCACTATTTCAAACGACTTGAACTATGCATTACATTATTTTTCACATATATCTTTTTAATTAGTCTTAAATTAATAAATGGCATTAATTTAAGCATAGAAAATAACGGATAACAGTGTAGTGCATAGTTCAAGTCGTTTGAAATAGTGGATGAGTATAGTCAGGTTGGTGGGGGCCACCCGCCCACCCCACCTTTGTTAGCATAGTTTTTCCATAGGATAACACTCTTTTTGGAATAGTTTAAACAATATACAACGTCTGTATCCATTGAAAAAACTATGCGAACGTAGGTGGGGTGGGCGGGCGATCACCACCAACCAAACTATGCCCGTCCACTATTTCAAATAACTTAAACTCAGCACTATACTATTAATCTATATTCTATTCAATTAATTCCATGTGTTAATTTACGCCTAATTCGTAAAATAAAGTGAGAAATAATGTAGTGCAGAGTTCAAGTCATTTGAAATCATGGACGGGCATAGTTTGGTTGGTGGTGGCCGCCCGCCCACCCCACCTACGTTCGCATAGTTTTTTCAATGGATACAGACGTTGTATATTGTTTAAACTATTCCAAAAAGAGTGTTATCCTATGGAAAAACTATGCGAACAAAGGTGGGGTGGGCGGGTGGCCCCCACCAACCTGACTATACTCATCCACTATTTCAAACGACTTGAACTATGCACTACACTATTATCCGTTATTTTCTATGCTTAAATTAATGCCATTTATTAATTTAAGACTAATTAAAAAGACATATGTAAAAAATAATGTAATGCATAGTTCAAGTCGTTTGAAATAGTGGATGGGTATAGTCAGATTGGTGGGGGCCACCCGCCCACCCCACCTTTGCTCGCATACTTTTTCCATAGGATAACACTCTTCTTGAAATAGATAAAACAATATAAAACATTTGTATCCATTGAAAAAACTGTGCGAGTATAGGTGGGGTGGGCGGGTGGCCCCCACCAACCTGACTGTACCCGTCCACTATTTCAAATAACTTGAACTCTACACTATATTAATATCCATTAATTTATATTCTATTCAATTAATTCCATTTGTTAATTAAAGAATATGTGTTTGATATATGTACCAAGTTTCATGTATATCCAAGTGTTACAAATATAATTAGAACAAAAATGTCAATTTAAAATTCCAAAAAAAAAATAAATTAATGAACTATTAATACCAAGCAACTCGATATAATTATTAATGACCATGTCTGTGATATAATTATCAAGTTTTAAGAATATGCAAAATATTGCCAGTATTACTTATCGTGTAAGGTATAGTAACGATAAAATAAAGAGAATACTGATGTATATCCGGATAATTGATTACTTAATAAATATAAAAGGAGGATTGAAGCAAATACTAACTGTATTAGGATTGACAGTATTATTGACCGTGTAAGGTGCCTTATAGATCAAATAAAATAATTGTATATTTATTCAAATAAAAACGTTAGTGTAATACTGCCTTAACATCAAATGTCACAAGTTTGTCAAGAGTGAGGTTAAGTGAAGTAGATAGGATAATAACCTATATAACTATCTTAATGTCACTATGTCACTGTTAATCATTGCCAACTGCATCAATGACAGCTTCGCTCTCACACATATATATATATATATATATATATATATATGAGAGCGAAGCTGTCATTGATGCAGTTGGCAATGTTCTTGATAAAGTTGTCACATTTGTCATAAGGAAGGATTACACTAGTGTTCGCGGAGCTTAAATAAAATAATTGTATACCTCTTCAAATACAAATTTGATTCGTCTATTTGTTGGTACAAACATTTTCCTGTTAAACTCTGCTGATTATAATTGAGCCACAAGGATAAGCATCACAAATGTCTTCCACCCCTAGTTGAGTTTGTGTATGTACAGAAGCGCATTCTGATCGTCCCATCCGGTGATAAGGTTAGTTTAAAGTTTAGCGTCTAAGCGTCATATAACTTAGTTATGAATATTCCCCCATGTTGAAACAATAAGAGCACTCACCGAGTATCGCGACGACCATATCGTTTTGCACCACCTCCATGGACCCGTTGCAAATGTAGTAGATAGACCCGAGTGCGTCACCGCGGTGGATTAGATACTCCCCCGGTGCACAAAAGTTGGTTCTAATGTGTAGCGAGAGGAGCTTTAAACAGCCCTGCGAGGCTGCCTCGAATATGGGCAGCTGGAGGATCTCTCGGTGTAGGTGCATTGAGACGTCGCCGCGTAGTTCTTCAGGGAATTCTTTTAATGCCTGCGGAATTAGTAATAAACCACAAGTTTATTTAATAAAATATTAAATTAGAATTTAATATATTATCGAAAATTACCAGATTCTTAACTCATAATATTATGTGTTAATGTACATCAGACAGGGCCATATCTAGGAAAAATATTTAAGGGGGATGGGATTAAAGAATCGCAAACAAATTATTTGTAAGGAAACGAAGGAAATGGATTCTATTTTATACTTTGTATAAAATTTCGGATAACCCTCACTCAGACAACAGGGGTAGCCAAAGCGTAACTATTGCTGGTCGCCCGCCGGTCTAATATGTACACATATATTAATAAACTAATTAGTTTATGAGAATAAATAAATTATTTTCTCCTATTAAAATAATTTGATATTGATTATGTTTTAATATTATGTATGTTTATTTTATATTTAAACTTATCTTTACTAGTACTTACACTCACATTTTATTTCTCATTTATTGAAAACAATAAGAGACCGTTTTCAATAAATGAGAAATAAAATATGAGTGTAAGTACTAGTAAAGATAAGTTTAAATGCTAATTTGTTAAATCCCGATTGGACATTTTGTTCATCCTGAATAATTTGTTTTTGTTATAAAGAAAATAAATTTCGGGCTGTAATTTCTGTTCACGTAAACCATTAATCGTAATTGTAATCGAATTAAATTCGTGCGGTTCAATTTGTGTGAGCAAAACGGCCTCGCGATCCCTTTTTTGTTGGCACAAGAATTAATTGGAAGCTTTGCCGCCGCAAGGAAAGCCGAATTAGCCCGCGTATTGCCGCCCTCTGTATGAAAATGCTACCGGGTAGAAATTTACTTTCTTTGCAATGGTAAAGTTTATTTAGGTAAAATGTTTATCAAGCAAAAACTAATAGGTTTACAGAAAATGAATTTATTTAGTTGGGGCTGACGTAAAAATGATGAGGAGGATCTTCCTATTAATATTAATTTATATTAATAAATAAAATATTTAATATTTCTCAATATTCTCGGATGATTTAACACGTTTTAAAAAGGGTATTATCTCATTAAACCTAAATGGTTTGTGAGGCAAGATTTATTTTGGTTACAATTAAGCTTATTTTAGTCATGTAATCTATGTATATATGTTGTATTTTATTGTATTTTCAAGGGTTAGACCCGTTTAATAAAGATTATTATTATTACTGAAACAAATGTTTACTAGGCACCTCTAGAAATTTCCCTCCAAAGATGAAAAGAGCCCATCATCAGAAATTTCTAGAGGTGCCTAGTAACCATTTTTTCAGTAATATTAATTAATATTAATAGGAAGATCCTCCTCATAATTTTTACGTCAGTCCCAACTAAATAAATTCATTTTCTGTAAACCTATTAGTTTTTGCTTGATAAACATTTTACCTAAATAAACTTTACCATTGCAAAGAAAGTAAATTTCTACCCGTATACTTAATAAAGTAGGTAATAAGGGAAAAAATTAAGACTTATGTTTTATTATTTAATCGCGAGTTATAGTCGATTGAAACCACATATGTTTTATCACATGATTTGTATGACGGTGACAAATAAAATCATAATGTACATACTTTTGTAGCTACAATTCTGAAATTCGCTATGAATATACGTAATAAAGTAGGTAATAAGGAACAAAAAATAACACTCGTGTTATATTATATAATCGCGAGTTATAGCTGCTTGAAACAAAATATTTTTTATCCCATAATGTGTATGGCTGTAACAACAGTAGACAAATAAAATCATAACGTATGTATTTTTATAGTTACAATTTTAAAATTTGTTATTAGCATACCCAATATAGTAGGTAATAAGGACAAAAATTAACATTCGTGTTATATTATTTAATCGCGAGTTATAGGCATTTGAAACAAAATATATTTTATCGCATGATAAAAAAACTATGGCCGTCCACTATTTCAAATGATTTGAACCCTGCACTACATTATTTCTCACTTGTTGTTTACGAATTAGGCGTAAATTAACAAATGGAATTAATTGAATAGAATATAAATTAATGGATAATAGTATAGTGCAGAGTTCAAGTCGTTTGAAATAGTGGACGGGCATAGTCACGACACCCGCCCACCCCACCTTCGCTCGCATAGTTTTTTCATTAGATATAGATGTTTTATATTGTTTCAACTATTTCAAAAAGATTGTTATCCTATGGAAAAACTATGCGAACAAAGGTGGGGTGGGCGGGCGGCCCCCACCAACCAAACTATGCCAGTCCACTATTTCAAATGGCTTGAATTCTACACTACACTGTTATCCATTACTTTCTATGATTCAATTATTTTCATTTATTCATTTATGCCTAATTCATACATTGTTTTTCACATTTGTTTATGAATTAGGCATAAATGAATAAATGAAAATAATTGAATCATAGAAAGTAATGGATAACAGTGTAGTGTAGAATTCAAGCCATTTGAAATAGTGGACTGGCATAGTTTGGTTGGTGGGGGCCGCCCGCCCGTCCCACCTTCGCTCGCATAGTTTTTTCATAAGATATAGACGTTATATTGTTTAACCTATGCCAAGGAGAGTGTTATCCTATGGAAAAACTATGCGAACAAAGGTGGGGTGGGCGGGCGGCCCCTACCAACCTGATTATACCCATCCACTATTTCAAACGACTTGAACTATGCGCTACACTATTATCCGTTATTTTTTATGATTAAAGTAATGTCATTTATTAATTTAATACTAATTAAAAAAAAACGTATGTGACAAATAATGTAATGCATAGTTCAAGTCGTTTGAAATAGTAGACGGGTATAGTCAGGTTGGTAGGGGCCGTCCGCCCACCTATCTCCAGTAAAACTTTTTTACGAAATCTAATCAGTATAATTTTATTTTCTTATAACTACGCTGTTTGTAAATGCCATCGTGTGACGCAGTTGTTGTTTTTTTATTTTGGTTTACTCTTTTAAATTAATTCCCGAGTAGCTTAAAGAAACGAGCGAAGTGGAGAGGAGCTCGGCCATCAATCATTCCGCCCCCAATCCGTCGTCTCGATGAGTTTTATAAAGATTGTAACATCGATTTTTCCGCTACTTCCGCGTAATACCTGATCGAGGGGCTGTTTTTTTCTTCTATCAATGTCAGAGAAAACTGAGATATTTGTAACGTAACACTGAAATGATGGAACGGAACGGGGGATGAAAATAGTTTTCGTATAAAATATATGATTTATGATGTAGGTTAGTGTTTCATGAGGTCTAATACGCAAAATCGTGTGTGTTAAAGGGCACTGTAATGGTTAATTTGGTTGTAATAAAACTAATTTAACAATGACCGAATATGTTATAGATATAGGGTGGAGATTGTGTAGCAAATAAATTTAATAAAACCATTATTTATGATTTTTACAAAAATTGCTTGGGCACTTCGATTTTAATTTTAAATTGCCAATTTTTAATGAAAGTGTCAATTTTTTTTCGACCAATTTTGAATGAGAGCAATGATAGCTTTTGATTGTTTAATTGAATATTATTTCACCTTTCGTGTTTTTCTGATCAATGATCAATTTTTTCTGTAATTAATTTCAATGAAATTGATCATCAGAAAAACACGAAAAGTGAACTAATATTCAATTAAACAATCAAAAGCTATCATTGCTCTTTCAAAAGTGGTCGAAAAAATTGACACTTTCATTAAAAATTGGCAATTTAAAATAATAAATTGATCATTCGGGAAAAACATCCCCACATACTCATTCTCAGGGGGTCAGTCTAAATGGGGTTCGCGGACCAAAAGGTTTGAGAAACACTGGGGTAAATCGTTCTATTAATAGCTGTTTTCGTTTATCACTCTGGGCTGGTACTGGCTTATTGTTTTCTTGTTTTATTTGTCGCTCCCGATGTGCACAACGCGAATTTCATCTAGTACATAATAATACTTTTTAAATTATTTTTGTGATGTACTGTGAAAATTACACAACCTGAAAATTAGTTTATAACTTGTTTTCACTAACAACGATCTGCAAACTCGACATAAGTTGCTATAAACTCCCGTAACAACTTCATTGATTTTCTTAATTAACCCCTCGCGAGAAACTTTACATGCACACGCGTTTAATTCGCTGACTAGCCAGAAAGAAGCTCCTACCTCGTGGATGTCGATGCCGTGATTCAAGGACCACATAGTTTGGAAGTAATCCTGCATGCGGTGTTTCAACTCCTTGGGTATCTGATGTAGAGTTAAGAAGTCCTTCAGGTCTCTCCACTTTGTGTGGTACAGCGAGCGTCTCGAGTACATCCTTTGGATGATTGCGGTCACGTTGCCGAACACAACAGCGTGCATCAAAGCTGGCGGAGGAAAATATATATATATATATATATATATATATATATATATATATATATATATATATATATATATATATATATAAACGATGTCGAGTGAAATTAAAAAGAGCAATGAACTCACCCCCGATCAGCATGAGGCAGATGCTGAAGATTTTCTCGCTGGTTGTGTTGGCGCTCACGTTGCCGAAGCCGACGCTCGTCAGGCTGGAGCAGGTGAAGTAAAGGGCGGTTACGTAGGAGTCTGTGTGGGATACGTTTGTTATCGGGAGCTTTAATTTGTCGGCCAAGTTGTGAATCCAACCTGTAATTTAATATTTATTCATGCCGTTATTTTAATATCACACAAATTTGTTCGCGTATTCTTATATAAATATGGTAACTCATCGAGCGGTATACCTTTAGTAACCTTAGTGTATTGGGAAAAAGTCATGAATTACCGAGGATTATGGTTAGTTTTTCAATTACATATACTTCGTTTCTTGTGATGTGTAAGTGACGTCAAAAACGATCGCTCCAAGGAAACCAAAGCTTTAAGCCCGTATGACATTATCTAGTTTTTTATATCGTTTTCGTTGCATACAAACTATATAGCGTCATACACACATGTAGAAAATTATATAGCGGTTAATATAATAATATTAAATTCACTTACTAATTAAAAAAAAAAAAAAAAATTATCAATAACAACACCGTAATATATCAATTCTTATATATACAACGATATAGGAAACTAGATAATGTTATACGGGCTTTATAGACATTTCAAAATAGACTCCCTGGTTATCAACATACATCTCTTTTCTTTATATATATATATATATATATATATATCCGCTGGCCTTTTCTGCCACAGTGTGGTGTAAAGGTTTGAATTTTCCTCTATTATTTTATGATTTTTTTCCATTCTCTTCTATTTATTGCTAGTTCTTTTGTTTCCTTGCACTTTTTTCCTTTCCTTTCTAATAGTTCCGATATAGCTTGATCCCATTTTTTCCTTTGGTCTTCCTTTTTTCTTGTTTTTGACTTTTGCTGTACATTCTTTATATTATTACCATTTGATATAAATATAAATATCCAATATTTGCGTTATATTTTTCTCTCGCAAAAAAAAACGGTTTTAATTTTATTTGCACAATCCGGCTCACATTAAATAACAAATTAATCAACATCAGTCGACGCTCCGGTGGGTTTTTAATCAACGCTGGTTTGCGGCTCTTTTAAAATGCGCACACAAACAAACGTGAAACGAAAAAATATATTTTAAATACATTCTGCAAATAAATAATAAACTCGCGCCACTTGTTGTTGCAACATCCGCGCTGCAGTTTCGTAAATAGTGAATGTAGTCATTTTTCATCCAGTTGTTTTAATATTTTTTTCCTTTAACTTACACTGACGCTGTTGGGTAATATTCTCTCCTGGGGAATTCTTTTGGAGTTTAATGCGGGCACATGAAATGTGGTGCAGTAAAGTGCAATTGATTTAATTATTTACAAGTGGGAATGAAAATTTATAATGGATGGAATGTTTGGTGAGAGCAGAACTTCTATTAATTTTCATTTAAAACAACTTAAAAGTTGAAGGATACTATCGGGCTTTTACCATTCTATATTTCTGTAATTGGCATATTAATGAGGGATTTAGGCTCGGTTGTATAAAGCCATTGCCAATTGTATCAATGATAAAGCAGATAACTTTCAAGTTGTGGTCCGTGGCGCAGTAGCCAGTATCATTTATCTAGGCAGTGGCCCCCTTATAATGCTCTGTGCAGTGGCCTACGGCGATGGTCTGAAGCCATTGCGTACGGAACGTTGGTGGTTCGAATCCACCGCTAGCTAAGAATTTTTCACAAAGAATTAACCCGGCTAGCATATCATGGATGTTGTATGAGGCACAATATAGGTCCGTGAAGGGCCGCAGTGCACACAGCCCAGGGGCGGGGGCTGTACTCACCGTAAAAAAAAGTTAATAGCCAATTCATGATCCTAATCTCACTTTTGACTACTTTGACAGCTAATGCGGCGTTGCCACATATAGACAGAGGTACATGAGGCTATGAAATGAACAATTTATGTAACATCATACTTATAAAATCACGGGTTATAGTTACCTCGCTTTTATAAAACCGAGCCTTTTTAATTTTAAATAACAGTTTTCATGATCAAAGTTTGGTTTGTATGTATTAGCTCTACAATTACGACAGTATACGGGCATTACTGTAGTAATTGTAGAGGCAATACATGCAAATCGAGCTTTGATTTCATCAAAATCCCATAAATATTATAGATTCCATAAGCTACTGAATGGACAAATTAAAAAAGTTATTGTGACAGAAATTAAGTCATATATCCATAATTCATTTTCATTTTTTATGACTTCGACGAATAAAAACAAATGACAGTATACAGTCATTTGAAATAGTGAATGTTATTATAATATAACTGTATTACTTTAAAATTATAGTTTTAAATTTTTGAGATAAATTTCAATATTTATTAATGAAATGATGTATACATACCAAGATCCCAATTAAAGTCGTGCTTTTCCATCTCTTGATCGGCGATAACATACCAAATGCAGGCCAGCCAATGTGCCACCAGTGTGAAAAATAGCATTAGTAGCGTGAGAATCATTGCGCTGTATTGGAAGTAACGGTCCATTTTCTGCAGAAGCCTCGCAAGCCGTAGCAGTCGTGTGAGTTTGATTAGATGAATGTTGTGATTACTAAAAGTGGATCCGGGCCCTGACTACTGGCAAAACGCACTTATTACTACTTAATAATGTAAATTAATTATCACAAATTACATAATAACTTAACGTAATGCATATTGGCTTTACACTAAATCTAGCATGGTGACAATGGTGAAATGCAAATACGCTCGGAGTTCTAGTTTTGCCATTAATGTATAATTGGATGTGATACACTACTGTAATGCATATATTGAATTATATAAACTATTTCCAGTATAGCAACTACTAAAACCGCTACTTTATAAGATTAATATAGAGAAATTAATATTTTAACTAAATTAAATTCTCGGTACTGCTTCAAAGCTCGTATGACATTTTCTAATTTTTTACATCGTTTTTGATGCAGACACAAACTACATAGTGTCATACACACATGTAGAAAATGATATACCGACGGAATAATAATACATTTATTTAATAATAACAACACCGTAATACACAATGTTAATTTTCCATTTAGAAATAGTTTAATATATCAATTATTATATATAAAACGATATAGGAAACTAGATAATGTCATATGGGCTTAAAATAGATAAATTATTTGATTAAAATGTTAAATTTATATTCATTATTTGTAATGAGTCGTGAGGATTGATTGTGAACAGTTTGAGTAAATGACACAAGGTTTAACCCGTATTACCTCTCCGCCGTACACGGCGTACAGCAAATCGAACGGCAGTGCAGCCAGCACGTCAACAATGAACCAGGTCCGCAAGTAATTGAGGGATATGGACCTCCAGTCAGACACCACTTCGCCTTTCCGGTTCACATACGTCGTCCTGAAGTTTAGGATGATGTCTGAAAAATAGTGCAATCAATCGTGATTTAAAAGCACGAACGAACGATTTATTTAATGAATAATACAATTAAAAAAAATTGTAATACGAAATATTTTTCGATAACAATACCTTCCTTATACAACAGTGTTGTATTCGGAAAGTAATAATATAATATATATATATATATATATATATATATATATATATATATATATATCTAAAAAATAATCAAAAAATGAAGGGAAAGAACATGGGAAGAATTTGGGAAAACACTAGAATACAACTTTAACGAAAATAAAAAGTTGTTTTATAGAATACTAAAGAAAAGCAAGAACGAGAAAGTACAAATAATACTAAGGCAACTAAAGAGTAAACAGGGAACAATAATAAAACAAGATCATGATATAATGAAAAGATGGAAAGAGCACTTCGAAGAGCTTTTGAAGGAGGAAACGATGATAAGCACAAACGAAGGAAATGAGAAAGCACATGTGGAAAATATTCTGAACGAAGAACCAAACAATATAACAGAAGCAGAAGTAAAAGAAGCACTTATAAAATTAAGAAATGGTAAAGCAGCAGGCTATGATAACATAAAAGCTGAACAACTTAATAATATGGGCGAGGAAGGTGTAAATTTGTTAAAACAGCTTCTAAACACTATATGGAAAAGAGGAAAAATTCCAAATGACTGGGAGAAAACAGTAATATTCCCAATATACAAAAAAGGAGACAACAAAAACTGCAATAATTACAGGGGAATATTGCTAATATGCACAACTGCTAAAATTCATGAGGTTGTACTAGAAAGTAAATTAAGACAACAAACAGAACTAACGATAGAAAATGCACAAAGTGGCTTCAGGAAGGGCCACTCAACGCAGGACCATATATTTACACTAAGAAAACTGATGGAGAAAACAATGGGCCATGACAGTAAATTATTCATAGCATTTATAGACCTGGAAAAAGCGTTCGATAGAATACCAGGAAAAATTATGTGCAATATATTACAAAAGAGGCAAATAAGCAAACAACTACAAAGAGAAATACCAGGTATATACAGAAAGACATACAATTACATAAGGTCAGGAAATCAGATATCACAGGAATTTATAACCAAACAAGGACTAAGCCCTTCTCGGGTCTTTCCGCCTATAATAATATATTTTTGTAGAATCAGTACTTTAGTCAAGTAGTCAAGAGGGTTAAACTGCAGTTTTAATACTGATTAAACTGATTAAAAGAAACTTTTGAACTCTTCGTATTGTTCTTAATATACAATGCCTATTCTTCTCGGCGCGAAAATATTTTTAAAACAACGAACTTTTGTCAAGCGTCAAGCGCGATGTGATTAGGGAACTTTTCGTTTCGTTAACGCATTTTAATGAGAACGAGCCTGCGAGAGATTCAACGCAAAACAACAATGAGCGGTTTATTCACCTGGGGTGGGACAATTTACAAAGACCGCAAAGTTAATTTCGTGTTATTAAAAAATGTGTGAAAGGAGTGAAATTTCAAACATAAATTTTTTTACATAAATATTGCAGCAAATATATTCTGTAAAGTCCTAGTTTTATAAGAAAAAAAATTTATGCAAAAGAGGTCGTATTATATATATATATATATATATATATATATATATATATATATATATATATATAAAATACTTTCTCCCGTTTTAAAAATTTATACTGACATAAAATAAAATAATAAATCAGGAGTCGATTTCATAGGAATATTTCCCATAATATTATTTATTGTGAGAAACTAAATAATAAGAAATAAATTGTAAGTGAATATGGTTATTTTGTAGGCATAAATAATCTAAAGGTCGTTTTAAACAAGACAATTTCTTAGCTCAAAAGTTGTTCAAAAAATGAATTCATATATCCTCCTCCCATACAATTAGTCCTTGACAAATAGAACGCTATATATTTTTCGATTCGATCTACCATCCAATTCAATATTTCAAATATATATATTTCTATGATACGAAACAATTTAGATTGACTAACTTTTGAGTCAAGAAATTGTCTTGTCTAAAACGACCTTTAAATATTCCTTATTTAAACTGGTGGTTGTTCCGTCTACTTTATTAATGATTATTATTATTAGTATCAACCCACCGTAACTCTTTTGTTTTAATTATAACATGTGCAATACGATTCAAAATAATTAAATTCCTATTAATAGCCTCACAGATACTGATTATTTTCCGTGGTGGCCCTCGCAAGCGGAAGAAATTAAACGTCAACACCACGGTCACATCGTGACCGTGGAGCCGGACGGATGGGAAGACAAAAAAGTTGCGCGCGCGTGGCAGCAAAAAAATTAATTGGCCGCGTCGAGAAAGTTTACATTTAATATTGGGATTTAATTAAGCGATGATGGTTTTTCTTTCTTATAAATGTAATTATTGCAGGCGGCGGCTGGGGAGGAATCGAGACTCCCTTTCCGAGTTTATTAACTTATCAAATATTGATCAAAAAGAGATTAAGATATGATGAGGGGTTCGTGTGAGTTTGCGAGCAATACATTGATTGAATGAAAAGTAATTCACGTAAATTTAGCACTTAATCAGTGGTTTCCCTAAAGGTCGTTTTAGACAAGACAATTTCTTAGCTCAAAAGTTGTTCAAGAAATGAATTCATATCTCCTCCTCCTATACAATTTGTCCTTGATAAATAGAAAGCGTTATATTTTTCCACTCGATTTACCATTCAATTCAATATTTCAAATAATTTGCTGTATGATACGAGACAATTTAGATTGTCTCGCATCTTGACTAACTTTTGAGTCAAGAAATTGTCTTGTCTAAAACGACCTTTAGAGAGCGGTATCTTAAAGCGACCGTTTTTGACGTCATTTTTACGCCACAAAAATAAATTTACGTGTATATAAACGAATATGACCCATAAAGAGTAATACCTCAATGTACTGCAGAAACGCTATGAATTACTATAAAACATTGTGAGTTATTTAATTAGATATACTTAAAATAATTTTTTGTGATGTGTAAATGACGTCAGAAGCAGCCGCTTTTAAGCTATCGCTCTCATAGGAAACCAGGGCTATATACTCATGCCCGTATTCACCAAGATACCATAAACTTATATATTATTATATATATATATATATATATATATATATATATATATATATATATATATATTTATATTTATATTTATAAAACCTTCTCGACGAATTAGTACCTTGACGTTGGTGAGCAGGCTTAATCAATATAATATATATATATATATATATATATATATATATATATATATATCTATATATATATATATATATATATCTAAAACGTCATTGTGACAGAATTACCAAAACAAATGTCAAACACCTTCAATGACGCTTTTGTTTGGAGCTTTGATGATACCTTTTGTTTAATTATTCAGTGTTTCCAATAGAGAGACTCGAAAGTAACTACATTCCCTAGATAATGTATTTATTGTTGCTATAACAACGAATACTTATGGGTTCAATAGCTATTGATACATTTATGGAACATTGGTGAATACTCCAATTAAATATTGTATAAAATCCATGAAATAAATTTGATTAGATCCTTCGACCCGCACGTTTGCACTGTCAGCATATATGTTATAACTGACGATCGGCTTCAAAACATTCTTATTTATATTATAGGGATGATTTAACTATTAATAGGAAATTATCACAGCATGGATAATAATAAAATATTTATGGAAACCAAAATTATATTAATAATTCTGTATATATTTATATAGATTAGTGATTTATACAATTTCTATACTTTGACTCTCTGGTATCGGGCCCTCTTTCAGTTCCAGCCATCGCGTCAATAGACTGCACGTCAGCCCATGTTTCGCAACACAAACTTTTACATTTCACCTTTGAATAAAAATGGCGTTTCGATATTTTCCAATGTGCGGCCGTCGAACTGGGATCAAATTAGATTACATCAAGTATACTTTGAATCCATGCGATTCGATGTTGGGATCAATATTTGCGTAAACTTATCCCTTTTGGAGACGAGACAGGGCTGCTTGCAATATTCTGAATGAAAACTGTTTCTCCCCATACAGACACTGAGATATAGAATTTTATAAAAGACTAAGTGAAATATTCTAGTCATTCGACAGGGTATCATGAATCAATTGCTGGGCAAAGGATGAAATATTTATTGCACGACGGATAATGAATAAATTCATTTGAAATAAGTAAAAAATCCTTATTTAAAAGATTGCTATTAATCCATACTTAATACTCTTATAGTACTCTAATGCCCGTATACACCATCATCCCATAAACTTTATAGGCCCCATAAGATAGATAGATAGATAGATAGTTTATTTGTGTCAAACAATACATTGTATTTTACACACATTATAAAAGCACCTTGTACGATTAATATTACTGTCAATATTTTAGAATAATGACAGTATTACTGTACTATAATATGTTTAAAATGTTCATTAAGGTCGTTTTAAACATGACAATTTCTTAGCTCAAAACTTGTTCAAAAAATTAATTCATATATCCTCCTCCCATACAATTTGCCTTTGACAAATAGAACGCGTTATATTTTTCCATTCGATCTACTAACCAATTCAATATTTCAAATAATTTTCTGTATGATACGAGACAATTTAGATTGATCTTGACTAACTTTTGATTCAAATTGTCTTGTCTAAAACGACCTTTATTCTAAAATATTGTTAGTATTACTCATTGTGTAATGTATATTAATGTTGTAATGAAGAGTATACTGATTTTTATCCGGATAATTTATTACTTGATAAATATGAAAGAAGGTTTGAAGCAAATGTTGACAGTACTAGTATTGACAGTATTATTGACCGTGTAAGGTGCCTTATAGAAGGAATTAGCTATTGAATGGATAAATTGACATCGTCATTGATTGACAGAATATGCCAAAACAAATGACAAACACCTTCAATAGCGCTTGCAATTGCAGCTTTCATGACACCTTTTGTTTAATTATTCAGTGTTGCCAATAGAAAGAATCTAAAGTAACTACATTCCCTAGATAATGTATTTATTGTTGCTATAATAACAAATACTTATGAGTTCAATAGCTATTGATAGATACGAACGTCAGTGAATACCGGGGTATTACAATTAAATATTGAATAACACATGTAGAATATGCCAAAACAAATGACAAACACCTTCAATAGCGCTTGCAATTGCAGCTTTCATGACACCTTTTGTTTAATTATTCAGTGTTGCCAATAGAAAGAATCTAAAGTAACTACATTCCCTAGATAATGTATTTATTGTTGCTATAATAACAAATACTTATGAGTTCAATAGCTATTGATAGATACGAACGTCAGTGAATACCGGGGTATTACAATTAAATATTGAATAACACATGTAGAAAAGTGGGATTCGACCCTGCGACCTCCACTTATGCACTGGCAACACTAAAATCGTAACCGACAGGTCGGTCGGCTTCATAACATTGTCTTTTTTTTATATTATTATTTTCGATAAAGTGTACGTCCTGGGCACCAGTTTTTGTACTGCTTACAAGCACCATGAAGAGGTTAAATAAATAAATATTATAGCCATTACTCTTTCTACATATTTCAGTTTTAAATTAAAAAATGAAATATGAATATTTCATTTTTTAATTTACTCATGTCTAATAATAAATTAAAATATAACGCTACAGTATCAGCATTTTAGTATTAATGTTTTGATGATGTTAGAAACAAAAATTGTAAACAGTTTTTATACACAGGATGTTTAATCCTCGCGCAACTCGAGCATGACATCGATCGCCCCCTTGAAAAACTACACCGAGCGATGTGAAAGATGAGTGGTTGCGCATTTTTTTTTGTGCTGCCCTGAGTACGGCGTGGCGTGCATTCCATCGGTAATTACACGACATTCAGGCCAGGCCAGCTCACCTGTTCAATTTATTTACGATGCGATTTAAAAAGCGATTTTTATCGAACTACGGAACTCCTTTATAATAGTCTTTATGTGGATATAGTAATTTGAAAATGTCACTCCAGATCTTGTAAAGGGCATCGCCACAATCTAATCGCAATTACATCAAATTTCAATTAATAAAATGCACTATGGTTTAATTATCACAAATGGTCGTTTGGACCATGATCGACTTGCACTTGGTTGTATAAAGTAGATAACTCTAGAGTTATTGATTCAAACGTCACTTTTGACATATATTGCGACGTTGCCATACAAAAACATAGGTACATGAGGCTATAACATGGAAACAATGTATGCAACATCTTGCAATATAATCATGGGATATAGTTAGGTTGTTTTTATACAAGTGAGACTTATAATTATTACTAATATAATTTATGCTATATAAATAATTGTATAGCGTAAATTAAATAATACTGTAATTAGTAATAGTACTGTAACAATTAAGCCCTGATTTCCTAGGAGAGCGACCGTTTTTGACGTCATTTTCACTTCACAAACATCGTTTTAAGTATATGTAATTGAATAACTCACTAAGTTTCATTACGTTTTTGCAGTATGTTGTGTTATAACTCTTTATGGAAAACCGTATTTGTTTATATATATATATATATATATATATATATATATATATATATATATAATATATATAATATATATATATATATATATATATATATATATATATATATATATATATATAATATATATATATATAATATATATATATATATATATATATATATATATATATATATATATTGGTTAATCAACATTAATGATGATCGGAGCTCTTAATATAAATGAAATTAATAATCGTCTTTGATTTATTTAGTTCTATAAATGTAAAGTAATTATAACCCGTGATTATATTGTTAGATTAATCAATGATCTAACAATATAATCACGGGTTACAATTACTTTGCATTTATAGAACTAAATAAATCAAAGACGATTATTAATTTCATTTATATTAAGAGCTCCAACATATAGACGAACAGAACTCTGCTTATTGAGCCATAAAACGTCTTCCTCTGTAATATTTGTGCGTTATATTCAGGTTTGGAGCGTTGTAGCCTTCCGGGCTCCTTTAAATTCGCATTAACGTGCTGCGGCATCTCCGCAGATTAGATCGCAAGATAATGAAACAACTTGTTGAGCCCGGCGCGGGAGGCGTCGGATGGGAGAAGTGGGTCATAGCCCCGGACAAATTACACCACCAGAGAAACAGAGACGCGGGGTTAGAGAGAAAAAGAGGGGAAGATTTAACTTCATCAACTAGTCCAACCGTGGCATCATAATTATCGGAGACGTGAAAAATAAATTTCAAGACAATTAAGAGTTTCCTAAAGTAGAATTTAGAACTTCTCCTGAATTTTTATACATACATGTACAATTTCACATGTATAGAAATTCAGGAGTTTATGGCAATTCGGTAAAACTGTGATAGAACATAGGCAATTACCTCTACCTTATTATCTTACACCAATGCTGCTCAATTTTAAAACGTTTAAATTTTTATAGACATGCAATACATTACGTGAATGGCCCATAAGAATAGAACATTTTGGTGAATACGCCGGGCGATCGAAACTAATAAAATAATTTATTTTAATTACAAATAAGTCAATAATAATATAAATTAAATATATATATATATATATATATATATATATATATATATATATATATATATATATATATATATGACAATACTATTTTCAAGAATATAATTTTAGAAGGTGCTCCATATCAGTCTACATATACCTGAAAAGAGCTAGTGCATTCCAAATGATAGTTAAAGCACAATCCGCCGACCCGTTCGTTCGTTGTGGGACATGTAGTATATACATAGAGGGTGCAAAATAAGGAATAAATTCGATAAATCCTTTATTTATGATTTTTGCAATAATTAAGTCGTCAATTTTTATTTTTAAATTGCTAATTTCTAATGAAAGTGTCAATTTTTCCAATCGACCATATTTGAATGATTTACGGTAAATATCAGGTGATTAAACTCCTCATAACATATCCCTTTACCGGTGGAAAAGTCTCACTAATAGCCCTATATAAACATACACGTTTTATAGCTATAATTAACTCGCCTATAAACTATTAACTACAAAAATTAATTAATCATTTAAGCAGTTAAATTACTATAATTACTTTAGATGTGTTTATTTTAGATAGATATCGTAATTTTTAGTAATGAGATTTTTGTTATTGATTCTGTGAATAGTCACCCATCAAACACAATTTCCAATCACATACTCTGACAAATTAAAACTTGCCATTCGTTTTCGGGAACAACATCAAAGCCAGCAATTTTTTTAATTACTCTGCATTTCGAACAGTTTGCTGGCTGTTTGTTTTCCCCTTGGGGGGGTTAAAAATAGACTCAGTTTGCAGTCACCTATAGTACAACGTGCAATCTAAACAATGTCAACACGTCAAAGAGCTGCGAGACGTAAGAGACGCGACAAAGCGTTCGTAATATATGGTACGCTGTTTGTAACTGATTGCAGAAGTGTGAGCAATTTACTAATGTTGTTGTGGGTGGCGATGTTAATTAGAATTGATATTCCCCACTTCATTGCCTAATTACCAATCGATCTAAAAAAAAACAAATATTCGAATTATTTACTCGGCTATATAAAACTTTCGAGTTACCTTTCAATTTAGTGCTTCTAACCATACTTTTGACAACTTTAACACATAATGCGACATTGCCATTTATAAAAAGACGTCCATGAGCTTATTAAATAGAAAGTTAAAATTAATTAATCAGCATCTAACAATATAATCACGGGTTATATTTACCTCGCCTTTATACAATCCAGCCTTAATATAATAATAATTATTATTACAAAATTTTCAATTTACTCGAAGTTTAAAGACATCCCGACAATTTGTATTAACAGAATTCTTTTTACAAGAAAAAAAATATATGTTTGGACCCTTCTTTTATCCAAGGAACGCGAACGTAATTGAATGCCAATGGCAGACGACGCGCGCGCTTCAGTTTTAACTTTGTTGCCGGCATGTCTATTGTGAAATTATCAATTCGACGTCGACCGCGTTAACGGACAGATTGGATTTGTTACGCATTGTTCAAAAGTGGGCTTTGTGTGGTCGCGAAAGAAAAACACATTTATCATGTGTTGGCCTGATAAGCCCGCATGGGGTTGACAAATGTACCGTTCAAACATACATTAGCACTGTATTCACCCAAAACAGATTGTGTACTGTAATATACATATAGTAAGAGCGTACTGTATCTCATTAACAGCTGTCCCAGTATCGATTGCATGGTTTTCATCTTTCTATATCACTATATCTTATATTCAGAATTTTCAGACTTAATTTCGATTAACCCTACTAGTCGCTCCATGGCGTGCTGTATCGCTCTAAGTTTAATAGTCGTGTGCCGTTTGTTAGGTGTACGATGTAGAATTGAGTACAACGGGAGCGGCTTGCACGACAGACAATAAACCCCGGAGCTGCACATAGTAATAAACGAAAACAGCTTTGATAATACATAAAACATTCCATTTATTAATGAATGAAATTATGTATATTATATTTCTGTGGTTGGTGATATTGAAGAGGAGTTTTTTTTGTGAGGAAAATACCAATAAAGGTCTTTTTTTGTTTATGGAAAAAGTTTGTAAACATTCAAATATCAGCTTCTGCTAAATAACCACAAAATTGTATTTCTAGCATTGGTTTTTAGAAAAAAACATTTATTATTAAATCATTTACAACAATAGTCAGTGAAATAAAATTAAATAAAGATGAACATAATTTTGTATCTCTTGTTTGGTGACCATTCCCAACAATGAAATATGAAATTAAACTAAATTCTAACTATATTTAGTCCTTTTAGCTCTCCTAGGAGCGTGGGACACCATACAGGGTGTTTATAGGGACTTTTTCTAAGTGGCAACCTTAGAAAAAGTACCTATAAACACCTTGTAGGGTGAACCACGCCTCCAAGGAGTGCTAAAAGGACTTAATATAGTTGAATTTAGTTTAATTTGACTAACGTAATTTTCTTTCTTATGTTACTTATTTACTCAGCTCAGTGGCCGAGTCGTCCGTCTCGTACTGAGCATTAAGGAGCTTGAGTTCGATCCCCAGCGGGGAGCGAATTTTCGTGAAGCACCTTTCACATCTTTTCAGAAGTTTTCTGTGAAGTTAAGGTAAATACCGGGTGATTAAACTCCTCTGAGCTTCTCTTTTGACCGGCGGAAAAGCCTCACGCCTAATAGCCCTATAAAGTTTATACAGTTTTTCAGAGGTTTTCTGTGAAATTAAGGTAAATACCGGGTGATTAAACTCCTCTGAACTTCTCCCTTGACCGGCGAAAAAGCCTCACGGCTGATAGCATTATAAAGATAGAAGTTTTTTATTACTTATTCCTTGCACTGTTTCCTTCCATTTGATTTTGTCATTTGTCTCTATTTTTATGTTGTTCTATGTTTTACTTATTTTTGTATGCTCACGATGTACATGTTTTTGCCAAGTAATTTGAGTTCTACCTCTCTCTGTATTCTAGGGCTATCCTAGCTACATCTATATTTTCTTCTCTTAGCGTATGTCTAATCCATTTCCATTTCTCCCTTTTAATTGTAGTTTGTATTGGCTCTATGTTGCATATCTTCCAAAGGTCTTCATTGAAGATTGTTTCATGATAGCAATGATAGTATATTTTTTTTATTTATTTAATGATCTTGATCTGATTAGATTGTAAAAATTTAATCAATTTCACTATAAAGAGATAGTAGTAAATACTATCTCTTTATAGTTACTAAATTGATTTCATTGTGATCCTTAGTATACACCCCAATATCGTTTATGCCTGGGTAAAATATAATATCCGTATTGGAAAACACTAAACACACTTCCTATAAATATTCAATTCCGCCTACCAATATAAAATCGCTCCTGGTTTCATTTACTGAACTTATTGGGCGCTACGCTAGCGGAATTCATTTACACAGCAAACAATAAAAGACAAAGACAGCCATACTAATCTCATGCTTACCAGTGAAAAACAGCGCTTCAACGAAAACGTCGATTACGACGGAGGGCCGTTCCCCGTCGTCGTGGACGAAACTCGCGTTGTAGGGCACGACGACAGCCACATAGAAGGTGGCTATTAAAATGAGCCAGTCCCAGAAACTCTTGAACATGCCGTAGTGCGAGAGGATCAAGCGGCTCTTTTTCACGGCCGCCGTTTTGTACTCGGGAAGTGGAGCAGGTGTGGAACTGAGCAGATTCTGTAACAAACAATTAAATATTAAACAGCAGTACCAAGAAAGCTACTTTAAGACAGGGGCAATGAAACTTATTCAGTAGACACTAGAGTTGCTTTAGTTTATCCTTTCTAACTGCCCCGAACGATTCGTACTCGTCGCGGAAAGATAAAACGGTCATCACAACTGTTTTCTTGGAAAATGGTATACAATTTCCATAATTCTTTTTATATTTATTTATTAATTATTTAATTAAGTATTAAGTTTTTTGAGGTAATACCAATGTTTTCAGTAAAGTTTTGCATTTTTACGATTAAAAATGTATTTATTTTTTATATTAATAAAAGTAAGGATTTGTCTATTTTTATAATTAAATTCGAATGGCGAGGATATGACCTAGTTTCTAATAATGATACTTACATTATTAAGTTTGAGTTTGGTTTTGATTTTGTCCTGCTTGTAATGCCCGGAAAGCTGGTAGAGAACGGCTCTGGATCTCCGGCGTCCGTAGTTGGCTGGCGGCGCCTCCGGGTCCAGATTGCCGTTGGCGTCTGCAAGGAGGCAAGAGTCAGCACCGCGGAAGCGAGCCCCGAGTACCGCCGCTGCACATAAACGGTTACTACACTCGAACAAGAACGGTGCATGACTCGAAAAAAGACGATAAATATGTACAAAAAAAGTTGTGTGTTTGTGAGATTACATGCAGACGTACACAAACATGGGGTGGGTTGCAAGAGTGTATTTTGGGGAGGGGGTGGATGGGTGTGGGGATGCCCCGCGGCTCTAACCGCAAAGGGGAGACGGTCAAAGGACTCGGCGCTGAACTCAATTACACAAATTCGCTAAGCTAAATTTGAACCGGTGCTCAAACATACAGAAAAAACAGAATGGAAATAATGCACTTAGATGTTATCTGTGTGGAATTAACAGGTTGTTTTTGAAATGGATTAGATGGTTTAACTAATTCATATTAAATTTATTATTATTGTTAATCTAAGTGTGTTATTATGGATTTTAACAGTTATTAAATCATTATTAGTATATTTACTACATAAAGATAATTGGTTATTGTTATTACTTCTTATTATGGATATTAACAGGTATTAAATCATTATTAGTATTATTTACGGTAGCAAGAGAATTGTATGTTTCTCTTGCTACCGTAAATAATACTAATAATGATTTAATAACTGTTAAAATCTATAATAACAAGTAATAACAATAACAAATTATCTTTATGTAGTAAACAAATACATTATATACTAAATGTAACCTCTTGTTCACAATGTACATATGTGTGAGATATTTAAAATTTGATGGTGGATGAATTATACAATTTTTTACATGAACCTTAATTTACATAATTTCCACCAGCATTCGACGTTTATATTTGTTTGTGAGTATTTAAAATGCCTCCTCCGACTAATAATGCTGCCTACTATGAAATACGAGCTGTGATTGTTTAAAAAAATATTTGATTTTTTAAATTTCAAAACAAACATCCCTTATCATATATATGAATAAATATGAATGAACAAGTTTATTATAAAGAAGAGACAACCGAAATATTAAACAAAGCGTTACAAATTTCGCTAAATACAGACGCTATTGTTTACCCTCAATATTCTAAACAAAACAGTAACAGTATTATAACATAATTACATTATAATAACCACACAAAGTACTTTGAAACATTTAATAATCGCCTCCACCCAATTAATCACCCTTACAATAAACAATGTAATCTTGGGAGCGCGATAAATTCCAGTTTGGGGGGTGCTCGTTCCGCCGCCGCCGCCGCCGCCAGCCCGGGCGGAATTGATTCACCTCAGCGTTCATAAATTGAGAAATATTCCCCCCCCCCCCCGATTACAATGGTCCCGCGATGAAGGGAGCATCCGCCGGAATCGATACGGGCGGCAGAGATTGGGGGATGGAATTTTTTTCCACGCGATATGCATAGTGGAATGAAGACGAAATTGAAATTGGGCGGATGTTTGTTGCAAAAAAAAGACCTGCTCGTATTACACATTTATAAATAATGGACAATTAGTTTAAGAAATAAACAAATAATAATATTGGATGGTAATAAATAGTATATAATTACTATATATACTATTTATTACCATCCAATATTATTATTTGTTTGTTGTTGTTGTTGCCGCTTCTTAGTAACTTTCTAAATCTTATTACTAAAGTAGGGTTCTTCATACTTTCCTGTTTCTTATCGTTTACTTCCATCTTCCTACTACGGCCTATTGAAGGTCTATTCCATCTCTGGAAGCCATGTAGCTCTCAGTCTATCTCTACTTTTTGTTTGCTAGGCCTATTTTTGCATTAAAATCTTTCATTAGTATTTTGGAGCTTTTTCATGATGTATTAAATTTCATGGTACATGTTATTTACTTCTGCCTCTGTACAATGACTTGTAGCAGCATACACCTGGATGATGTTGACTGGTAGTGGATACTACTACGTATTTATAGCTGCAATAATCGCTTTGACTCGGATAAAAAATTGCTTACGTTTCTTGGTATGATTTTATTAACAATTATTCCCACTCCAACTTGTTTATATATCCAAATAGTAAGTATGTTTACTCACTGATGCGTCGTTGGTTTGCTAGTGACCATCTCATGTCGCTTATGCCCACTGTTGTGTGTACTTAAGCGACACCCGATTGTCTGGACAGACAAGTCAATCGGTCGTTAAGTCACAACGAAACCCTAATTACCTACTAACCCATTAGAAAGCGTAATTAGGACGACACAGAAGAGGACAGAGTGGCCAGAGTAGCCCTCAACGAGACAGTCGCGGAGCGACCAAGAAGACACACACAACATAGTCTTCACTCAAACAAGATCCACAACTTTTCAACAACACAGCAATAGTTTTCGTCCTCCGTCATTGAAGTGTTGGCAGCGATGCTTCCAGTTCCTTCCGACGACGTTCTAAGAATTAACCAGTTGCTATTCAGTGGTGGTTCCTCTCAGCATTGGCAGCAACTGGACCTCAGTATTGGCGTCATCGGCTGGATCTTCTCCATCGTTACACATCATTTTGGTGACATTGGTGGTCCTTTCCATCAATCCATATCACCACTATCTTTACATTCAGTCTTTCCATTTCCTTTATAGAATTATATATTTTTTCTTGTTGTACCATTGTTTTTACATTCCACCGTGTCACTTTTATAAATGGTTCTTTATAACTTTCTTCAATCCACTTTATCTGAGTGGGGCAATTATTACTTCTGGATATTTTGAATTTTCAAGTCCATGAGGATTGTACCTAGGATATCCCTTAGTATATTTAATATGGTGTTTTTTTGTTGCTTTCCACATTCTATACCGTTGACCAGAGCTTTGTTCTTCCACTTTGAGGAATGATTTCTCATTCCAGGAACAAGAAAGTGCCCCATCCTGTTAGCTCCTCCTCCCTGAGCTCTTGGCTATTCCCGATAGTTTGTTTATATCACCAATCATTCCATGTAGGGCCGCTGTCTTAGCTTGGTGTTAAACTGTTACTTCTCAGGTTACTAGTTCATCCTATTTGGTCTGATGAGCGGTCCCCTATCCGTCCGATGGGAGACTAGCAACTCCAAAATTTCATATAGCATTTTTTTCTTTATTTGGTATTCTATTTATTTACTTATCATTCTTTCCATAATTCTCAGGTTATCCTCGTGTTTCTTTGTCATGATCATGATTTCTGCTGCATACATTAGGATTGATACCAAGATCAATCCTTATGTATGCAGTATAAATAATAGGAGTCATTATAATTACTTACTCATAACATTTAAGTTATAAATTAGTTCTTCTATAAATTAAATTAGCACTCTTGCTACTATTACTTCTACTAACTATACTTTCCGACAGTATATTAATCAATTTCTCTAGCAAATACTCCGCGCGGTAGGCGGCAAAGGAATGAAGAGGCAAGGCATTGCCTCTACCGTATTCAACCCGCCATCTCGGTATTTATTTTATGTAATTGGTTCTTCGATAAACAAACCGCAGGCAGCGAACGCTTTCTTATCGGATATTATTAAATCGCAATTTATAAAGTGAACTTTCAAACGCAAGAGACAAAACTAAATGGGGACACGATGATTAATTTTGAACGAAATTCATATGATTCATATGATATATACATATATATATATATATATATATATATATATATATATGTATATATAATATATAAGTCATATTTACATTAAAAAACAAAATTTTATTTGTTCTTCAGCTACTTGATTTCCTAGTTAGACAGATAACATAAAAAACTCTTTTATTATATTATTTTTAATATGTTTCTAATAATAATAATAATAATGATTTTTAATTCTCTTTAAATACATAATTCTATACATATAAAAACTATATCAACATTTTTTTACCGTAAAAACGAAAATAATAGAATAATAGAAAATAGAAATATGGAATAAATTTTGATTTAGTATTTTTGTGTGTAAATGTTAATCGTATATTTGTTATTGCTCTTAAATCTTATAAGTTATGTGCACATATGGGTCATAGATTAATGATTAATTAAGGCGTAAATCGACTAACCCCGCGCGATTAGCCCCGGAGGCCACAAGCCACAACGCCACAACAGTTCCGGAGGCGCTTTGTCGCGCCGCCATCTTATAAAATAATTACTGATTGCAATTTGCAGCTAATACAACATTAATTTAGAACATGTTCATAAGATTTATATGCATCTAGAGAGAAAAAGAGATGTATAAAATAAAATAATGGTGTTTCTATAAGTAAAATAATTCCTACAATATGAGATTTTATCTGAAAGATACTAGTCTGAATTAAATTTTACTATCTAGTAAAATTTAATTCAGACTAGTAACGTATCTACGTTAAGAAACTTGAACTAGTTTCTAGTTTCAATGATTCATATGCTTGTACTATGACCAATCACGTACTCCGCATGTTATATTTTGTAGTTCTCCTGAGTCGTAGTTTAACCCTTACTAATAGTAGCTTATGATTCGAGGTGATGTCTGACTCTGGGTATGTTTTTGTGGATGTTATTAGCTTCTGAAATCTTTTGTTGGCCATTATTCCTTACACTTTATGTATACTGACTTTGTATAATAAGTTTATATATTTTTTCTTTTTGTTCTAGGTACGTAAATCTATCATGTTGGATTCGTCTTGATGCAGTTATCGTAAGTAGTTTATATTATTACTTATGCATGAAGCTGGGGGTCTATTCTTAAGTTCATACTGGTCTGCTACCCCCTATGGCAACCAACTAAACAACTGTGGGTCTCTGTACATGCCAGAATATCTATTTACAGTCTTTTCATTTCCTCTACGATGTTATGAATTTTCTCCACTGGGTAATACTCTGCATCTTCCAGGTTCTCATTCTTGTTGTGTATATAACCCCCAGCCGTTCGACTCACATTGTGTGCCGTCGTTGTCTGTGGTATCTGTGTGTGTGTATGTCTGTCGTCATTCGGACCTAGAACCCCCTTTCTTTATACATACATATAGAGGAAAGTACAGAAACAATCCATTCAAAGGTTGTTTTTGTACTTTTGTCTTTATTGGTATCTCTTAAACCTGTCCTCCCCGGATATACGATTGGAAGACTTAATACTCGAACGTATCATCTTAAGATTAGCCATGTCCATGGTAGATTTACTACGAATATCCATGGATATTTACTGTAACGGTTTCGCGTCGCCAACTCCAACCATCTACCTATAACCAATATTTTGGTTGGTTTAAGAGTGATTTCTCGTTCTAGGGGCAAGATAGTGTCCCCTATTTTGCTAGCTCTTCCATCCGTAGCTGTTGGTTAGCAAGAGTAAACTGTTTATTCGGACAGTTGTTCGGTTTTTCCACATCCACACAAAATTAAATATCGAGGCGGCAAGTCAAAATTGGTACTACAGCGTTTGCACAGACGCTGCAGTGCCAATTTTGGTATGCCTCGATAATCCAATACCTCCTACCGCGACCTGAGGATACGTCTAATGGGGGACTGACCTCACAGGGTTAGTTGAACTATTCATTTGATAAAGATAATGCTTTTATAATATCGTTAAACTAAAATTATATGGGGTCCGCATACATTTTAACTGGTGTAATTCTGTCTGAGTAAAAAATAGCGTATTCTGCCCTTCATCCTACGCATCTGCGACTATAAAAGGATTTTTTTCTGCACAGTGCGCATTGTTTATTATTTAAAAGTTTCTTTATAAAGCCCCTGATGTAATTGCGTTGAGGCATCATTAGGGGAGGACTACGAGCTCTTTTAAAATAAATAATGATATATACAAAAGCAACACACAAGGAGATGCGTAAATAGAATTAATTATACAAATTTTAACAAAGGGATGAGCTTTGCATGCAAGATAAACAGATATCCAGAGCGTTAATAATTGTGAAAATGTATGTAATTACAAAACTGAGACAAATCAACTATATTTTTTTTGGGTACATATTAATAGTAATAACTGATTGAATATTCGAGAATCAGACTAACTACAATTTTCTAAAAATAACGTGATAAAAATATAATCTACGTATTGTGGTATCAAGGGTAGCCATTTTTATTTAAATAGGCATTTCGTTTTTTTTTACATTTTTAAAACAATTAACATTGATAATTTGTTTTATTTTTTTAATCAAACATTTCCATGTAATCATATTACACGGTCACTAATAGCATTGCCAACTGTATTAATGACAGCTTTGCTCTCATAGACCTTATAGATAGTCATTAGAGTTTAAGTGTCATTAATTCATGCAATTAATCATGGTTACACACTTTGATTTGTCTATAAAACGAAAGAATTTGTGGAATATAAAAATGTTATCTAGCATTTTCAAATGAAAACACTTTTAAACTATTCCGCAAATAAAAAGTGTCCAGTTTTAATAATTGGGCGCTACTTGTGAATGTCAGCACCCGTTTCCGTTTTAAAGCTTTTCCGCCAACAGGGCGGCGCTCGGTAAGCGGCTTTGTTAATAAAAACGGAACGCGTGGAATTAATCCGTTTTTGTTGTGCGAGCGCGCCCGTGCACCGGTGGTAGCTCATTTCAAATTAAATCCGGATGCGTTTCGTGGAAATTTCCAGCCTAATTTTAGATTATATACAAAATTCACATTCAATTTTAATTGAAAAAAAAAGAGTGACTTTATCAATATATATTATATATATTTCAATTTATAATATGTGTGTAATCAAATCACAATTCTTTTATTATTCATAAAATCTGATTCTATTTAATAATAACCGTAGTATACACTATGAACGCGTCGGCGGATTTTGCTTTAACTATCATTCGGAATACTACAATTCTTTTCAGGTATATGCAGACTGACTATTTTTTTTAATGACATATATGTTTTCTTACAAATGCCGAAATAATTTTGTTTAAGTAAAAAATAACGTATTTCTGCCCTTCATCCTGACTATAAAAGGATTTTTTTTGCACAGTGCGCATTGTTTATTATTTAAATGTTTCTTTATAAATGGACATATATTTTTTCTTACAAATTCCAAAAACGATATAAGAAATAATGGGTCTAAGTGCAAAGATTTTTGAAATGATGTCACATGGAAAAAAAATGATCGAGATTTTAAAATGTTATAGAAAAATGTTTTTGTTAAATAGACAAATGAAATAAAAATCATGTGTATGTAATATTTCTATTGTGCACTGTTTACAAATTTCATGTCAAATTTTGACTGTAAGCTGCTCACTGATAATATATAGTGATCAGGTTTTGTCGAGCTGACAATTGCTCTATAATTTAAAAGGGAATTAAACTAAATTTATTCATGCAACTATAACGCTTTTATTAAAATAGCAACGACAAAACTTTATGATAATTGAAGTAATGTACTGTGGGATGGCAATTTTAAAATTGGGGGTAGAGTGGTAATTGTAGTGTTGTAAGATTAAATGAAACATGCATAACATGCGCTGTGTAATCTGCCATGTGTTGCAGTAATTAGTAGCACACTGACACAAAAAAAAACAGTAGGGTGATAAAGTGTGTGGACGCTTACCGCTGTCGTACAGTTCCGATTCCGACATTTCCGCCATTTTCGTGTGAGTAATGTCCTTGTGGGACGCCAGAAACAGGACCACCTCCCGTTTCTCATTTTTAATGGGCACGATGTCCAACAGGCACCAGAATGGCGTACCTGAAAGAAATAGAATAAAGCATAATTAATCTATAAATTAATACAGAATTTAGATCTGATACAAAACAAAATTATATCGTACTGTAAGATAACAAATGTTGTTTCCAATTTTCAAAACAATTTTTGAGATAAATGTATTTTAAAGATGGCCTTAGTTCCAATAATTTAAAATAATAATAATAACGTTTATTGTCCAACAGATGACTCCACTTAGAGGACAACAATATATCATTTTAAGTATTATGTTAGCTATTTTTTTTTAAATAATAATTTGGTTTGTTCTAAACTCAAACACGATTAATGGAGCGTTATAAAATATATAAGGATCAATTAAAATCTGAAAATTGTCATTTTGGAAGTTGCAACGTGTGTCTTCTCACAGTGTGATATTTTATGTTGTTTATACGAGGATGGTCTGAAAAATATCCGACCTCACAACGATACAAAACATTTTCTTTCAAGATTTATTTTAATTTTCAACATAATCTCCTTGCGAAGCCACACAATTCTCTCAGAGATGCTTCTACCTCATCAATCCGTCCAAGTAGTAGTTGGAGTCTTTGTCAGCAAAATAGTTGCATACGGATTGATTATCTGATTTCACGTCAGCATGTTCATACTACATCCTATTTTCTAGGTCACTGCACAATTTTCTTCAGTACTTCAGCACATTCCAATTACAACATTAATTCAACCTGAACTTTTAGTTTTAACCCAATTACCATTTGAAATCCTCGCAAACAGTGTGAAATTAAATATTTTAATTGGCGCGAACCCATTCAAAAAAAAACACTCAACGTGCATCCTCTTAATTATCAATTTGCAAACGGGTGTGTGTGTGCGCTATTCAGTTTTCGCTCCGGCTTTAGATGAAAAGACTCGTTTATTATTCGGCTCGGCCTTTTCAATTTCAGCTAGTGCCGCGCCCGTTGTTCCCAGTTGTTCCGGTGTTACTTATGCGAATTGCTGGAGCGCGCGCGTTTTCTAAACGGTAACCTTAATGTGTGTCCGGGAGGGATGGAAGTTTGAATAATAATAAGTAGAGGAGCGAGATGTAAGGGATTTGAGTTTGGATGGTAGTTGGTTTTCATAATCTCTAATTGCTAACGAAATTGATGAGATGGAATCTTTTAACAAATGAAAGTTACAACATAAATATATATATATATATATATATATATATATATATATATATATATATATATATATATATATATATATATATATATATATAATAATAATAATAATAATTATTGGGGGGCTTGAACCCATGTCACCGAGTGAAACTTTTGAGAAATTATTAATTAACATATATCTGGTGATTCTTCCTTCAGATAGCCGTATACGGCAAGAAGTCCTTCACTATTTATACAATAAAAATCGACTAGTGATTTTGAGTACGTTGAGTAAGTTATAAAACTACAAAAATTACGTTTATTTGTGAAAATTTCAATAAAATTTACATTATTCAGGCTTGACCATCACTGATTTGTTGCATTATATATATATATATATATATATATATATATATATATAAAAGATTTAAGAAATTTAAATTTATGATATAAATTTCAATCACAAGCGCTAGAAGGTGTTTGTTTTGGCAATTTCTGTCACAAAGACGTTTTTAATTTGTCCATTAAATAACTTATGGGACCTATAAAGTTTATAGGATATTTGTGAATAGGGGCATAAGACTTTGACACATTGTGCGACGTTGCCATATATAAACTATGTCTGTTTATATATAGCAACGTCGCATTATGTGTGTAATTAAGTTTACAAAGCTTAGGCGCACCCTAATTCCTCTTCAACCCATCTAATTGTATAAGCACGGTTTATAATTATCTTGGTTTTATACAACCAAGCCTAAATTATCAAGAATACAGATGGAATACAGTGTAGATTAAAATGTAACTTGTAAACATAAACAACTGTTACAATTTCAAGGTATAAATATTTGTCTCGGCTAAAGATGCACAATACAATTTTTAATTAAAACACGCGCGCGAAGTTTAACCTCCACCGACAAGCAAATACCAGATTCAATTTATTCGCATAAGGCAGCCCTTCACGAACTACAATGGACGCCTTTTGCATTGCACAAATAGAGCCGTCACAATATTTTAAATTGATGCAGCAGCAAAAAGTGCAATAACTATTCGCTGCGTGGTGATTTAATTGAGGAGTGGAATGGAAGGATGCGCAAAAATCGAATGAAAGAGTCGAGGAATTTAAATAAAACTCGCGATGAGACTTTAATTTTAGAACCGAGGGTTTTTATTATTTGACTACTGAGTTACAAAACAGTGCGCCACTTTTTTGTAACTCAGTGTAGATAGATTTTAAAAAGGAATTTCCTTACTACCTACTTTTGTTAATTCTGATATTTTATCTAACTAGTTTTCGGCAAGAAACTACCCTACTGTTTCTTAATAATATAATAATAGCATTAACAGGGCATTAATATGCTGTTATTGATTTTTTGTTGTCCCAAACACCTAACCGTTAATCAATTCTATTAGACCTATGCGTGGTTTAAATTTATTTGTTTTTACATTCCACCCTGCCACTTTTAAAAGTGGTTCTTGTTCCCAGTTTCTTATAACTTTCTTCAATCTACTCTTCCTTAGTTATCTAAATGGGGGAATTATTACTCCGGGATATTTAAAAAAAAAGACCTTTATTGGCATTTCCCTCACAAACCTCAACAAAAATATGCTGTTGCAGGAGACGAATCGTATGAGTATGTGGTGGGAGTCGTATGTAAGGGTTGTGAAGTTTGAAGAAAGATTGCAGGAATTGGGTGAGGAAAGACTGGTGCGGGAGGTATGGATGAGGTATAAGAGTAGGACGGAGAGTGGTTGGAGAAAGGATAGAGGAAGGATGTATGAAAGAGTGGGTATGTCTATAGGATTTTACCTAGGATTTCCCTTAGAATATTTAATTATTAATAATATCCATACAATTAACAAAGGCTATAAGATTAAATGTTTTAATTTGAATTTATCGATTAACTATCGAGTTGAATTCTTCAATCGGATTAATTTTCTGTTCAAGTATTAATCGGCGCATCAGTTTAATTGCCTGGCCGCTATGGCCGCTATAGCGACGCGGCGCTCCCCCTAATCCCTTAAATCGTGCACGCGCGCTTAATTTTCGCATAAACCTGCAACGCTCCTCGGCTACAAATTAATACGCCGATTAGCGTCAATCAATGGAGCGAGCATAAATTTAATTGGAACGCCCTCCATAGGCCCAACAGCTATATGAATTATATTTTATATCATTTACTTAGTCCTCATAAATTAAACAATATTAAGTATTAGTTTGGCGTAAATCTATACAGAGTTCTAAATTAAAATTATTTTAATGTAATTCATGGAATAACATGGACACTTTTTGAAAATTATCTGAAATGCTGTCTCTGTCTCAAATTATGGTATATATTATTTTTGTTTTAATTTTGTCCTAATTTATGGTATGCACAACAACAGTGATTCACAAATTGTAATCCCCAAAAAAATCAAAATGTAAAATCTTTGAATTGCCTCATGTGGTGGCTGATTGCTCATCTCTGCATCACCTACACTAGCTACTATTTTGTGTGAACAAAGTAAAATAATACGAATCATTCCATACAAATATTTATAATTTTAAATAAAATATTCCTCCAGCCAAAGTGATCTTGTTTTTATATGGACTAAATCTCAATTCTATTTGCGTCGAAGATGTTTTTATGTGTTTACGATGAAGATCGTGTGTCATTCTAATACTGCGCATGGGTAGAGTCATCAGTCGTGACTTACAGGTGCATTGTGCGCGTACTGATGTCCATTTGAGTGAAGTAATTTAATTAGTTCTTCGGTTTTAATTGTGCGCGTGTTAAATACGAGTGGTGGACTTTGTGAGGAATTAGAGCCGTCACACATTGCATTAATCTGATTACGATTTGAGCGTTTTTTGTGGAAAGTACCGGTGAGTTTTTATTAGAGCCATTTATATTTAGCATGCATCATTTCAATTGCCTAATTTAACTTGTCACAAATTATCTTAATTATTTGTCTGGGTGTTATTTAATGTACTATGGGCCGTATTATCTATTAGGCAACTGTCTAGAGACCAGGTAACTAGTACAAGTGTATTTGGTGTCGTAAAGGTTAGGTGAGCTAGAGAGCAACGCATTTGATTGAGACTACGTAAATTGCAATGATAAGAAGACAGCAGGCGCAGTCTTGAGGCCCTTAAAATCACATAGTATATATAAGGCAACTTGGCCCTTATTGCCACCCCCTCTTATGCGCTCTCAATATATTTGATACAATGTATTGTATGTTACTTAAAATTAATATTCATTGCTCCAAATGTGCTGGTGATTATAAAACTGACCTTTAAAGGCACCTTACACGGTCAAGAATACTGTCAATCCTAGTACTATCAGTATTTGCTTTAATCTTCCTTGAATATTTATTATGTTATCAATTACCCGGGTAAACAACGGTATTCTCTTCATTCCATCATTGCTATACCTTACACGATCAGGAATACTGTCAATATATTATAATAACAAACATTTTAAACATGTTTTCCTTCATTAATACTGTTATTATTCTAAAATATTGACAGTATTATTGATCGTGTAAGGTGCCTTATAGAGTCATATATTTGTCACTTCAACATGTTTAAATTAAAAATATATAAAGTACAAATAGTAAAAAATATTTACTCTTGATCTAGCTCAAAGCTTACTGCTTAGAATCTCGTTATGTGCATTTTATAGCGAAGGTTCAATCCCCAATTTTTAGCGAAAAATGTGTAAAAAATCTATTATATCTAAGAGTTGCTAACGGTATTTGCACACAAAATCTAGAGCTGAAAGGGTTAATCAGAGGTTATTTATTTTAACTTCATAGAAAACATACAATATACCTGTCAATATCCTTTTTTTTAATTGTGCATTTATAATCACCGCAATATAAAAATAAGTTGAAATACCCATTTTATAGCATAACGTTCTTTTTCTCTCGCTCGCTGATACGGAATTATTACTAAATCTTTATTGCTTATATAAGAATAATAATATCTATCTATGTAAATATTGGAAATTGTATTTGTGTTTAGCAATATTCGTAGCTAGCAGTAAGTGGGAATGGATTAAATTGCTAGTATTAAAATACCAAGCGCCATATAATTTAATAACCAAAAAGAATTACAGACACACACTACGTGACAGAATACCTAACCAAGACATAAGACAAATGTGTGACGTACAGGATATAGTAAGGTGGATGAGGCAGAGACGACGAGAATGGAACCAACCCATTAACAGAATGGAAGACATCAAAAATCGCCAGAGACGGAAAACCACACTCTAAAAGGCCCCCAGGCAGACCACCAAAGAGATGGAGGGATAGCGACATCACAAGCAACTCCTTAAAGCTGGAAAAACAGGCTGTAAGCCTATTTCAAGGAGCAGGAGAAGAAAACAAAGAATTAGAAAGTAGACGAGACCACAACTATAAAACTACCAATATTTAGGACAGCCAATACAATAGAGCTACTGGCGATTTTTGCAATTCTGATGTCTTCCATTATTATTTCTTTGTATAAAGTAATTATATGACGCTTGGTATTTTAATACTAGCAATTTAATCCATTCCCACTTACTCTAGCTACCGAGGATAACGAAAGAGTATTGAGGTCAGGAAAGTAAGTTTATCTATATAAGTATTTGAGAAACGAGCATACAAAATGGTAAATTGGTTGGTATGGACTACCCATCCCGCCCCACATTTTGGTATATAGTTTATTTCACGGAATAAGACATTTTTGAAAATTATTTGAAATATCTATGCGAACAAAGGTGAGGTAAATTATTTGTAGATGGGTTATAGTTAATTCTTCTTTATTAAACTCAACCTGATTTCTGTGTTTTTAGAGCCTGTTGTTCAATAGTCACCTAAACTAAGGTTTAATAAACTTGAGATTAACTTGGATTGTGTTGCACATGCGTGAGTTACCAGCGTATATATATATATATATATATATATATATATATATATATATATATATATACTATATATATATACTATATATAGCAAGATCAATATATTGCTATACGTACTGTTTTTCTTGTAGAATATCACCTCCAACTTCAACTCGTTCTTAGACTCAAGTGCCTTATCAATTTGCGATTTGTGCTCGTCCATCGTGTCGGGCCCGTGCAGAAATTTACAGGCACAGCCCTTCTGCATAATCTGCGCCCTCGAAAACCCCGTAAGCTCGCAGAAGCCATCTGAGCAGTAAACGATGGGGTAGAGGGTGGGCACTTGAGCATTTCCCAGCACAAAATTGCTGTCTGAAACAAACAAACAAAAAACAAATATTAATATACATTTATTTTGCTATTAAAGATGTGTGCAAGCAAAATAATATTCTTAAGGGCCAGTTGTTCGATAGCCAGTTTAAACTAGCTTAAATCGAGTTTAATGCTAAACACAGTTTAAAATAAAATCGATGTGTAGTGTTTAAAGCGCTTGACACGCAATGCTTTAAACTGAGTTTAGTGTTATACTCGGTTTAAACTAGTTTAATCGCCTATTGACCAACCGGCCCTAAGGTGTTTATATGTGTGAATTCACCTCTTAGCAATCTACAGATCTATAATTCGATCTTGTTAGATATCATCAGTGTAGCTCAGCTAGCGAAGGTGAATGTACAAAATCTCAAGAGATTTATTTATATACAATGTAAGGCTTTGTTCTGATATCTCAAACACTCTGCTGGAATATTATTCTAATGCAGGGCACGACTCGGGGATCCAGATGGTACGAATGAATATGTTGACGGATTTTACCATGGTTCCGCCAGATGGCGTAAATATTTCTCTTTAGAGAAAAAGTTTCTTTATTCTGATGATTTATGCCTACATGTATCTTTCTTATTTGTCTACATATATTAGGTCTCGTTTTAGTGTTTACAACATTTGGAATCAATTGACGAAACGACCTTTAACTGTTACATCAACTGAAAGTTTAGTTTTGCTTACAAATATTGATTTATTCTTCAATAATGATGGTGGATATTAATTTTCTATAACGCAAACAGTGCTAAGTTCTCACTGGCCAGCTTGCGAATAATTCAGGCCGAGGGATAGCTCAGGATCATTTGACCGGATTAAACTGAGAGCAGTTTACAGACTATGTTTGTAATTAGGAGATCTAACAATCTAGAAATCTAGATATATAGATTGATAAGAGGTGAATTCATACTTATATTTTTTACAAAATATATTTGTTTACTAATAACATAAACAAATTTAAGTTTAGAAAAAGGTAGGCAGGTAGAGAGGTATAAAAATAATTTTATATTTTAAGAATATATGATAATATATAGTAGATTATCATATATTCTTAAAATATAAAATTATTTTTATACCTCTCTACCTGCCTACCTTTTTCTAAACTTAAATTTGTTTATGTTATTAGTAAACAAATATATTTTGTAAAAAATATAAGTATGAATTCACCTCTTATCAATCTATATATCTAGATTTCTAGATTGTTAGATCTCCTAATACTATTTATTACAATAAATTCTTAAAATATAATATTATTTTTATACCTCTCGACCTGCCCACCATTATCTAGCCGTAAATTTGTTTGCATTACTAGTTTATATATTGGGCAAGTATCGAATTAAATTTAGATTTTTTTTAAACTTCACTTGATCAATTAAAACATAAACATTACTTCTCGTTATCATCACCAGATTGAAACCGACAGGCTTTGTGGTAAAAATCAAAGTAAGAAAATCCTGTTTTCGCAACAGGTTTCTCTGACAGGCACACGCGCGTCGCGACGCGCTTACATCCGACCTTGTGCCGTTTACGATTTCCTCGCGATTGACGGGCGCCGGCGGGCTGAATAATCGCCGATCTATTTTCTGTATCGCGCAAAAAAGCATAAGTAATCGAGGGCGATTACAGTAGAGGTTGTTTATAAAGGGGAACACATTTTATTCTATTTTGTTGTGGAGTATTTGGGGGGTTGTTTATAATACATATACTATGTAAAACCGCTCATACTAATAAATTAATTATTTATTAATCAGAGTAAAAACGTTTGAATCAATATATTGGAATAACGCCCATATTCACCATTGTTCCATATCAATAGCTATTGAACCCATACATTAGTTGTTATAGCAACAATAAATACATTATCTAGGGAATGTAGTTACTTTAGATTCTCTCTATTGGAAACACTGTACATATATTTAAACAAAAGGTGCCATCAAAACTCCAATCACAAGCGCTATTCCAGGTGTTGAGATTTGTTATGACAATTTCTGTCACATTAACGTTTTCAATTTATCCATTCATTAGCTTATGGGAACTATAAAGTTATGGCATGTTAGCATCCCATAAACTTTATAGGTCCCATAAGCTATTGAATGGATAAATTGACAATGTCATTGTGACAGAATATGCCAATGTCAAAAACCTTGAATAACGTTTGTGATTGGATGACACCTTTTGTGTAATTATTCAGTGTTTCCAATAGAGAAAATCTAAAGTAACTACATTCCCTAGATAATTTATTTAGTGTTGCTATAACAACGAATACTTATTTATTCAATAGCTATTGATAGATTTATGGAACGTCGGTGAATACGGGGGTAAGAGTTTTAATCTATTTCTAAACAACTTTGGACTAAACAAATACTTATTTACTTCTACTAAAAAAAGTAATTACGCAGTTGTTCGCTCCAATAAAGTTGTTTAGAGATAAATTAAAACCAGCAAAGCTGTCAAGGCTTGTTATGAGTGATGTCAATCCTTTTACAACTTACATTTAGTTATATTTACATTCGAATTTTGCCAGTTAGAAGAAATTTTAGTTTGTAAATTTGTAAACTATTACTAGTGGTGTTTGGTGGGCACAATATCTTTGTACACAATGTATTTATATCATATTATATATATTATATACTTGCTTTTTCTTATACCTCTTTGAGATGTCGAGGTTGCTTTTTATTACATCATTCCTTATATTAACTAAAGCAGATTAATATCTTAATATCTTTATATTATGACCATATTATCAATATTTCATTTTTTTCCACATTTTATAATTTTTAATAATAATTATTATTTATTTCTGTTAGCAGTATATTTATAGAGAGTATCCTGCAACGAACGCGTCGGCTGATTGTGTTTTAGTTGCTTTAACTATCATTCAGAATGCTACAATTCTTTTCAGATTACATATATCTGAAAAGAATTGTAGCATTCCAAATGATAGTTAAAGCAACTAAAGCACAATCAGCCGACGCGTTCGTTGCAGGATACTCTCTATACATATACTGCTAACAGAAATAAATAATAATTATAATCACTGATAAGGAGCACCTTCTAAAATTATTTTCTTGAAAATAGCATCCGCCGACGCCTTCGTTGTGGGACACTGTACAAATATATGTACAGAAAAAACCAAAGATGCATCATTTTTCTAAAAGTCTCTGTGATGAAAACACCTTTGTTTAGTAATAAAACAATTTGGGTGTATTTAATTGATACTTTATTGTTGTAACTACATTTTGTGATGCACAACTCTTGGTGTTGTGTGTTTAAGCTTATGATGTATACTGCCGAAGAATGCACCCCTTCAAGGCCATATGCTGTTCCTCCCCCGTCGCCGATAAAACAAAACTGTTTGCATATAGTGTTGTCGGATGAGATGGGCGTATTATATTAAGTTTATAAAACAGTCACATTACTGTTCAACTTTTATATTCATGATCTTCTATAAATCTACTATAATAATATTTAGTTTGTGACCGTATCTTATACATAATGCAAACATTAATTATTATAATGTGTTTGCTTGTTTGATTCCCGACTTCAAACACTTCAGATATATTCTCCGAGGACCCTTAGTTTCTGCTCTCGTCGCAGTTATAGATCATAAGGGTCAAATGAATCCGAAAGAGATGGAACGAACTGTGTCTTGTTTCAATTGCGTGGCAATGTCTACGGGGTTGTGCGACGACGAGACGTCACTATTCATAAGAAGAGGGCTTGATATTTGATAAAAGTCGTACGGGTCGTCGGTTCGATATTGGAATTGCCAAGGCGGAGAATGAATTTATTTTAACGTGTGTCTCACTCAGTTCTACTCTTATTAATTTCTAGTTTCACTTGACAATCAATTTTAACATGTTAATATACCCAAAGCCGTGAAAAATAGGAGGGGAAGTTTAAAAAATCCAAATGGAAAGTTAACAACAATGTATGCAATATTTAAATTGTTAAATATTGCATACATTGTTGTTAACTTTCCATTTGAATTTTTTAAACTTCCCCTCCTATATTTCACGGCTTTGGGTATATTAACATGTTAAAATTGATTGTCAAGTGAAACTAGAAATTAATAAGAGTATATCTCGTGAATGTATTGACATTCACGAGATATAGTTAACACGCTTTTATATAACCTAGCCTAAGAGATTGCTATGCATTAAATCATAACTCTTTATAAAAATAAAAATATTTAGTAAAAAATTTAAATTCCTATTACATAACTAATTAAAACCGATTTTACAAACACAAAATTAGCATAATATAAATTGTCACGCTTCATAAAATATGCATCTCCCATGACGCCACTGTGGACAACAGCGCAGCATACGATAAATCACCCCCCGGGGAAGATTTAATCCAGCCACATTTGCACCAGCGCCAGCGCTGCAGTTTCCAATAAAGCCGCGTGTATTAATCATTTTTCCGCGTTTTTCTCCAGCACGAAAATAGCACGGTTTAGTGCGCCGTTTTACCTCCCCCCGCTCGGTTCGCCACTTTTTACGAGCGAACCGCCGCCGACGGCAATTGCAATCTTAAAACTGACCGGACGGCGCGGCGATAACGATAAAATTGTTTGACGTTTTCTATTATTGGCTAGTGTTGACGGGAAATTGATGAAACATAAATTATTTTAGGAGACTGTTTATTGTGTAACGTCATGAAATACATTTTCATTCAGGATCAGTAGAACTATTGCAACTCATTGATTCACCATTTGAATTTCTAGTTGATATTATAATTATTGATGTTATGCAAAAATTATTGAAGTTATTACTAAATATAATGGTTGAATATTTAGTTAAATAAATGTTAAATATAAAAATAAAACTGATAATTAGCATGATTATGACTTGAGTATTGTTTTCTGTACAGTACACATAAAAAACACCTTCTCAAAATCTCATAAATTAATATGTATATATACAGTGTAGTTTTAAACAAGAATGAAGAAGAAAATATTATGTTAAACTATTCATCATTAAAACTGAATCATTTTGTATATTGCCACCACTTTATTTACAACCCTCGTATAATTTATTTTATAAATATATAATAAATATTTATAAAGATTATTGTTTTCTGTACAGTACACATAAAAAACACCTTTACAAAATCTCATAAATTAATATCTAATATTTATAAACAATTTATTAACACGTATAAAATTAATTTTTATTGATCCAAAATATCAAAAAAGTAGAAAACGTAAAATGTTTTGATGAAAGTGAAAAATATCAAGGTGGGCACCCAATTACCTTGACATTTTTCACTTTTATCAAAAATGTTTACGTTTTCTACTTTTTTGACATGTTGGATCAATAAAAATTTATTTTATACGTGTTTATAAATTGTTTATAAATATTAGATATTAATTTATGAGATTTTAAAAGGTGTTTTTTATGTGTACTGTGCAGAAAACAATAATCTTTATAAATATTTATTATATATTTATAAAATAAATTATACGAGGGTTGTAAATAAAGTGGTGGCAATATACAAAATGATTCAGTTTTAATGATGAATAGTTTAACATAATATTTTCTTCTTCATTCTTGTTCAAAACTACACTGTATATATACCTCCTACTCGCTTTCTAACAAAGAAGGTGTCAAACTTTAACAAAACAAATTGTTTTTTTTATTATATCGAAGCAAGGTAGATGAAATAACTACTCTAAACAGGTATTGTAATCATTTCATACCCGAAATAGCTGCAGTTAAACGTTAACTATCAGAAATTGCAATCAAACTATGTTTGTTTTTTCCATGGCTGTCCAAAATTAGTAATCTTTTTTATACCAAGTTTCATTCAATTTGCAGCTTTTCCAAAAAGATATAATAAGAAATGACTTGTGGTTTGTGATGTGGAAGGGCAGTGAGGGAAATGCCAATAAAGGTTCTTTTTTTTAATAAGAAATGACTTCTTATGTGAAAGTTTGACACTCTGTATATTTGTTAAAAAGCTATGAACTATGTAGTTTTAAATTAAAACGACGAGGAGCGTATTGTATTAAAACATTAAACATTAGTTGTTATAATGGAAATTGTTTTAAATAGCTAGATTTAAACATCATAATTTATTATTGTTAAGTAATCTTATTTACGAGTTAGTAACTATCAAATATACGAGGGTTGTAAATAAAGAAGGAGTGGTTATTTATTTATAACCCTCGTACATTTGATAGTTACTAACTCGTAAATAAGATTACTTAACAATAATAAATTATGATGTTTAAATCTAGCTATTTAAAACAATTTCCATTATAACAACTAATGTTTAATGTTTTAATACAATACGCTCCTCGTCGTTTTAATTTAAAACTACATAGTTCATAGCTTTTTAACAAATATACAACCCTCGTACATTTGATAGATACTATCTTGTAAATAACATTAGTTAACAATAATAAATTATGATGTTTAAATCTAGCTATTTAAAACATTAATGATGCCTGTTTTAATCAGCCAGAACTATTATACAAACTCACTTTGCTGCTATTAAACTGCAAACGAGCTTATATCACTTATATGTTCCTTGAGACCAATTAGTCAGATACTAAGAAGCCTGTACGTGCATCGTAATGCCATTTCGCATGTAACATTCACACTATATTCGCTAATTGGCTGCTTAATTACCCAGCCGGAGGAGTGTAATAAATTAATCTCACACTTCAATTGAAATTTGCACACAGATTGAATACAAATCAATTAAATCTAAATATTTGAACATAATTCCTTTATGTATCAAACTCATTTAAATTATACCCATTAAGTGGAGACTTCAGGATAAGAAAAACTGACTAATTGGAAATTGCGAACGAGCTGTGGATTTATTTATATGGAATTTACGGCGACTACTTCAGTCTGGGTTCTGTTGAATCGGAATAAATTATCAACAGCGATTTTATAATCGCGCGCTCGTGATGTGGCCCTTAAAGAAATCGTTACGAACTCGGCGAATGCAAAATTAATTCGTCATTATACAGGGTGAATTTTAAATACTTATAACTAACAAAAACAAAGTTTATTTGGGATATTCAGGTCATCACAAAAAAAAACAGCAAACTCTGTATACCCGTAACTTCGACCTACTACAATCTTCTGCAGATTTACATGCCATTGCCATCTTCTCTTAAGGTCGTTTTAGACAAAACAATTTCTTGACTCAAAAGTTAGTCAAATTACGAGACAATGTAAATTGTCTTGCGGTCGTGCGCCGTCGGTTGTAAGGGCCTAGGTAGAATTGTGCGCATTAGAAGCGGCAGATAGAACAAGAAACAAAAAGCCCGCCCAGCCCAGGGTGATAAACGAAAGGCACTAAAATATACAAGTGTGAATTGACTTCTTAGCAATCTACATATGAACCTTTTAGAATGAAAATGGTGTAAGTTACATTTGAATTGTTTTGAAAAGGAGAAGAGTTTGCGTTTGGTATTTATGTAAATCGATGTACGCAGTTACATTTTTATTTATGAATAATTTGATTTCTAGTCTGTAACTGCGCACGTCGATTTACATAAATACCAAACGCAAAATCTTATCATTATCAAAACAATGCAAATGTGACTTACGCCACTTTCATTCTCACATGGTCATATCTAGATTGTGTAGCTCAACTAGTGAGGGTGAATTCAAACAATATCTCTATTACCATATGGGTGTGCATTGTTAATATATGTGTCGCCAGATGGCGTTAGGCTTTCTCTATAGAGAGAAAGTTGCATTATTTTAAATTATATAAAGTTATTTACAAAACGTCTAAAACACGACTAAAAGAAATATTTCTACCTAATTAAAAATCCTCTATAATAAAACTTTTGATTTAATTCTACTTCGTTGTCAGTAGTCTGTTTGTGATAGCTCTTATTAACAGAAACATCTCCCGTAAGTTTAGTTACAAGTAAATTTCACATGTGGCTATTACATGATATAACTCTCACATGCAAATAGCTACAAAGCGCAACAGTACGGTTTTAACGCGCGAATAATCGTATTTACGTCCTTTTAATATTTAGGGTGGGTGAATTATCCGGCTGTTCGCGAGCGTAATATCCCGGGGCGTTAAAACAATATTCCGAAGAACGCCACAAAGGCAGCAGCCCCATTTCGCGCGATAAAAGAGATCCATTAGCGGCAACATTGTTCGGCTCGTGACCACCCACCCACGGGCGCTTGCACACATGCGACCAACCGCCACCACCGCCCCCTCGGCATATTACTACGCGTGCGATCATAATTATGGATTAAAACAGATGTGTCAGGGGTCACTTCAATACAGATTATATTAACTCTGATTAAAATGAAAATTATGTTTGTAATATACAAGCTATTTCTTGTTAATTACACTATATTATAATAGTTGAATCAAAATAATGTTTAAAACTACCCTCATTTATATAGTTATATAAGACTATAGATCTCTAGGGCGCTTTAACGTTTCAAGCTGTTGGTGGAATTTGGGGCACACTAAATATGAAGTGAACAAGTTAAGAAAATTAAGAAGAACCATACGTTCATCCTTTATTTGCTGTACTATAAACGTTGTTGTAATTAGCAGGTACTTCATTTTCCACTTAAATGCACAAACTCCCAGATATAAGTGATCATTGCTGCAAGTCAGGGGGCGCTCAGTAATTTTTGAGTTGAAAAGGGGACGGTAAACCAAATAGTTTGGGAGCTCATGCTACAGACCAGTGATTCTCAAAGTGGTGTTCGTGAAAAATATTTGAGGGGTCGCAGAAAACAATTATTGCTAATTATTTCGAATGTACATACCCTTTCTTCAGTTGAAATTTGTGAATGGAAAGGGGTTCGCGGAATAGTTTGAGAAACGCTGTTAAGGTCTGTTCTCACCATGTCCGATAATTTTATATATATATATATATATATATATATATATATATATATATATATATATATATAAATATATATATATATATATATATATATATATATATATATATATATATATATATAATAGAGAAGAAACTATGCAAACTATTCAAACAAATCATATAGAATGTATAGTATGATATAGTTGTTTTCCAAACAGTCGCCAGTAATTATTTATTTGCCAGAGGTTTTAATCCACTAACCAAACAACGTTACACAATAATCAATATTTTGTAATACATTTCAAACAAATAACAACGTAACTTTTATGAACTACCGGCACACACATAAAAACAGCTCTAATAATGAATCAATAAATGAACCCGTGCGTAAAATGCATCCAATTATATTTATGATAAAAACGCGATTTCAAATGGAAAAGCCGTTAATTCAAAAACAAACCTAATTGAATTGTGCACCTGGTCACCGATAAATGAATGGATAATGCACGGGTGGCGTTCCGATAACACCTCTAAAAATAAAAGCCGATAACGCGTCGGCTCGCAGCCAGCCATGATTGATTGCGATATAATTAAAACATTCCATATTGCAGCTCGAATAATTTCCGCCTTTTTTACGCACAGGGGGGCAATTGCCAGCTTGTCCAGACGACCGATTTCTAATTGAAGCAATTTAATGAGTGTGTGTGGGGGGGTGGTATCGATTTTACGCCAGAATTGTATGTGTCGATTGTTGATTTGTAGCGTATTCATTCAAATAATGTAATTAGTGTTTAATTAGTTGAGTTCTAGAAACAGGAAATGCGACTGAAATTATGCATTTTATTGGATAAATAAAACTATTTTTTACTCTGTTTTTTATCACACTTCAGTTACACTTTGCAACTAGTTTCGGCTAAGCTGTAGCCATTTTCGAGCTCCTCCGATGACTCGTCAAATCGTTTTATTTATCCTTTAAAATTAATTATCACAAAGTAGACGCCTTAACAATCCAATAAATGCATTTTATTATTTTTTCTTGAGGTGCCGTATTCATTTAATGAATGTTGGCGACAATTGTGGCGGATTCGTTTCGATTTTGTGCGGATAGTGTGGACATAAGTATCTTTCGTTTATCACTCTGGGCTGATAAGGGCTTTTTGTTTTATATAAGGGTTATTTATGTAAGCAAGATCGTTTTTCATTATACATGACAATAATCGATAATTCTCGATTCACATTTTAAAGTAAAAATGATAATAATCACACTAATTAATACATTTAATTGTTTTCAATTCAAACAATGAAATCTCGAGTGTATTTCATTTTTTAAATCCGTGCAAAAAAAACATCCCATCTGCCACAACACCGTTTTACTGTTTCTTCCCGTTTAACACAGGTAATCCTTTTAAAGGATGAAACCCCTTGCGATGGAGCGTCGTAACAAAGTTGCAGCTAGTTTAATAATAGTGGGCGACTTTTGCTGGAGGCGGCTGTGGACGAGACGATTCGGTGGTTTTGCGGCCGTAACTACGAAGCCATTATACTGACATGTCGCAATGTTACGACCGCAGAAACTACTCGTCACCCGGAGCCCCTGCAACTGTCGACACAAATTCGGTTGATGGTGTAGCAGTTTTATCACCCGAAAATAACGCCACAAAATCATATAAATTTCAACACTAACAACCACAGGAATATGCTCGTGTTGTAATAATGTGCAAATTTATACTGTGAATGTTTATTTTATTAAAATTATACAACTAACCTCCTAGGAGGAAAGTTAAACGCCATCTGGCGGCACGACATCAATTAGCAATGCACACCCATATGGTAATAACCGTGAGCTACACTGATGAAATCTAATAAGATCGAAATCTAGATTTCTAATAGGTGGATTCACCCTTATATATGTTTATTTTATTGTTTAAATAGTTATAGATATAGAATAGTAATAGTAGAGGAAAATAAGGGTTCAAACACCAACATGTTCTATTTTTCAAGGAAACATTGTATGGTGGTATGGAAGTTAGGCGTCATGTTTCGGCCCCGTATAGTATTGTTACTAACACTACTATACGGGGTCCAACAATATATCTGATGCCCAACGTCCATACCACCATACAATGTTTCCTTAAGAAATAGAACGCGTTGGTGTATGAATTGTTATTTTCCTCTACTATTACTATTATGTATCTATAACTATTTAAACAATAAAATAAACATATATAAGTGTGAATCCACCTATTAGAAATCTACATATCTAGATTTCGATCTTATTAGATTTCATCAGTGCAGCTCACGGTTATTATCCTACGATTACTATTCTATATCTGTAACTATAATAAATTGTTTATGGTTTATTTGAATTACTATTATTATTGATTAATTTAATGCATATCAATGTTAACTCTTTAATCTGATATTAATATAAATTAATAAATAGAATTAAATTCTAAATCACGTAATTGTAGTCAAATAAATAAACTCTATATTTATCTAGAACCCATTAGAAAGCCATCAATAAAACGTCCGAAAAATCAACCGAATAACCTTGCCCCGTCCCAATCACAGTCTATTTATTCAAGCGCTATTGTTAAATGTCATCACACCGTTTGCAGGCGCAATAAAATAATTATCTCATCCATTCGGCGTTTACGTCGAAAGAGCGCTGCTTTTTGATCTTGTCGGAACGTTTATTATTCTATCACCATCGGAATTACATTTATAACGTCTTCCGCGCACACAATGCGGGCTATTTCCGCCGCTGCCGCACTTTTATATTTATTTGTCCTGCACGCGCGCGCACACATGCACGGCGCGTGTAAACGTCCAATCGAGCATGAGATCAATTGAAAAGAAAGAAAATTCAAAGAACAACCGTAAAAATCGTGTATGGGATGCTTGTTTGCCCTCGATATCAATTGATCTTTTGTTGGTTACACAATGAATAACATGATAATAATAAAATTAAATTAATTCGTTTGATTTTATAGATAGTAATTCAATATAATGTTTTACATCTACAAAAATTTGTTATTTACACTGACGAGCAAAAAAATCATGTTGAAATATTGATAATTTTTTCTAAATTTATTTTTGAACATCATTTTTCAAATTGTATATTATTATACTATATTTTGTTGTAATTTGATATTAAAAATTGGATTAGAAAGCATATTTTTCGGTTTCTATGGTTTAATCAGAGTGCCTTTCGTTTATTACTCTGGGCTGCTACGGGCTTATTGTTTCTTGTTCTATTTGCCGCTTCCGATTCGCATAAATTTACCTAAGCCCTTACAACCGACGGTGCGCGATCGCAAGATCTGAGGCGTGCAGTACCGCCACGGGGACTGCTTGTGGAGGTGGTGTATGTCTTCGAAAATGTCGCCTCAACTCATTCCAGATATGTTCCATGGGATAGAGGTCTGAATTGCGAGCTGGCTACTCTAACCGCTGAATTCCTACATTGTTTATGTACACCCTGACTCTCGCTACATGGGGTGTAGGGTTATCTTGCCGTGCTCGCCCACAGTGATCATGAAGGCATAACATGATCTTCCAGAATATCCGTAATGTATATGTGAGCTGTCAGTAAGCCTCTTCTTTATACAGACCAAGCCTGTACGTGCTCATGAAGTTATTCCCGCCCATAAGCGACCCAAAACGGAAGTCACTCGGCAATACAAATTGGAGCGTATATTTTTCCGAATCTCCCCCATATTCGTAGAGGTCTATTTGACCAGTGAGACAAAAACTAAACTAATTTGAGAAGAGTACTCTGCTGCAGTCCTCATTACTAGGTGATTTCGGGCAAAAACTAATCTTATAATTCGGTGCCGGTGTGCAACCGTGGACTGGCAGACCGGTAGCCAATTTTCTAGCAGCAATGAAACCTTGTTCTAATGGTCCACTCACTAATATTTACATTCCTAACTTCTTCGAGCTGATTTTACAGCAAAACCGCAGAAATTATTCTATTCCGCAGATTTCCGGACACCAAAAAACGGTCATCTCTTTGGGATTACCCCATTACTTCGCTCAGATTCTGGTCTTCTGGTTATCCGACGACTCTGCTGATAGCAATGGAACACCCTTTGTACAACACAGAGACTGACACCAACAATTGGTTGTGGTTTCATTGCACTACGAGCATCTTGTATATATGTAATAATAACATTCTTGTCGCAACAATAAGATCTAAAGGCATTTTGACCTGTTAAATTTAATACTAAACCTTGCGACCGATATGTTGTACAGGGAGAAATCAAGTGGTAAATAAGCGAAACTACAAAAAATGGAGTTATCAAGTAATGCGAATCTACGTTATTTCATAAAAATGATGTGAAATAATGGAAGGACCACCTCCAAAATGATGTGTAACGATGGAAGGATCCTGCCGATGACGCCAATACTAAGGTCCAGTCGATGCCTGAGGGAACCACCGTTGGATACCAACTGTTTCAACTCTTGGAACGTCGTCAAAAGGAACTGGAAGCGTTGCTGCCACCACCTCAATGACCAAAACTATTGCTGTGTTATTGAAAGTTGTGGATCTTGTTGGGTGAGGACTATAATGTGTGTGGCTCTGCGACTGTCTCGTCTGAGGGTACTCCTGCCACTCCGTCCTCTTCTGTGTCGTCCTAATCTCGCTTTCTAATGGGTTCGTAATGATCGGCCGATGAGTTAATAGGTCATTGGGGGTTCGTTGTTACTTAACGACCGATTCGCTTATTTGCCCAGACAATCGGGCGTCGCTTAAGTATAACACAACAAAAAATTAAAATCCGATGCATCTATAAAGACGTTAGACATAAATCTGTTATGCCTCTTTCGGAGTCACGACTTTGGGTATATGCTCAACCTAGCTTATATACTTTTTATGTTAAAATCAAAACATCCCTGCTACTGTTTGGCAACTACTCTAAGTCTTCTTTATTACTTACAAGACCCTACAGAACAGTTACAAAAGAAGAAGAAGAAGTGCGGCGGATAGTGAAGATTTGAGACATTGTTTGTCATTAAGTCTTCTTTATTACCTAAAGACAAACAATGTTTCAAATCTTCACTATCCGCCGCACTTCTTCTTCTTCTTTTGTAACTGTTCTGTAGGGACTTGTAACTTTCTTCTTCTTCTTCTATGCTAATTATATTCTAATTGTGGTTACAAATAAGTATAGACTGTTCAAATAATGTGTTAACGATGGTGATGGTTGTTGGGACACAAAAAGTCTAATAAGTTATAATTTATAAAAGGATACTAGTTAAAATCGTAGTTTAGTTTAATAAATTGAGAAACTGTTGTTGTCAATAGGGCACACAAAAGTTACTACTTTCCTCCAGTAATAAATTACAGTTATATTAAATCTATTCAGTATAAACCATCAACCTTCAATTAGTTGAGACAATCGTATAAATATTGTACGTTTTAAACCTCTAAACCAATCTATTTACAGTTTCATTAATCTAGCGGGTTAAACAAACCGCGGCGTGCTATTTATTCCGAGCCATTCAAGTGCGCCAGCAACGAGCAGCGTTAAGTTTTCAAGTGTAGTATGTGTGCAAGTCGATTGTCACTTCCGGAGGGGGCCCGCGGGGCGCCGGCGTCTGCATTATTAAGCGCCGGAGACGGCGCGACGCGCTTTCGCCGCCCCCTGGAATGGGCCCCGTGTGTTGCTGCATACTTCATGGCTTTCGGAGTGCTGCGGGGACTAATGCAATTTTATACGCGAGGGTTAAGGGCACAGTAAATAGTTTTAGCTAGGAGGGTGGGAAAGGTATGAAGAAAATCGTATTGGAAAGGGAAAGCTAAACTGGCTAAACGTTATTGGAAATATTATACGAGACTTGCAAGCTGAATTGCAAAAAAATGTGTTTTTATTATGAATTTGCAGTTACAACTGGAGGACAGATATTTTTTATTCAATTCACTGGTGTTTGGTCAAAAAAGCTTAAGTCATCATTTTTACGAAAATAAGATTTGTATGTCTTTTAACCCAGCTCAGTGACCGAGTGGTTAGAGGCGTCGTCCGTCACGTACTGAGCATTGAGTTCGATCCCCAGCGGGGAACGCATTTTCGCAAATCACCTTTCATAGTTTTTCAGAGGTTTTCTGTGAAGTTAAGGTAAATACCGGGTGATTATACTCCTTTGAGCTTCTTCCTTGACCGGCGGATAGCCCTAAAAAGATAGAAGTTTTTTTATGTCTTTTAACCAACAAATTCTGCTCTTTCCATTGATATAAACGACTTGTAAACATTAAATTTCCTGACTTAAGCCCAAACACCAGTAAATTATACAAAGCAAATCACCCTCGTATACAGAGTTGTACAGCTCTCATTCATTCTCTTCTGCCTTTCTTGTCACTCAACATTCGTGGTACTACCTCACTTCCTACAGTTCTCATGTCTTTCAGCTTTTCATCCACCTACACCTCAGACATACTTACTCTTTGATACATCCTTTTTCTATCCACTCGCTTCCCTACTCTTATCTACACCAACAAATCGAACTATGAAATCTAATGTACACAAGAAATAATGTATTTGATAAAATTTTGGCTCTAAGCTTTTTGGAGAATTTTGAACCACTATTACTATTATGTCCACTTGCGCCGTACTATCTTCAATTACTAAACCAGTAGTTAAGTTTAACGCGCTCCTTTGTTTGCACCGTTGCCCCGTATTTTATGTCACCAAACATTAACTATCAGCTAAATGTTTGGTGACATAAAATATGTGTGAATTTTTGAGATTACTATTAAAAAGTTAATATACAATATGCAGATTGTTTTATAATAGTGTGATTCTAAAAAGTTCTTGAGAACTTGAGCAAGAACCAAGTACAGAAAAACAAGAATTTTAATTAATTGAGAACTGCATGCCAATAGCTGAAATTAGTTCATGGTCATCACGAGCATGCTTCATGCATTCAATTTGAAAAATCTGGTAGCCGTACTACGATGAAATCTATCTTAAGCCCTGGTTTCCTAGGAGAGCGGTCGCTTTAAAGCGTCCGCTATTGATGTCATTCACAAATCACAAAAGTCGTTTTAAATATATGTAATTGAAGAACTCACAATTTTCCATCATAATTCATTGCGTTTTTGCAGTACGTTGAGGTATTACACTTTATGGGAAACCATATTTATTTATATACACATAGAATAATTTTTGTGACGTAAAAATGACATCAAAAGCGACCGTTTTTAAGCGACCGCTCTCTTAGGAAACCAGGGCTTTACTCTAACTTAACTTTTTAGCACATTCTACTCATTAGTCATTATTAGATATTATTATTTATATCAACGTCCACTTAAAGTTCTAATTAATAACATTACCTCTGAAACTGTATTAATTTTAATGAATTAATTTTATAAAATGAAAGATTATCTAATTAATCCAGAATGTCTCTACAATTCGTCTAAATAAATGTTATGTACAGCGCCGCCCCCGTATTGTTTCTGTCCGGAGCGCGCTGTTTACCAATTGGGGTCGTCTAGACTGCGCTCATAAATAAGCCGCCCCTCAAGAGATGATCGTATGCGTAACACCGTTCCGCAAATAAATAATAAAACTGTTGTCTGTTTTTATGACGAATGCCACGTTCTTGATGCTGTGTTACATTTTGTAGTTTATGAAAAATAAATGGCATAAAACTCGCGTGGGAATAAAGAGGATTTTCCAGACAGGAAATAACATCGTGAATATTTGTTTAGTAGTAGGAGTATTTGAATCCACTAAGGTTCAATTTAGATACAAATTCCATGACTAGAAAATAATATTATTTAAAAACTAGAATTTCTGAGTGGGTGTAACGTGAAACGTATGACAACAGAGATAATTTCTTGCTTTTCGTAATTTTTCTTTCACTTCCTGCATATATAAAGTGTGTTAGTAACAGTTAGTTAAATATGGACCCAAATAGACAAAAGCGGTAGCGGCGGCATGAAACTCTTCTATAAAATTATCCATTCATAAATCAATCTTGGCCGTGTAAACAAATGCCGTTCGCAATAATATACAATCAGGCACAGATGCACACAAGCACATTTCCTGCGTTTATTTTGTCAAGGTGCCCATATAAAATAATGACGAGCGGCAGGTATATCATTTTTGTACATACACAACCATTGATTCTACTAATGTTGGTGCTTGAATTAATAGAATCAATAGTTCCCAAAAAATGTAGCTTTACGTCATGTTTTAGGATAAAATACGGGTTTGTGTATTGTTTTAATGCGCATTTAATCAAAATATGTCACACAAATTTTATCATGGTAATAGGTAAGTGGTTATAATATTTCTAGGCTAATAGAAAACCAACAATTAAATTTTAAAATATCAGGTATCATTTTAAAACTACTCGTACTAAAACGGAATAAAGCTGTAGACTTTTTGCAGAAATATTATAACCACTTACCTATTACCATGATAAAACTTGTGTGATTGTTAGTATCTCATCAACTTAATATTAATGAAAAAAAAATCTCATAATTGCTTTAGTCTTTGTTTTGTTTGTGTGTTTGGCCGTTTGTTGGCTGTGCGGCAGATTTAATAAATCAGCGTCCCCGAATTCCGCAATTAAACTTCTTTGTTCCGGGCATTATTGAAAAAGTTTCTCCGCGAAACTCGCCGGGCATTCATCCTCCATGTGGCCAGCGTCTACATTTATTCGTTAGCTCCAACCAACCCTCGCCAGTGAAGAAAAGCAATATTAATCAAACAGATCTCCTCAACAAGATTATAAATTTATATTTTCGTACATTAGGGGTGATGATGACAGCCCCAAGGTGTGTTAAGTTAATTATAAGGAGCATCCTTTTGCACTCTTTATAACTTTTAAATAATTTAGTTTGAAAAAGTTAGATGCTCATATAATTCTTGAAACACACCTTGGGCGGTGCAAAGTTGTCATCTATCACCTCTGATGTATGTAAATATGGCAGACAGAAAATCGCAAACCGCGGCGCGCCTTTATCCCGCTTATTTTTGCACGTGCTTTCCGCTTGATGGATGGAACTCGAGGGTTGCTTTTTTTTTCGCCTAGCTCGCCGCGATAAATATTCAAAGCGGCTTGATGGAAGGCCTCATTAAGCGGGTGAAAAATAAGCACTTTTTAGAAGGAGGAAATCGATTATAAGAGTGTGCAGTAATTTAAATTTATATGTTTACTTTGAGGGGTGATAAAATTTTATCCAATTATTGTTAATTAGTATGACCAATAAAATCTGCCCGTTTTTTACTGAATTAAATTTTATTTAGATTATACATTTTATATTATTTTTTAATTAATTTGTAAACTTTTAAATTAGTTCTTGTGTATGTAATTAATTAATTCAACATGCCCCAGTTGAATTAATTAATTTACATACACACTAAATTAAAAGTTTTAAAATAAATTCAAAATATAATATAAAAATCTTTCATAGAAAATCTATGATCACTGTGAAAGGTGATTTACGAAATTTTGCCCACAATGGGGTTTGAACTTCGTTCATTTATAGTGAAACCGTTGAATAAAGGAATAACATTCCTTATTCAATGGTGAAACAGTCTATATATCAATAACTAAAAAATTAAACAATATAAACTTACGTGTTCCATCAAATCGTGTTGCTATTGTGTCCAGAAATGTGTTTTGGGGCGCCAGAAGCCCCTTTCTGGCCGGCATTTGATATAATTTTCACTATCACTTGATCACAATCTGCAAAAAAAATAATTCAAGATTATTATCTGCTACTCAACTTGTCTTCAGTAGTAATTCATCATTCTATACTTCGGGGTAGGGATTTTTTTGTAAGGGTGGCATTTTTGAAAAATGAATTAGTATTATGGATTATAGTGACTAAGGCGGAAAGACCACTAGCCAATAGCCTAATAATGATTGTTTTCTCTTTCTCTATAGTGACTAATTGCTGCCATATGTACACTTGAATATGATAAAAATATCTGGTGCACCGCACAACTTTCCGAATTACGTTAACATTATTCATTTTTTAACAATTCCTACATTTTCACCTTTTTCTACTTTTTTAACTTTTTTGAATTTTTTTAAAAAAAAACGACATTTTGACATTTAGGCATGTTTATATTTTAATTACCTTACTACATTTTACATGCGACCATTTTCCCTAATTCCCCGCTTGATTTACGACACGGCCAATAACGTTCCTTGTTGTTGACGCGAACAGAAGTGTTTATATGATGCAGGTAACTAAATTCAGTTACTTCATTTAGTAACTTGCTTTAGCTACTACTATACATGTGTAAATCCAGCATAATTCGACTGGACTATTACTAGTTTAACAAGAACTGTTGGTATTTTAATTGCTAGTTATAAATGTCGTTGCCCACTCATACGCAACATCCAAAAAAAATCCAATTTCAGATTTTATAACAACCTCCCGCAAGCCGCAATTCACTTCTTTATAGTAATTTATATAATCCACTCTATCCTCTCTGTGTTCGTATTTACCGTCGCTGGTCGTTCACTGAGAGAGACCATTACAACGCCGTTAAACTTCAAGCAGTAAAATCGCGTACGATAAATAACATAGCCAGGGCGTCGTTATAAACTTCCGGGAAACGCGCGCTTCTTCCGCACCGCAATTAAACCAGGTGCGCATTTTTAACAACACCAAGTCGCAATTTGTACAGCCCCACCAACCCCAATTCAATGCATAATTCATACGATATGATGAAGTCAACTAGCGGTGGTGTAAATGTAAATCTGATTTGCGATGTCAGCCCTTGACGGCCTGTATTTGCGCGCACGCTACATGCACGTCTCTACAGCAAATTAGCTACCTGAAAAGAGCTTTGATGTTCGGTGATGTGTATTAAAACATCTAACCATTTTTCTTGATGTAAGATGATATAACTTTTTCAGGACGGTTCTGTAATTGATCTGCCTTTTTCTGATTATATTAGTAGTTTGAATAACGGATGATAGTGATAATTAAAAAATGATAGACTTATTACAAATAACAGACGATTAATGACATATAACATAAAATTAATAGTTAGCGAGTAATATTTTTTAATTCTTTTTTAATATTTATATTTATACACAATTGCATATTATTGTGCTTGTCCTGTAATTGGATTTTTGTTTCCGTAAGACAATAAAGCCTATTATTATTATAACTAGATGATAAATGGTAGATGAGATCTCTAACCTACACAAAATTACCAAAGGTATTGTAGAAAGCAACGTGATGTGGGTGCCCGCTGATCAATGGGTACACCCAACAGACATGTCTGCTTTAAAAAGCCACCAGGTTGAAAGAAGAGAACAAAAACTCAAAATTATAAAACATCAAAATGCATGGCAAATAATATGGGACAAGACTATATAAAAGGAGTTCTCACAAAAACCTTCTTCCTTACTAGTTCGCAATTCTGCAATCCTGAGTGATCATAGTATCCTAAAATCTTATTTAAACAGATTCAAAAATAATAGAGAACAAAAACTGTGTCTGCGACTACAAAGAACAACCCATGGATGTAATATTTTGATGTAACAGACTTGAAACTCAAAAAGGTACCTTACATGCTCAATAATACTGTCATCAGTCTTAGTACTGTCAGTATTTTTTTCAATCCTCCTTTTATATTTATCAAGTAATCAATTATCCTGATAAACATCAGTAGTCTTTGCATTCCAGCATTACTATACTTTACATGATAAGTAATACTGTCAATATTTTAGAATAATGAACATATTAAACATGTTATCGTATAAGTAATAGTGTCATTATTCTAAAATATTGGGCGTATTATTGATCGTGTAAGGTGCCCCTTAAAAATAAATTGAAAATTACAAGTGGCACCTGGCTGACTAATAAAAATGAACTGATTTATATGATTACTATTGAAAATTCTTAGAGGAATTCGACTTTATAAACCCTGATTAGATATCTTGAATTTTTTCATAGATATATTAATTCAAATTCGCAACTCATTATGTTTTACTATTTTTATTGGGATAAAACCTAAGCATAATGAGGCTACTTTAAGAATTGTATGTAATTATTATAGAAAATTAGTAGAGGAACACGAGATTAAAAATCCTGATGAGATATCTTCATTATCTTCAAAGATATGTCAGTTTTAAATTGGAACTAATTATGTTTTATTAGTTTTTGGGATAAAACCTAATCACAATAGACCAACTTTAATAAATTGATTTATTTTTTATTGAAAATTGTCAGAGGAACGCGATATTATAAACCTTGATGACATATCTTCATTATCTTTAAAGATATGTTAGTTTTAAATTGAAGACTCAATTATATTGTACTAGTTTTTGAATTAAAGTCTAGTCTTAACGGGGAGTGAAATCAAATAAATTAAAAGTAACCCTGCTAATTGATTATACCACAATAAAACTCATATGACTTTAAATTATTTTGTAATGAAATCATTTATTTTTACATAAATTTATTTGTACGTAAAGTATTAGGATTTTACTATTCACCTTCCATAAAAGCTATTGGTTCCTAGATTGTCTCCAAACAGATATAGTTGTAGTAATGTAATTTTCTCTTCTATACGCTCGGTATTATCGATTCACTCGGTTTTCCTTCGTTTCGCCTCAGTCCTCTCCCTGTAAACGTCCTATTTTTCCTGCAAATCCCATCATCATTACGTGCGCCCGGTAGCCGCGAAAGATTCAATTCCGTCCGTCTAGAGCGGATTACGTACGATCCGGAAAAGAAACGCAATTTTTTAATTGACCGTATTGATTTGTAATCTCGGCATATGTGTGTGTGTGTGTGTGCATATGTGTATGTACATATGTGTGCGTTTGTGCATTTAGCTACACTCGACGGCTTTGCGATGATTGTGCGTATTTTGTAGTTAATCAACGGCACGGCACGTTCATCAATCAATACATATGACATACATTTGTTTTAACTCCATATGGTATAGCTATCATTATTCAACATGAATGGTTTGTGTAATACATGAAAAACAAATGACAGTAACAATAACGGTGACACATGATAGTGTCATATAATTAAGATCCATGGAAGTATATTATAGATAAAATAAAATAAATTAGAACCTCATTAACCATATTTATTTTAAAAATGTTCTCTCTATTTTATCTATTAGTATCTGATAATAGAGTAATCAGGCTATCTAAAACCGTTTTCAAATTGTTTTTATCTGGTATATTAAAAAAGTTACAGCATGTTGAAATTTTATAAAAAGATATGGAATTTTCATGAAAACATTTATATAAACTTTTAATAATTTTATCTATCTATCTACTATTTGTCATATTTCTCATATTTGTCATATGTGTCATTTGTCATTTGTCATATTTGTCATATTTGTCATTTGTTATTCTATTGTTTTTTACTTCAATTTAAAATAAAAAAGGTTAGGTATAACAAATGACTATAGAACAAATATGTCTGATAACAGACAATAGTTGATAATTTTGTTTGTAATTAAAAACATATGCTATATTTGCTATATTTGCCACATTTTTCATATTTGTGATATTTGTGATATTTGTGATATTTATGATATTTGTGATATTTGTGATATTTGTGACATTTGTTATGTCATATTTGTCATATTTGTTATATTTGTCATATTTGTCATATTTGTCATATTTGTCATATTGTCATATTTGTCATTTGTCATTTGTCATTTGAAATTTAACATTTGTCATCTATCATTTATCTATTGTTTTTACTTCAATTTAAAATAAAAAAGGTTAGGTATAACAAATGACTAAAGAACAAATATGTCTGATAAGAGACAATACTTGATAATTTTGTTTGTAATTAAAAACATATGCTATATTTGCCATATTTGTCCTATTTGTCATATTTGTCATATTTATCCATATTTGTCACATTTGTCATATTTGTCATATTTGTCATATTTGTCATATTTGTCATATTTGTCATATTTGTCATATTTGTCATATTTGTTCTATTTGTCATATTTGTCATATTTGTGATTTGTCATTTGTCATTTGACATTTAACATTTGTCATCTATCATCTATCCATTGTTTTTACTTCAATTTAAAACAAAAAAGTTAGGTATAACAAATGACGATAGAACAAATATGTCTGATAACAGACGATAGTTGATAATTTTGTAATTAAAAATTAGTTTGCAACTCATACTCAATTCTCGGGAGTAAATTTGTTTCGGCAACAACCCCCATTTCACGCGTTCTCAAATCCCTCTCCTTTCGCTAATTAAATTAATCTAATCCGTCAGAAATTATTTCGTTTTAATTACCCCACCACAACTCGAACTTAATTAAAACATGTTTGAATATAATTCTAATTCTCTTTCAACTTGCTGTAGTAGTACGTTTTAATTTTTAATGATCTGCGAAGTGCGTTTTTTTTTTAATTGAATTTGCATATTACATGTTAGAAATCAATACGGTAGGGTGTTTAAATATATTATTAGTAAATATCGCATCACGAAATAAAATGTGTGTGTATGTTTTTCCAGCGGGCAGTTTGTGTATTTGTTTGCGGAAAATGCCTACATGAATATTTCACCGCAATGAGAGCATTGCTTCAGATCAAATTCGGAATACATACATTTGATGATTCTATATTGTTTGAATTTGTATGTTTTGTTATTATAGTAATAAAAATACAACTTATATTTTCATATCCCGCATTGATTTGCTAATAAGGGTTAATTTATGTATTTAATCTAATAATACAGAAGGCTATAGCATAACAGAAGAAAAACGGATTTATACAGACGTTTATAAGTCGTAGTGCTTTTCCGCCGTTCAAAGAAGATGGTCATAGGAGTTTAATCGTAATTTTATAATAAAAAAAATTAAAAAAGACCTTATCACCGCTCAAAAAAATACACACATCCCCCAATATAGAATGCTCATACATCTAGAGCATCAACAAACAAGAAACATAACAATAAAAATAAAACACAATTTTAGCAAGTATTAAGCAACAATCTCCTATGACCATCTTCTTTTAATGGTGGAAAAGCTCTACGCCTTATACACGCCTGTATAAACCCGTTTTTCTTCTGTTATGCTATAGCCTTCTGTATTATTAGATTAAATACATAAATTAACCCTGAGTAGCAAATCAATGTGGGATATGAAAATATAAGTTGTATTTTTATTACTATAATAACATAACATACAAATTCAAACAATATAGAATCATCAAATTTATGTATTTTGAATTTGATCTGACACAATGCTCTCTAAGTGTTTATGTAATAACGTATAGAACACCGGGGTTTCGCTTTTTCGTTTTTGCCACCACTTTAGGATTGAAGAAAATTGTTACAAGTTTAAAATGTTTATTGTATAATGGGTGAACAACTATTTAAAATGATAGCTAACTCCTATAGGTTGGTGTTGTTACTGGGTTTTATTGTTTTCAAAGAGTCTGAGTGAATGAATGCATGAGAATGATAAAAAAACTTCTATCTTTATAGGGCTATCAGTCGTGAGACTTTTGCGCCGGTCATGGCAGAAGCTCAGAGGAGTTTAATCACCAGGTATATACCTTAACTTCACAGAAAACCTCTGAAAAACTGTGAGAGGTGATTCGTGAAAATTCTCTCCCCTCTGGGGATGAAACTCAGGCTCCCCAATGCTCAGTACGAGACGGACGACGCCTCTAACCACTCGGCCACTGAGCTGGGTTAAGAATGATAATATAGTCGTTTTATAATATCGAACCTACTAATTGAAGGGCAAAGTCTAGGGTCCAGGTTGTTGCCTTTCTAATGGGGTTATTATTGTATATGCCCGTCCACTATCTAATAGGATTGTAAATGCGATCCGTCACGGGTGCATCATTGGCTTAAGCAGATTGTATTACTCAACGACGTTATTACCGATTGTCTATTCAGGTAATTGGACGCCAATTAAGTAACAATACCAATGTCGCTTTATGTCTCAAAATCGTCAAAAATGACGAATTAACAATTAACTAATTAAGAATTATAAATTTAATTACTTTTTATACAAGCCAGCCCTAATATGTACAATTATACATTTGGTAATTTATAATTGTATCATTTTATTTAGTTTAGTTGAAATTACAAAACTCTTAAGAAACTGGATTCACAGTAATGTGTCAAATATTTTGAGTGGTCTGCGTGGTGATTTGTCCACCCTCGGCGCTTTATCCCACCCAACTCCCGGCATATAAAACTTATGACATAAATCTCCGCCCGGCGCGGGGGATTATTCGTCGTGATGGATCGCGGCTTACGCAGCAACAGTTAAGGAGATGCAGAAGTTTGAAACGGCGCAATCCGGTCAAATTGTTCGGAAAAGATTTTGCATAAAGGATTTTCTCGTGTATGGGTGGGCATGTATCCGTATTGGTGTTTGAATGAGTTATGGACTTCCAAACCAGCTACCCAACAAAATTTAGTTTGATGGAAAGTTTGTGATTTATTAGATTTGCTGTGAGATGAATGATGACTTTTATTGAGTGGGAAAAAGTTAATAAATATTTTGTATGAAGACTAGGAAAGATATTAACTTTTCGCTCAGATTCGATGTTTTATATAAACTTACACTTAAAGATGAAAACCGCTGTATTCGATTATTTGTCTGGTTGGCATAATTTGAAGGAAAGAAGTCTTCCAACTCAGTGGAGGCGAGTTGGAAGACTTCTTTCCTTCAAATGATGCCAAACAGACAAATAATCGAATACAGCGGTTTTCATCTTTTAGTGTGCACTATATATTTGTCATCGAAAGTTGTTAAGGACTGCTCTACCTCTACCTACTCTACTAAACAAGTATTTCCCCTGAAAATGATTAATAAAACTAACTTCGAATGTACCTTCAACCAACACTTATAAAAGTATAACTATAAAATACAAAGTTAATAAAGCCAAATCAATTCTCTATCATCAACACTAATAAAAGTTTATTTTTTTTATTGAATTGTATTTATGTATTATTTATGTATATATATATATATATATATATATATATATATAAATAATATAAATAATACATAAATACAATTCAATAAAAATAAACTTTTATCAGTGTTGATCACAGAATTCTAAACATTGTTGCTAATAAAAATAACAATTGAAGAGCAGGTTTTTTTTTTAATTTTATTAATCATATATATATATATATATATATATATATATATATATATATATATATATATGTATATATATGATTAATAAAATTTAAAAAAAACCCTGTTCTTCAATTGTTATTTTTATTAGCAACAATGTTTACAATTCTGTGATCAAAGTTTAACAGTAGTCACGTATAATTTTCTAAAGAAAACAGTTTTTTTAATCGATATCTGCCTCCTCAGCGATTGAAAACAGATTTATTACCAAAAGAATAAAATAAAAATACAACTATTTCTATTTTATTCTACTCATACATTACACAGTAAATTAATTGAATTGAAGAGATTTATTTTGAAAAAGAATTCAATTCCCGATTTACATCTCCTTGCTTTTCTATTGCAATGCAAACACATTGGCTTTTAAACCGACGTTTTAGTGGGTCACGTTTCCCCATTAGGAATAAACCAATTCCCTCGATTTACACCACAATTCGCCCCTCCGGTAAATTAGCGATTCCGCTCCCATAGAATTCGAAGGTGAATGGTAATGGCCCTATTTCCACCGCGCGTTCTAATTGACTGATTGATTAACTTACCCGCTTCAGTGTTTGTTTGCACACCTATCTGCTGGGAAGTATTTCAGCCCATTTTAATTGACCCGCTGCGAATAGTTCAATTAGCGCCGGCGCGCGTGCGGACGCAACAGGTCAAAGCACACACACGGATGAGAACAACGAGCGTAAAATGCAATCCGGATGGTATTAATATATAATTAAAATAGGACTAACATTTTTTTGTATTTTTTTAAATTTAAATAATAATCACATATAACTTTATTTTATTAAAAATTAATTAGCACACAATTTTTAAGTAAAATTATTATTTTTATTATTTGTTGTAATCTGTTGGGTACATCGCATCGCGCGTTTAGATGCGGAGCGTCGCGACGGCGTTTCGGTTGCCACCTGCGGCCGCAATAACAGTGCGAAATGAAGCTGCTGCTGGATGGATCCCGGGGAAGTCCTGTGGGATGCGCGTGCGCTCGCGGATTCGTCCCCGTTCCCAGATTCGCGCTATAATCTCCCCGTTTCGTATTAATTACACACGCAGGTATTGAAATCATGCCCGCTGCAGGCAACGACCAACCCCCCTCCTGCTGTCTTATAATTGTGCTGTAAAAAAGAAACCCTGCAATTAATTAGTGTTTTCAGAAAATATTTTTCTTTTTACGTTGCTATTACAGTGATTGAATTTGATGGTTGAATGTGGAGGGAAAATGTGGGGTATTACTTTTTATAGCAAAAGATATTATTTTCAAAATTTGAATATTTAATACCCAGCTGGAGGCGCCGTCAGTCTCGTAGTACTGAGCATTGCGGGAGCGAGAGTTCAAACCCTGTTACGGGCATAATTCACCTTTCACAGTTTTTTTCAGAGGTTTTCTGTGAAGTTAAGGGGTTACACCACCTTGGGATTTTGAGAAAATTGTTTTTTCTTTTCTTGGCTAAATAAATATTGGCTAAATGAATATTTTAAACGTTTAATCATTTCAAAATTCAAAGTATTTCCGAAATTATAGTAGTGAATATGATATTGGCGTTGTAAAGGTGCTAAAAAATATGCCATTATTCAACCTCTAGGATTTATTTTGCCCAGGCATGTTCGCCTACGCATATTTCGTCTTTTTTTTTATAAAAATCATTTATTATTTTTGAATACATACATAAATAACATATTAATTTCGAAAAATTATGCTCCCTCTCAGTGCTGTCACCAATCTACTGACCTGGACAGCCTGGTGTGAAGGTGTTCTTGTTGTTCTTGTTTTTTTTTTTGTGGTTGTTTTTTTGTTGTTTTTTTTGTTGTTGTTATTGGTGTTGTTGTTGATGGTGGTGTTGTATTTTGTTTAGTTTTCTTGTTTTTCTTGATTCTGAATTAAGATGTCTTTTAATTTTTGTTTAAATGTTTTGGTTTGTTTGGCCCTCAATTTTGAAATTGAAGTTGCCGATTACTAAGACTTTCGATATTTTGTTGTGCATTCCTATGGTAGTATACTATCAGTAATATCTTCGTTGAATTTAGTGACGTCTTTGTCTACAGGGGTTGTTTGTTTGTAGGTGCGTAGTCCTGAATTATCGTTAGTGGTTGCATTTTATTCATTTGTATTGTTACGTATTACCCTTTCAGTTATAACTTTGAGTATTCTTAGGTTGCCCATTAGTCTTCTATGTATCAGAATGCCTACGTCTCTCACCCCCGTATTCACCGTCGTTCCATAAATCTATCAATAGCTATTGAACCCATAAGTATTCGTTGTTATAGCAACAATAATACAAATATTTAGGGAATGTAGTTACTTTAGATTATCTCTATTGGAAACACTGAATAATTAAACCAAATAGATCATCAATGCTCCAATCACAAATGCTATTTAAGGTGTTTGACATTTGTTTTCGCATATTCTGTCAAAATAACGTTGCCAATTTATCCATTTAATTTATTATATATAATATTTTTCAAACCAAAATAACTGATATCAATTTTCTGTTGTTACAGGTCCTAAACAGTGGGAGTTTTAGCTTTTCATTTGCAAACGATAATTAAAAGTGTTATTAGTCCGCGTTCTTTAACCACGTTAGAGTTCTCGCGAGTGAGTTATCATAAAATAAAATTAGGCTGTGTTTTTTACCTGAACTAAAGTCAGTGCTTTACATGGGCTGGAGATGGAATGGAGGAGCACCGCTCAAGAAAATTGAAGACATCAACGGGGTGATCTCCTAACGTGAGTGATCCCCGCAACTAAGTAGTGAGTGCTTTTTGAATTACGGGGTTAGCGTTACGCCAGTAGGTCGGTCGGAAGAGACTTTAGTTACGCCCAAAAAAACAAATTCTTTTAATGAGCTCAATTTTAATTTTTTTCAATCATAAATGAAACATATTTTAGTTTTCTGTTGGATAATTTATGTCGAGATAAAAATATTTTCAATTCTCGAACAAATCATGAAAACTACCGATGTTATTTCATTATCTCCCCTTTATATTTAATAAATATAAAACACATATTTGTACGGTCACAAATAAATGTATTATTTCGTGTACACAATGGACCTAACTCACTGAAACATCCGATTTTGCGGGAACAAAGAGATCTGTTATTTACCCCACGAGCCTCCGATCACTGATAAAACATTTATGTGTGTGTGTGGGTGTGTTTGTCCACTGTTTCCCGATTTATTTATTTTACGGCATTTAGCCGACCCTTCCGCCTTTAGGAATGTATTTATTATGCCGACGATCCGCAATGCCGCGATAACGGTTTTGCTCCGTTCTCGTTGCCAGGACAACGCAGGAGCAGAAAATTAATTTATAGGTCAACGCAATTTTACTTACCAGTAAATAGCTTCGTGTATATTACCACTTACATTTTATAACTAAATTTAATCATGTTTATGCAACTAAATTACGCACAAGACATGTATTAAAAAATTTCAAGAATATTTGTACATTCTTGGAATTTTTTACTACATGTCTTGTGCGTAATTTAGTTGCATAAACATGATTACATTTAAGTATACATTTAATCGATGAAAAAAGATATGGTCGGAAAACCAATTTAAAATTCTTGTCGATGAGCAGATGGTACCGATATTTAAATTTACCGCCAAATATCCCTACCAATCAATGGTCGATGACGACAACTGTTTTCCTTCACCGAATTGGTCGTTGGGATGACCAATTCGACGAAGAAAATCATTTGTAATGCGATGTCCTCTTGTATAGTAGTACTTGTACCGATTTGTCATTATATTATATTTTTTGTGCTATCAATTCAAAAATATGGGTCGCGGGTTTGAAATCCCAGCAAGACATTTCTTTTTATATTTTTCATTCTTTATTTACTTGAAGTATTAATGAATACGGGGGTTTCACCGACCTTCCGTAAATCTATCAATAGCTATTGAACTCATAAGTATTCGTTGTTATAGTAACAATAAATATATTATCTAGGGAATGTAGTTACTTTAGATTCTCTCTATTGGAAACACTGAATAATTAAACAAAATGTGTCATCAAAGCTCCAATCACAAGCGCTATTCAAGGTGTTTGACATTTGTTTTAATATGCCAAAACAAATGTCAAACACCTTGAATAGCGCTTGTGATTGGAGCTTTGATGATACATTTTGTTTAATTATTCAGTGTTTGCAATAGAGAGAATCTAAAATCACAATGACGTTGTCAATTTATCCATTCAATAGCTTATGAGACCTATAAAGTGTATGGGATGTTATTGAATACGGGCATAAGTGTTTTAGGATATTTAACTGGCGAATAAGGTTATTCGTAGAATAAGTTTGAGAGATTGCCTTTAACATCTCAAACGTATTCCACGAATAGCCTTATTCTCCAGTTAAATATCAATTGTAGAACCGGCCCTAAAAGTAATAACAATATTTTAAGTAGAGTTTTGCTTTTTTACAATTAAAAATGTATTTATTCATTATATTAAAAGTGAGAATTTGTCTACTTTGTAAATAAAAATCACCCTTATTGAACAGCGGATATTTCACCTAGTATTATAATAATTATAAATTCAGTTTTAGTTTGGATTATAGATGGATACTTTAATTAACTTTATTTTAGTCACAATTCATTTTCAATTACAATCAAATTCATAATTACAATCAATTATTTTATTATGTGTCAACTTCAACAATCTGCTCCTTGGGACTCGGCACATACATATTGGAAGCGGCGTGCATTTTAAAATACTCCCCCCCAAATTCCTCATACTCCGCCCGCGTTATTAAACAATTTCCAAACTCGGGCCCGTTGGCCAAATTCCTCGCTCCGTGCCACGACGTTAAACTGGACTCCCCGAAAACACTGACATGCGAGTAGGACTGAAACGGTCGCATGCACGTCAAGTCAGTTTGCAGGCGTTCTTTTAAGCCGGCCATCCGCGCCATTCCACCCATTAGAACGACATTTCCGGCCAGTCGTAGCTGGTCCTCGGGGCTGAATAATTTTAGCACGTAGCCGATAACTTCTGACAAGCCAGCCTCACCGGAACCGACCATGTAGGGTTTGAATAGCAATTCGGGGGCTCTGTAGCGTTCGATGCCAATGTGCAACTGGTGGGCTTCGGCCGGGGCTAGATTATCAGAGTCTTCTGCGGGCTCGTAGGTTTTTATTATTTCGTCGAGTTCGATTAGTTTTTCGTTTTCGGCGTCACTGTCACTATCACCACCTAGATGGTGAAAATTTAAGAGAAATAGATTTATTAATATACAAAGTATTTTATAATTGAAAACCAATTAATAGAAATTGTAAGTTGAGACTTTTCAGTGACAGATTATAAGAGAATGAGTGGATCTCCAAGGGCCCGTTCTACTATTGACAACTGGGGAATGTTGTTAGTACAAATATATTAAGAAAAGCAATCCTCCGCCCTTTTACCATCGGTTCTACTTAAATCGCATGTTTTTCAATTTCCTTATGAATAATGACAAATTTTCACACATCAATATTGAATGATGTCTTATCTTTCTACAACTGTTTTGGTTAGTGATTGCAGCCTTAATGGACTTTGTTATTATATTCATTTATTCGCGAGTTATGGTACCGCAACTGCTGAGTCAACAATAGATAAGCAGTACCCATATGAACAATCACCAACACACCAGCCGGCAGTCTAATCTTAACCGAGCTCAAAATCGCTACGTTAATAATAATTTTCACTTAAAGACTTTTATTGTCTTTATTTTATATGTTCAAGTATATCGATAGTGTAACTCTGTAACCTACGGAAATAAAAATAAATTTGTTAGATCTTTTTTTAAAAAGCCTCTCGACCACGGCTCAAATCTAACTCGCGAATCAAATTATAAAATACTTACCGTCTTTACTAATGGTTTTATAAATATCCCAATCCTCATCCCTCATTCCAAAATCGTCATTCCCCTTTTCTTTTCGGGCTAGTTGTGAAATCAGCCTCATCCTCTCCTGTCCAGCAGCAGTACGTCGTTTCGCCATATCCTGCTTACGTTGTTTTCGCACCACTTTTTTCGTGATGATTTCTTGTTTCTGTAAACAAATTAAGAACCGTATGCATTTCATAAATAAACCTTACAATTATTATAATTATACCATTCGTTTTGCGTTTTGTACATAAAGCACCATCGCGTTTTCATTCTCGAAAACCATCTTATTCAATTTGGGGTTTTTGTTAGGTGGCTCATCGGAAATTTCATCAATGTTGTTGCTTTGAAAGATTTTCTGTTTAGTTTTCTCGATGCGTGCTTTTACTACAGCGATATTCCGTTCCAAATCTTCTACTGTATCAATTTTCATGTTTTCTATCGTAGAGAAATCGATTTCATCGGTTGCGTCCATTTCGTACAAGTCTTGTATGTGTAATAGTTTTTGTAGTTTGTCTTCATCCTCGGCTAAACGTTCTCCTCTGCGGCGCGCGTTTATTTCGGTTAACCTTCGCGCTAGTTCTTTCTTGCGCTCTTTTTGTTGCTCCACTAAAAGAAATGGCGATTTTTATTGTCAGAAATAATTAATAGTAGTATATTAAGTGGTCTAATCATCAAATTTAGAAAATTTAGGTTTATATAATAAATATATATAATAATCAAGAAAGGAAAGACAGTTATACAAGTAAGAGAACTGGCGAAGAACAGAAAAGAGTGGAAAGAATTTACAAATGTATAAACAACATCAATTATTGTTAAGTAATATAAATGTAATAGCCTACATTGAAAGGTAAAAGGCAACTAGATAATATATATATATATATATATATATATATATATATATATATATATATATATATATATATATATATAGTTTTATATTATTATTATCATTATTAGTACTAATATAAAAATTCATTTTTATATATTTTTAATATTAGCCTTAGTCAACTCAATGCCTCAGTTAACATAAAGTGGAGAAATGTAAAGATCAATCACCAAAACAATTATCTCTGATAATTATAATATTATAACGGAAATAATAAGCATGTTTATTTATAAAATCACATAAATACAATATTAAATAATAATGGTAATAAATCAATATATTATGTTGTTATTGCGCAAAATCTTAAAGAGATTTGTTTGGCCACTAAATTAATTATCACTTACATATATATTTTGCTAGTAGTCATGCGTAAATGAGGAAAAAAATACATGTAAAAACCACAGGTTTTTTAATTATTAATAAAACGTAGTCGGTAATTTCATTCCTAAAAATATTTGTTGCAAAAGTGCAAACTCCCCTTGGTAGCTAGCAAAATGGGACAGGTCCACACTTGATTGTTATCAACAAAAAATGTCTATAAATATTTCCGCGGTCAGCGCGCAATGAGATAAAGATAGACCGGTTATTGTTGCTGAGTGTATCATGTATGCGTCAGTCTCAGTTTGTCATCCAATGTTACCAGTTGACTTAAGTAAATAATTCGGGTTTCGCCTTATATTCAGTGGTTTTAATTGTGAATACTATAAGTAGTGCAATGAGTACTAGTGTAAATGAGTGCTGCATGTAATGGGGTAAGTCGATTTTCTGAGATAATACGGTGGCGGTCCCCGCACATTTTTTTAACCTTACAGTACTCGAGCTATCGTTTTTCTCGTTTGTAATCGCGTGGTGTATGTGGTCAGCCCTATTTGAAATGTAGACAAAAATAATCTCACATCTAATTAAAAACAATACTATAATAAACACATATTTGAGAATGTTGTATTTATATTTTTTTACGGTTGTGCGATATAATAATTGTGTGAAATCAATTTTAATCGTTGAGGCTATTTTCATATTACATAACATCTATTGTATTTTATCTGTAAATTCAACGCCTTTTATACGCTAATCTGTGTGATTCACCTGCAAGTATATGTATCTCGTAAGAACTGCGCTCGAGTTTTTCCATACGAAAAAAACGCGCAGTATGAGCTGGCGCGAGCGTTTTGTCATACTGAGCTCGCGCATTTAATTTAATGCAATCAACTCAAATAAATACGTAGCCATAATTACGCGAAATTAAATATGAGTGTTACGACTTATAATTAGGAACATGTTGAGTATTTTATTTATTTATTTAATCGAATGCCTAATTTTTATATTATTGGTGTAAGGCTCTAATTTTATAGGTTATATAATATCTATTATATACATTACTGGGTGAAATTCCCGTCGTTCGACTGGGAACGATGAATCAATTTTCTAATGAATACTATTTAAGAAAAACAATACTTTTCCTCTGAAATATTTCCAAACGTGATATTGTGCACTTATCGTAAAACTATTTTCATTCAGAAATGCTAATTGTATAATGCATAATATATATTGTATATTTAATTTAGAATTTGTCTATATTTAATTGTTTACTCAAACTTATTTTTTGATGGGAATAAACTTATTATTATATTATTATTAATTAAATATCGATAAATTGATTCCGGGATCGTGATTTTCGGTATCCCGGGATTTCAGTTTGTAAGTACAGTACTTACCAGTTAAAGTAGATGCAGCCACACTAATAGTAAACGGCAACTGAATCTTCCTTATATTACTCTCATAATAATCAACATCATTCCATTTCTTCAATTCTTCCCGATAATCCTTGGCTATTAAACAAATGCCATGCACCAATTCCTCCGCTCTGCTTAATGTAATTGAAGCAGCGTGCCCGGGGTATTTCAATTGCAACATTCTGTGCAAAAACGAGACTACATGATACCCTCCAGTATTAATCCTTCTAGTGTTTTCAAATATAGCTTTATGATTCAACACGGGGATTATATGCATTGTATGATAACCCAAACTAATTATTAGCGCGTCTTTCGCCGGACTCCCGCTTGAGAAATGGTGTGCGTATAGAGAATCAATACCATAAACTACCCCGGGCACTTCGTAGCATTCGAATAGTAACTCAGACATCACTAAAAATAATAATAATTCTTTTTGAATTATTTTGCAAGCCGGTTCATAATAAATCACCAACTTTATATAATATGAATTTTATAAACAGAACCATTGAAAATATATTAGAAGTTCAAACTATTTTCGGTAAGAAACCTGAAGTCATTAAAGGAATAGAAGCTAAAACCGGAAAAAACGTACTTAAATTTAGTCGAACAAGGGGTAAGCATAAGCTATATAGAACGACTTATGCTTACCCCTTGCCTACTTTGAGTCGATATTCTTTTTGCTTCTGCACTGTCCATATAACAGCGGACCTACCGGCGATGTTCTATATTACTTATGCTTGCTCTTTTTCTTTCTTTTCTTATTCTGGGTCGATATGTTAAATCAAATCAGTTGAAATACGCGATAGAAGTTATTATAAAAGCTCAATACACTTATAATACACGATATAATTTAAGTATAATCATGGTCACGCATTTTAACAATTAATCAAAAAGTCTTTATTTGAACTAGGTGATTTATTATAAACCAAGTTGTATTATTGTATTATAAAAAATATCCTCTTACATTGCCTTGATGAATTAGGGTTTAAGAACGCCTCTGTAATCACCACGGGATGGTTTACTTGTTTCTCAGTGTCGATCCCCAGGTGGCTGAAGGTGTAATCAAAGAGATGTTCTTGCGCCTCGAAATGCGTAACCACGTTTCTATCAAATTGTGTTTTTAATTGGAACCGCACCGTTTCTATGTTAATTATATCGTTGCCCACTTGCAACTGGGGCGTTTGTATCACTTCCACCGAGTCTTTTTTCGAGCGCTCTTTTCTGGGCTTCGCAATGAGGTTTTTGAATGTTAACAGCGGGAGATTATGGGATGACCATCCTGCGTGGCATGTATAAGAGCCTGCAAACATATTCGAGTTGTTTTGATTAATAATATTTATGGTGGATGCGCTGGGATGATGGAAAATTATAGAACTAATTTATTAACATGTACGTCAAGCTGACATGGAAATTCTAGCAGAATCTAGCAGAAACACTATTGGAGAATTGTTTGACTATAAAAGTTGCTTAGAATCCAATTATACCAGGTGATTTTTTTAATCTGAAATTTTCAAAATATTCAAAAATCTCTACGAAAAAAATATTAGTAATCTTTTAATCATTCCGAGTGGGAAATACATTAGCTTTAAAATTAGTTCTCCATCCTCAGGGGCTAGTTGTAAGGAGGTATTAACTTTAAAATCTTAAATGGGATTTTTTTTTTGAGCTGCTGCCACGTGGCGATATGGAAAATTCTAGTTTTATCCTCTTGTTTGTCGGCCGATTTTGCTCAAATTTCACTTGATCGCCCCAGATAACTTTCTCAGCCGATTTTCAAATTTGGTCACGATCCATCCGGCCGTTTTTCCGGAAATTTTTGAATTGTGATCACGTGACTTTTCTTATTTTTGATTTTTCGCAAACATAATTTTAATAGAAGTGGTTCAGAATAATATGTAGTTATATAATGTTTCTATGAATTTTTCGTAGAAATGAATCGTAACAAAATTATACGCAATACAATCAAAAGTAAGCAAAAACTCCCCATAGTTTGCTCATTTTTTATTTTTCGCAAAATGTAAAATTTGTTCAGAATGAAATTATACTCCTTATACGATAAAAAAAAACTTTAAATTGTTACAAATGTTACAAAGTAAGAAAAAAATATTTCAAATGCCAATAACTTTCACGTTAGAAGTCAAATTTTACTGTGTCATCCTAGCTGGGGTTCCTAGTCGTTTTTCAAATTTGGTCGCGATTTCTTGGGCCATTTTCCCCTAGAATACAGACATACACACAGACAAAAATAATTTATTTCGGCGATATTAGTCATGAAACGTAAAGAAAAGTCAAAATTTCGCGGTCATAATACCTAACCATTATATTTTCTTTGATACCTATACAGCAGTGCCTTATTTGGAAAGTAAAAATTAATAGTAGTAATTAATAGTAGTAATTAGTAAACACACCACTGTGTTAAAATAAAACCAGTATTCTTTAAGGGTGATCACCACCCTTTAAACCTTAATCGCTACCTTAAACCTACTAATAAAGGGTTAGTAAAGCAATCCATTATTTACCATTATCAATTACTATAGGCAACGCGTTGAACTTTAAATTATTTGTGTAGGGGTGAACAATATCAGGCACGGTTTTAATGTCTTTAAACTGAATCACGTCCATCGTAGTATTGTTTACAAACAGTACTCATAACCTAGAAACTGGCGATAATAATGAATGGATTATTTAATTCATAAAACATGATTTGATATAGGCAACCAAATATACAGCATGCTTATAGGCAGATCCGTACCGTTTGAAATTAGTATGAAATGAATAGTTATTACTATATTTGTTACAAAATATAACCTTATGTTGTATGTTATAATTTGTTATTTTAGAAACATTTTCTGTTATAACACCAAACAAAATGTTATATTTTATAACAAATATAGTAATAACTATTAATTTTATACCAATTTCAAACGGTACGGATCTGCCTACAAGCATACTGTATATTTGGTTGCCTATCTTAAATCATGTTTTATGAATTAAATAGTTCATTCATTAGTATCGCCCATTTCTAGGTTATGAGTACTGTTTGTAAACAATACTACGATGGACGTGATTCAGTTTAGAGACATTAAAACCGTGCACAATTTTCTACAAATTTGACAAATAATACATTCTGTATCCTTTTACAGTCCTTGTTATAAAGCAGATAACTCTTGTTAGTGTTAATTGGTGTTAATTCCATTGTCACTTTTAACAAATAATGCGACGTTACCATATATAAACAGAGGTACACGACGCTATGAAATGTAAAGTTAACAACAATTTATACTAACAATATAATCAGGTGTTATAGTTAAATGGCATTTATAACCAAACCTGAAAGTTATCAGGACATTCAGAAAGATACCAACACATGGTGACACTTTCTTCAAACAGGTCACAAGTGCAATCAAATTCAACCCATATCAAGTCTGCAAAAGTATGATAATAAATTATTGCAATAAAAAGTTATATATACTACATTATTTATTGTTGTTATAATACTTTCTTATTACAAACATACAAAAGTGATGCTTACATCATGCTGTCATCTTTTTATTATAAAAGTTTTACATTATACAATGGACACAAATCTTTATCATTCTCATCAGTAGATTGCGAGTGTTTCAGCAAGCCCAGCGAATATTGTCCATCACGACTTGTCTTTTCTGAACCTCTATTTGCGTGGTTTCTAATGAATTTCACAACGATGTCCAGTTTCACTTTTGAAAATGTCAGCCGGTACCCCCAAGAGATTAAAGCTAGAGGCTATAAATAAAATTATAAAATATAAACCATTCATTCACATAACAATATGAAAAATATGTTTACACACTTATAGAATAATTACCCTTTCAGTTGTTAAATCACTGTTTGTGCTAATTACATGTTTATATAGACAATTTTTAACCACCCTTTTTAGTATGTTCACTTCATTTTTGTCAGCACAAGGGTGGTAGAGCATAACTATGCCTCCATGTTCCAATGTGTGCAGCCATCGCTGCACTGGGACAAAATTGTATTCACCATATTTGGGCCATAAAGGTCGGTGAGGACCACTATAAAAATACACATGGTATCATATTTTCTAATAGTATTGCCCATTTTTTGAGAAGGTAACAATTTACATGTCATTTACAATTACATTTTTTATCTATTAAATGAGTGTTTTGGATAGTTCTGGATAGTTGGCTGGAGGGTAGTGTAGCTACAGACACTTAAGCCTCAAAATGGGCCCACTGTGAAACCTCCTTTTAAGGCTACTCACTTGTCCCATCAGTCAATTTTGCGTAGGAGCTGCAAAACTCTGGAGGGTGAGGAGCCAATGCTGGTCCTACTTGGCCAACACTTCCCTAATATATTAAATGAATGTACAAACCTACCAGTTTATTTTGAGACAACCAAATGTATGATTCAAAATCATAACATAATACACAAAAAATATAACTATCTATATTTTGGTTTATTGTTATAAAAATAACAATTCCCAAGTTTTTCAAGTTTTTATATATACTTACAATGTCGGTAAGGGCTCTTTATAAAATATTCGTGTATCCATACAATGGTGCATTGCCTAAAATATAAACATATCATAAAAAGGGTTGTATTAAATGAGTGATTATGTTTTTAATTACATGGTAACTTCTAGGTATCCTTTCATGCTCTAACAGTGGATGTATAGCACTGTTGGGTTTGTACAAATGTCTGTAATCATAACAAGTGTAATTAACTGGACTTCCATCATAATCGATTTCCAAATGACTCTAAAATTAATAAAGTTACATATAAATTATATATATATATAAAGACTAGTGGATTTGATTCGCCTTAAACCAAATCTATAAAAAAAAGGAAAGAGGGTGATGCATTTATGTGCCTGTAAATGAGTTAATAATGGTTATTACTAGTTATATTGCATATGACATTTATTTCAGAATTGTATTCGGAAAGAATAAACACGTAATTAAAAAACAAAAGGAGTAATTAAAATCCTTATCTTTATGGATAAAACTATTAATGAGTAATTAACATAAATATTAAACAACACAAACCATTCCGTCATCACAGGAACTATTCACAACCCCCATAGGCACATTATGTGTTACCACTGCTCTGTCATCAGGAAACCATCGACCTTTCCATTCTTCACTAGCTGCAATAACAAATTCATCCCACTATGACCCATACCATTCTATTGTCATCAAGAATAGGTACTCACAACATATGCTTAGAATTGTGGTAACGAGTAAAATATAAAAACTGCGAGTGTTCATCCTTATTTCACTTCTGGTGTATATGCATGGCTAAAACTAAACCCCACACCAAATTTCGGATGTCGGCTATTCAAATTTACAGCGCAAATGATGACGTTTATTTTCGTTGACATATTTGATTGAGACAATCAGCTGTTGTTAATTTTCTACAGAATTCTGTTAATAGTTTTAAGAGATCTGTAATTGAAATACTTGTATATTACGTTTTATCATTAATTGTATCACCTATTTCGATATACTCATCATCCTCCATGTTCTTTCTTCCCTAATTTAACTAAAACTTAATCTTCTAGTAACATAAACGTTTGAAAACATCATTGTTATTTGAGGTTATGCTAATGTGAAAGCATACAATACATAAAACTCTTGTTTTGAACTATTTTCAATACATAGAAACGGGTTTTTCAACATTTTTAAATCGCCCTTAAATACCTATAGAATCATTAAATGATCACTATAATTGCTGTAATAACTTTTTAAAGATGTTAATTATCTATTTTGATTAAGAATTTCAATTTTATATCTTATGAAAATAGTTCAGTTGCTATTTGAACTATTTTCATAAAATATAAAATTGTAGTTTATGAACTTAACAGATTATAAATAATTTTAACCAGTCATTACAACAATTATAAAGACGATTTAATGATTCTATATGTGTTTAAGGGTTGTTTATAAATGTTGTATAATCCGTTCTAGGTATTGAAAATAGTTCAAAAGAAGAGTTTTATGTATTGTATATCTTCACAATGTTTACATAACCTCAAATCACAACATTTTTAAACGCTCAGTTATGTTGCTAGCAGACGAGCATTTAGCTGATTTGGAAGAAAATAAACATGAGGATGATGACCAGTTTATGGGGACGGGCAAGAAAGTTAAGAGCCCGAAGAAAAACTGTATGTGATTAACTTTTTATATAGGTCAACTACAATCAATAAATTCTATAAGGGAATTGTTCCTAACTCTTTAAACAGTCTTTACATATCAATGGGTAATTTAAGCTAGTTGGTACTCTATTTGGTGGCAGAAAATTAACTAAAATCTAGTGGGTAATCTCTACTCATAAAATCTATTTTCTCATCATATATGTGACAATATCTGCAAGGTTTGTCTAGTTATATATTAAAAGCTTATTAACAACCACACATACTGTCCAAGTAATCAAAATCGTGTAATTTTTATCTAATCTACTACTACTACCACTAGTTGGATGAAAAACATTGATATTTGAATCACGAATAACTTAATAACAAAGCTCAGATTGCTCAGTAGTTTTACTATACAACTATTGGCATGTTGCATTGGTTTCTAAGAAAGGAGCAATAGCTGTTGAAGAAAAACTTGCTAGATTACATGTGGTTGATGGAAAATAACTGTTTTTACTCATGCTTAAACCATAAATATTTATAAAATCTCATATTACATCTTGTCTTATCAATACACTTTGATATTATCTTTCCTATGTCTTATACGACGCAAGCATTGATTTAGTTGTATTAAAAAACTAAAATCAACACACTATGTTAATCCTGACCTGAAATTTATGATTTGATAATTTTCAGTACAAAAAATTAGTGTGTAGGCATGGATGAAACCCGTAATTTTCCATCAACCACATCCAGTAAGTTTTTTTTCCAACTACTGCTCCTCATAGAGAAATCATTAAGCTAAAGTGAATACCACAAACTGTAACACTTTATACATCCTATTCATACAAAATTACCTTAAACAGATCGAGAGTCATGCACATGTAGCTGTAGAACTTTGTGATGTCCTTATCATCCTATGAGAAATAATTATATTGGCTGATCAAATTAATTTCCACTCAGAGTTGTGTTGTTTGAATTTCGATCTCACATAATAAAATAAACAACAAATAAATGTTATCCACTTTCTAAGCAGTATACATGATTCAAATAAACACTTTATGTTTTTTTTAACCATATATAACTCTTAATTTAAAGTTAAATTTACTTTTAAAACTCTGAATACAAATTAATTGAATCTCTCACCATAGTAGGGAACAAATAAATAAAACCACAATCACAATTAATATATTACGGAAGATGTTTATAATTAAACTTCCAGTTTGAAATGTTAGTTAGGTATATTATATAGATTTAAATGAATCACCTAATATACAATAGGTACAATCATCTGCGGGATGCCACCGGCGTTCGTTGTAGTGGGTATTATTTAGTTTTAGAGAAATACAACAATACAACAACATCTACAAAAATTATTACATTATTATTGTCTAATTTTAAAATGGTAATTGTAATTTTGGTGTGGTTACTAGTGTATTTACATATAACGCGTTTGGTAACAGAAGGCCGATGTCATCACGCATGATACAACGTGCACATCCATTTTATTTTTATTTTTTTGAAAGACTTACAACAAACAAGAGCGGACACAGACATTATGGGTGCGGCTATCTATAGAAGGACACAACACACGAGTGAAGGGGGCGATGTACCGCATTGGCTACATTTTATTTTTATTGCCAGTGCACTACGACCGATTTTCTGGGGGGAGGAAATTTGTGCTGTATTTTTTTTTTTTCGAAAAGGACACATTTAGTTGTAATCACATGGTTTTTTTGCACACTTCCATAATCAAATTACTACATATTTTAATTTAATGATTATGAAAGTGTTTTTTTTTTAAATATTTATAATCATTATTATAATATTGCCATATTTGTACAGTGTGATATATTAACAGAATCGTTTCGTGAAGTTTGTTTTGTTTAATTGCGAACACACTTATCATCTTAAAATAGCCCTAAATCGACTACAACATTTGTTTTTAATATCTCTATCATAAAAAGTTTTTTTTTTTTCATTTTACTACAGTAATATCTCACTTAGTCGCATCAACACACAGAGATGCAAGAAATTTAATTACAATTTAAAGTTTTTTTTTCCAATTGACACTTATAAGTTTTTTTTAGTTATTTTGAATTGATGGGTGCTACTGAGAGTTGACCGGGCGTGAACGGCCTAAATCCTAAACTCATCAAGACTGGAACTATGCTATATATTTAAGGTCCAGTATAAAATTATCTACGTACACAAATATATTTTTTATCGTGTGACGAAAGACTTACTCTTGTTATGTTAATAGAGATCTTTTTGGAAAGCCTACTAATTTTTTTAAAAATTATATGGTAGAATTGTAACGAAATTTTTTTTTTATATAAGTATATGTTGAAGCCGGAAGACGGGAAGTGTCGCGAAGTTTACAACCGCTGCGATTCCTACCGTGTGGTCCAGCACTTGGAGGGAATTGTGTGGTCGTAAACTTTTAAAGCTTTTTTATGAAGAGGAAGCTAAATAGGCGTTTGTCTGGGTTTTGGGAATCAACAGTGTGCTTAGAGGGGTGAAAACGTTTTCCGGCCAAACTGTAGTCACGATTTTAGGCACAGTGCTGATGCACAACGTATTTTGGTGTTTACGAGGAAACGCCTACGATTTTTTTTTTGCAAAATGCAGGATTATAGACGATTAGCAGGATTGAACATTTTATGAGATTACATATGAGAATTATATTATGTATGTTTTAATATTATAACGTGCTAAAATTTGTCCCAAAATCATGTTATATGCATTCTATTAAAAAGTATTTTGAATAACTATAAATCTTTCAGTTTCTTTAATTTCTTTCTAAACGCGTACTAATAATTAGAGCAGGGTTTTGTTATCAACTGTAATCTCGAATAAAATATCTGCTCGTCTATTAAATGATAAAGTAACTTGAAACTCGCAGCAGGTAAAACAATATTATTGGGGGGATGTGATGTTCAGCACAAATTAAACACTAACAAGCAATATTAAGGTTACTAGTCACCCCCCAAATTAAACTCTTGAGTTACCGGCTACGCTTTCTGTACAACGTGCGCAATTAGCACGTGTCCCTGTCCGTTCGATAGTGTTCTTGGAAAAATCTAATTTAGTTAATTACATCTTATTCATTAATTCTAGTTTATTGCGTTATATAGTTTTATAGCACTAATCATCACTACGATAGCGAAAAAATTCCCTATTCTAACTCGAACTATAAATATTTTTTTTACCTATTCATATAATTTATCCTTCGTAAGATGATTACTTTGGGCACTAAACGAGACCCTTCTTGGCAAGGACACGTCTTAATTGCGCTTACACGTGAGCTAGAAGCGCGGATTATTGATTTTTTTTTTGGTGAGCGGCAGGTACGTAAAGAAGGTACTGTTACTTTAGTAAATTAATTGTTTCTTTATGTTACATTTAGGCCTCTCAAATTCTACTGATTGTGCACCTTTCTCTCCCTCTCTCTCTCTCTCTTCTAGTTCAATTAACCCAACTAAGTTCTATCCAAGTACTCGTATCCAAGAGGATTGTTTTGTTTATGCTTAATATATAGAGTTTAATGTACAATAATAATTTATATGTAAAGACTGACACATGTAGTTTGGTGCCATGTTTCGTGCGCCCTCTAAAGCTGGCACAACCAAAATGGGGATTTTATAATGAGTGATCTAGTTAGCTAAAATATTGGCGAGTCACCCACTGGGCATATTAATTTAATTAGACTAGAAGGCCAATGACTAAATGCACACTTAAATCACGGTGTGATTAGTAGATTCTTTATCAATTTACTTTTTTATGTACTGCTAAAGACGTAAGGACGCTCGTTGAACATTATTTTACACTTATTTATTCAAATCACTTAATACATCAGTTAAATAATGAATAAAAAATATCACGCTTTATGGGATTCGAACCCTCGACCCTCATGTTTGCACTGACACTACAGAAATCATGTTATGACATATATCGCCAGTGTAAACGCGGAGCTCGCCGGTTCGATTCCCATCAAGAGTGATTTTTTTATGCTTTTTATTTGATATTTAATTAATATATAATATATATTTAATAAATAATAAAGTATTAGGTAATTTGAATAAATAGCATTTTCTTTAAATTAAGGTCGGTCGTCTTTAAAACTGTCTTCGTTTTTATAATATAGGGATAGCCAATCCTTATTCATTTTTGAGTAGTGTATAATAAAAACTAAATAATTTGCAACCTAAAGGTGTGTGTTTTAGAGGCGTGAACTCTTTTTTTATATTTGGGGAAAACAATGAATTGTAATTTATAAAACGAAATTTAGAATACAATTTTCGGTAAGGGTAAAACCTTTTAGTTTAATGTAAAGTGAAGAGCAAACGAGACGACCGATAGTAACTCTAGAATTTTTTTATATTTTAGTAAATTTCAGTCGATTTCTGAATAAAAGTACATTTGCTTTCGAGTTGATATCAGGCAACTTTACTCGTACAAACACGACTGGTGATAATTGCTATGAATACATAGTTTACATCAAGACATTTAACATTTCTAGATTTGTTGTTGTAAATGAATAGTTACTTATATCATCACTTTTCTCTTTTAAAGAGTGTTTTAATTCTATGTTAGACTATATAAGTGTGAATTCTCCTCTTAGCAATCTACGTATTGTCGCGGTGAAGTGCTAACTGCACCATAAGTAAACAGTAAACGCCGATTAGCTATTATTGTGGTGTTGGTGGTGACTATTGCATAAAACAAGGGCTGTTTAAAATCGATAGCTGTTTAAAACCATTTTCAACAGGGTTACATGAAATCTAAACCTGTTCAACACCTTTTAAATCTGTCTAACTTCTTTTAAACTGTTTTTAACCTGTTGTAACTCTTTTTTAAACGGTTTAACCCGGATTAAACCTGATATAACCCTGTTGAAAACGGTTGTAACAACTACCAGTATTAAACAGTCCCTGTCTTATTTATACAGCTGTTTCATAGGTGCCCCTACCACCCCCACAAGAAGAACCAGAGTTGGCCTCTACTACCTTATAGTAGGGTGGGGGGTTTACAAATGTAGCGTAGGTTTAGAGTAACATCATCACACAATACCCAGTACAATGTTTGTACAATTATTACTTTTTACTTTTTAGCGCTAATACATTACCGCGACAATATCTAGATTAGTGTAGTGAAGATGAATTCACACAATTTCTCGAGTGGTTATATACAAAGTAATGCAACTTACTCTCTATAGAGAAAATGTAACGCCATCTGGCGGCACCACATCAATTAACAATGAATGTAATATAGCATCAGAACAACCGATATTTTATAAAATTGGCTTTCTGCTGATATCTCTATATACACTGTTGCAACATTATTCCAATACTTGGTGTTCTTGATGACATGGGTATGTTGACGGATATTATCATATTAGTGTGCATTTTTAATTGATGTCGTGTCGCTAGATGGCGATAAACTTTCTCTCTAGAGAGAACGTTGCATTACTTTATGTTATTCGTTTTAATTGGTAATTAGACGTATATTATCAAGATGATATTCTAGTTTATGTTTTTTTTGCTAGATCATACATTATACCAATTTGTCAAACATAGAGTTCTCATTATCTTCCGAGCACTCGTTCACTGGAACGAATTTACAGTGATATTATTATTGATTGGATGTTCTATATTACACTGCAATTACTGGGGTACGTTCAGTAACACAGCGTTTACTCCGCACTTGTCCGGACCAATTCTATTGTGTAATACTGGCTTATGTCAACTGTCACAAATTTGTGAAATAGGTTATTATCATTAATTAATCATGTGATGATTAATCAATGTTATTATCCTATCTATGTCACCATCTTAATCTCATTTATGACAAACTTATGACATTTGTTATAGGCCAATATTACACAATAGAATTAGTCCGGATAAGTTCGGACTAAACGTTCTGTGTTACTAAACGTAACCCAGCAATTACAGTGAATACAGAATATTTAATCAATAATACGTTACTGAACGTACTGCACTCAGGTGCCGAGTAATTTAAAACTAAAATTCTCGACGCCGGTTTTTATATTTGCGATTTTTTTGTTTAGTAATGTAGAATACTTAAAACCATGAGAATTTTATATTCACCAAATCAGATATCCCCAAATGGTTGTCCCTAAGCGCACATGCTAAATCTTATTAAATCTCTCTGTAAAACACACATTAAAATCTATATTATCTCAAATAAAAAATCAACTTTTTTTTATAATATCACACATTTTCGAAACTTAAAAACGCTCTCACTCTCTCTCGTATCATTTTCTCCATACCCCGTCTCGGTATCATTTACAGATCATTATCAGTACCGAGAAAATAATACGAGAGAGGTCTCGTTCATCTTATATCATAACAACGAATATATTATTGCTACAGCAAACCCCTGTTTACAGGTGAATGAATTAAAAAGAAGGAATGTACAATATTACAAGTTTGCCTACTATAAAGCTAATCGTTCTTTCCAATTATTTTCTCGAAATACTAATAAAACAGTAATAAATATAACAAACAACTGTTTTTTTTTGTTTTGTTTTAAATGTAATTGATTATTTAAGAAGGGCGCCAGTAACCAACGAGTGTCACGATGATGCTTGGTTACTGATGGATTGCCTGTGGATTAAAAACACAATCGTAAAGTGAATTTTGTTCTCTCTCATTACAATTGCGGTTTGCACTCACATTGCGTGTTGGGGTTGTTTACAATCCAAAGTATGATCCGATGGTGCCGGCCAGACACAGCCCCAGAATGGTGAGACAGATCAGAATCATGATCTTCTTCTGCAAGGCCGTACATAAATAGGAACATTATTGAAACGGCTCGTACAATTATTTTTGAGCCGGTCATAAAAACTCTATAGGTTTATAATATAAGTGTGAATTCACCTCTTCATATCTAGATTTCAATCTCATCAGTGTAGCTCAGATAGTGAGAATGAATTCACACACTATCTCGAGTGGTTATATACAAAATAAGGCAACTTTCTCTTGCATTATGAGTGTGCATTGTTAATATAAATGTACTCTCTAGAGAAAAATTTGCCTTACTTCCTATAGGTTTGTTTGTGTTTTTTTTTTGTATGTGTTACGTTGTTAATAGTTTGGTATTTGCGAAATTGATTTATTTGGTGAAATGAGTTTTTTTAAAATATGTAATTGTGATTTTTTGTATGACTCGATAAATATTTTAAATTAGAAATCAAATTTTGGTGAATGCGCCGGGCGCATTGTATTAGCGTAATTATTTCAAAGAACATGAATATATAGACTATGCCATTTTTTATTTTTTTTAACATGTTACACATTTTATTTATAATGTGGAAATTATAATTTCCATATACCATTAAAACTATTCACGAATTAACTATAGCCATTTTCTGACAATTACACATGTATAACTTACGTTTGTGTTTGGTTAGATTAGGGGTCGGCAAATTGCTACTTGCGAACCGTATGTGGTCTTTTGGATACTTTGTGTGGTTCTTCAGCAATACAATTGAAAGTGAAGTTAATATAAATGTACTAATATGGTATGTATTATCTATGATACAAATATTATGGCCCTCAAAAGCAAATTAAATTTTTGGGAGTATAATTGGCTCTTCCGCCTCATAAGTTAGCTGATCTCTGGATTATATTGCAATGTCAACCAATTGCAATATAACCCAGGGATCAGCTAACTTGTGAGGTGGAATTTATTTTTGAATATTTGTTTTCTATTGGATTATTTCAAAATTTAATAAGTGAAGATAACATCTATCAAATTTCCTTTTATTAAGGCTGCAATTGCTAGTAGAGTTTCGAACTTTTATAGGCGTCTACATTTGCGCCGATATCAGGGGGTGAATAAAAAATTTAACTAGATTAAGGTATTTATTCTGCAAGTTCTGACCGGTTTAATATAAAAACAAACAGACTGGTCTGTTACCCATGGTAACCAAATAAACAATTGCTTTAACGTTGGTAATACCCCACACTCCAGTAACACTAGTGTAATACTGCCATACGTTACTTTTATTTCTATTTGTATTTTTGTTGTGGTTGTTGATATTAAAAGAGTTTTTTGTGAGGAAATTGCCAATAAAGGTCTTTTTTTTACTGCCAGACATATTTTTTTAGATGTTAATATAAAATTGTATAGATCCATTACTTGGTATTCCATTATGCCAATTTGCAAAAATCTAAATCATGATTAAAAAAAATATATTTCGAAAAAAAAAATTTTAGATTCTACTATAAAATTACATAGACCTATTATTTGTTAGTCCCAAAAATGCGATTTAAGTAAAACCAACTTTAAAGGCGCGCAGAATTCTCAACTGAAATTTATTTAAAGACGAAATGTGTATTCAACCATGAGAACTCTCTAGAAAAATGGCTACCTTTGATTCGCGAATACTTAAAACTGATTACCAATAAATCAAATTCGTCAAAAACTAAACAATAAAAATTATAAAAATAAAACGAACAAAAATTATATAAAACGATAATTTAATAATAATAACCTAGTTACATTAAATTGTTACTACGAAACAAGGGGTGAAATCACATTTCCTATGTGTCTGGGCTAAACAAATCATCTGACCCAAACACACACAAAAAAAGAATATTTACAGAAAAAATCAACTATTCTAAGTAGGTCGTTATTTTATGTGCACTCGGATATAGTCAACCATCTTTGGTGTAACGTGAAAATAAAAACCGCAAATAAGGAACGTTGTTTGCTGTCAAAATGCTTCTTCTTTTGTTTCCAAGAAAAACTGTTTTGCTACTCTATAAATATTTTTATTCTGTAAAGGGTAACGTTTGAAAATTTTATTTACCACTTTTACTCGAATTTGTAATAACAAATTTTGTATTTTTCTTCTCGAATATATTAGTTATTAAAGCTAACTTATAACTCAGTTTATTAAGACGTTGACTGCTGGTACTTTTCAGGAAAGTAAAAGTAATAACTTTTAAAAGTAAAAAGCCAATTTAAATTAATCATATGATATTATTAAAAACTCTAATTATAATTAGAGTTTTTAAAATATAATATGACTAAATAAGGAAAATATAAAATCTTTATTAAATATATCGGATGTTGTTTTTTGGCAATAATTTTTTTTTTCTTTTAAAAAACCATATTCTATATTCTTTTTGAAAGTTTAAACCATCACAAATAAAAATATACATATGTTAGCAAAACAGTTTTTCGTCATACCAATTATAATATTCCATATTAGTTGCAAATTAAAATTTCCATATTAAATTGTGTAGTGATGTAGCCATATTCAATCAATCACATATAGTTTTTTGCGCATGGCGGCAATGAGTATACAATATTTTAATTTTTTACAATAGTTGGTATGGCGGCACCTTGGGCTATCCCAATCACATCTCCTTGTAAACACGCCTCCTTCTCCCATTCCACGCTTCCTTCCTATAAGCTGTACGGCCACGAATAGTCGGGGAAGGGAACGTGGCTACAATGAGTGGCGAGTGGGATAGCCCAAGGTGCCGCCATACCTACTTACAATTAAATAGAGATTTCTGTTATTTTCTTTATACAATATATATTGTACTACTATATAGTAGTGAAAATTGCATCTAAATTTACAATTTGAAACAATAAATATATCTATTAATAATATTTATAATATATATAATTTGCTATTATTATTAATTTAATTTGAAGCGTATTGCAATATATTAATTTTTATTTATACACATAAGTTTGAAAACCACTCGATTTTTATTGCTTAGATAACTAAACATCCAATAATTGTGTCGTCACAATCCAAACAATTTACCTAAGCATCCGGGAAGCACCTGTCTCTCTCTCCTATTAGTTTTTTTGTGTGTTTCTTTTTAAAATTAAATAATGCAACAACAAAAATCTCACGCAGACTTTCCAGTGGCAGCAACTTTTGTTTTGTTTAACCTGGTCCCTGCTTTGAATTATCATTTACTTTTTTTAAACTGAAGATGGTATGGTTTTACGGGTTTATGAGGGGGGCGGGGCGAGGAGGGACAAGTTAAGGGTGGTGGGGAAGAGATGAATTATATTCAAACCCCGGGCAACATGGTTGCTAGAATAATGATCAAAATGATGATGGCCACTGCCAAGCAGATTATGATGAGGATCTTTTTCTGTAAAAAAAACAAAAAGAACCGAAATAAATTAATCGACGCACTACGAAATTATAGAAGCCGGCCTAGTTTATAATGTTTATTGGTGTTTATGAAAAATTAAAAAAGAACGGCTAAGAACATCAAACACACACTGAAACACACAGTTTTCGAGCACACATTGAGAAGCGAGTTGCGAATTGAAATCATAAATTGGAACTTTTTGAATTATTTTGTAAACATTTATTTATTTAGTTGAGTATAAAGGTGATAATATATCACACCCCAACTATATAAAACACACATCTATAAAATGTGATTTCTAGTTGTTGTAAGACATTTTCAAGCTGATATAGACGTGGCAAATTTTAGTTACACGAGGCTTCATATTGGTGGCAATTATGTAGAACAGTAGGTTTTAAAGTACAGGCTTTCATATAAAAATAAAACTGTTTAAAACAGTCTTACTATGTTTTTAAAATACTTTTTTAAATAGTTTTATTTTTATATGAAAGCCTGTATCTTAAAATCTACTGTTCTACATAATTGCCACCAATATGAAGCCACTTATTGTATTACACAACTAGTTTTTTTTAATAACAACCTCATAGAAGTCTGCCGCCGATCGAAAACAATTTCTTAGACCACACTTTTGAAATTAAAAATCATCCCCGATTGGACAATGGGCGTTTTAAGTAGGGGACAATGAAAACATTACCGACTAGATGCCCATTATCCGACGCGGGTTGATTTTTAATTACAGAAAAGTTAATTGATTAATTGCAAGCTGTTATAATTTCTATTATATTAGAGCGTTTAAAGAGTAATAACTATATTAAATTTATTATTCTTTTTTTTTTCGTAATTAATATTCCATTTTTTATTCTCGTAAATTTACTATATATTTCGGAATCCACCTGTAGGTTTGTCAGCACTACAGGCAGAGAAGGAACAATACGCCTGCAGTGGCGTGATATAGACTGATACACACACACATCAATATAATTATATTGATGGAATCATAGAAAACACAAAGAAGTATAAAATTCAAGTTACTTGAAATAGTAAATTTATGAGAATAAAAAAAAATGGAATATAAATTACGAAAAAAAAATGGACAGTTTGCAGTTAATCAAACTTTTCTTTAATTAAAAATCAGTCACTTGAACTAGTAAAATTACGAGAAAAAAAATGAACAATAAATTTAATTGAGTTATATTACTCTTTAAACGCCCCAATGTTCTAGAAATTATAACAATTTTCAATATAAAAAAATTCCCAAAAGTTCAGTTGTGATTGCATTATTTTCGAAATGTTTATCTTGTAAACATATATGATAAAACAATATAATTCAAAGAGTTCCTGTAATAAATAACATACTGCCAGAACAAGCAAACAGATAAGGAATAAGAACGGAAAATTGTTCTATTTAAATTAAGAAATAGAATTCAAAAAGCAATTACAAAAATGAGATTATGATTCATGTCTTTCTTTAAATTTAATTCCAATGGGCAAATAATGCGTCTTGAATTGTTTGAAAATTTGTATGCAAATTTGCATTTTTTTTTAAATATAAATGATGGTATTATTAATAATACGACGAACTCAAATATTGTCTAGGAACAGTGATTTAGGTAACAAGTATAGATAAGTAAAGGATGACTTGCAGCGCCGCATGTGAACTAGAATCTTATACAGTGTCCTTTTTGTTTTCTTTATTCGGTTGTGTTTTAGTTGTTTTTAATGAACAATTATTGAATTATTCTATGTAACTTCATTTGTAGTTATTTAGAACGTTATATTCGACGATCTTTTATTAGCTTTGTCCACGGTTTATTTAATTTACATTATATGATAATTTGGTAGCCACCGCCCTGTGTGCCATTTCATCCTTTACTTATCAATTCCAAATTGTTTGTTTATGTGCTCTTCAGCTAAAAAGTTTGCCCACCCCTGTCCTATAGTTTTTATTATTAAGACTGCCGCGTGAGAGTGGCAAGATTGTGAACCAGCACAAATTTTCAGAGAACAATTTCAAAGAAAATGTAATTCTCAAGTTTTATTGTACAACATGTTCAAATATTTCAAATTTGTTTAGTATGAAATATTTTTTGTTAGCTACAGTCGCATTCTATAAATACAGCGTGGAAATTAAATAGCGAATAAATTCGGTAAAACCTTTATTTATGATTTTTGCAAAATTTGCTTGGACACGTCGATTTTTAATATTTAATTGCCAATTTTATCGAAAGTGTCAATTTTTGTCGACTATTTTTGAATTAGCAATTACGACCTATTTTTCAAAAGACATTCTTTATTGTCCATTCTCAAAGGGATTATTTTTCTGCGATCAGCGATATTATGATATTCGCGATTCAAATGTCAACGGTTTTTGTCGAACTAGCTGATCAGCTGATCTTTATTATTGTTTGATCAGCTGATTAGATAAAAAATACATGATTTTGATCACTTGGACAATAATGCATGGTTACTAACATACTTTTAATATATAACTAGACAAACCTTGCACATATTGTCACATATATGATGAGAGAATAATTTTTATGTGAAGTGATTACCCACTAGATTTGAGTTTATTTTCTGCCACCAGATAGAGTACCGACTAGCTTGAATTGACCAAAGGTCACATAAGGAAATTTCCGAGAATTTCGAATTTATTCGCTACTTAATTTCCATCCTGTATTTACAGAATACGACTACTGTATGTAACATAAAATATTTCAGACTAGACAAATCTAAAATATTTTTTACATGTATAATAAAAATTTAGTATTACATTTTCTTCATAATGGCTTCTCCGAAAATGTGTGCTGGCCCGCAATCATCGGACTATGTTTGTAATAGACAATTTTTGAGTTGATAAAGTAGAGAAAAAAAAGTAATAACTTATCATGCACTAAATATACGATCCATTTATTTATCTAGTTGTTGAGTGGGGGGGGTGTAAGGAAAAAGTCTTCGAGGGAGAGAGTAGTCAACACCTACCTTCCTGGCCTTGGTTTGATACTCCTTGGCCGCTTTCAGTTCGCCTCTGCCCAATTCGACGTGATTTTGCGTCTGACCGACGTGGTACTCGACCCGATCAACGAGTTCTCCCTAATTTGTTGTGTGTGCGTGTTGTTTTTTTATAAAGGGGGGGTTGTGGGTTTATTGGATGTTGTCATTAAGAGGCGCGCAAGTGGAGGAAGAGTATTAAGAAACATCGAAATGCATATTGACAGCGCAAGTATGTACACAACATTTAGTTAAAACAATAATAATAAATGAAAATTAAAAACACACAAAATGAGAGAAACCCAGCAAGAAGAGACACAATAGAGTTAGTCGACCGGTTATTATTTATAGTGGTAACAGATAAAGCGTTTTAATAATAAATTGGAGGTTTGGAGGTATTAAAATAATAGTGTGGAGGATTTGTTGGGTAGGGGGTTGGGGCGAAGGGTAGGGCAAAAAAATAATCAAATTAAAAGCGAGAAACACTGTATGGTTTTTCTTATATACTATAGATTGACTCACCCGCCTGGCTTTGCTCTGGTACTTAAGGGCTTTCTTGGTATCTTGCGTAGCCGTTTGTACATAGTCCACTGCGTGCTCTACATGGTATTCGATACGATCTATCATTTCCCCCTAGTAGTAGTAGTCAACCAAGCAGCAGAGAAAAAGACACCAGATTGGTTTTGTTAATTATAAAATTAAGTTTATTTTTAATGTTTAACATTTTTTTAGCATGCAAATACCATATACGCCTTGTTATGATTAGTTGGTGTTAATTGGATGAGCAGAGTCGAGACTATTTATTATATTTATGTCATAATAATAATAATAATAATATCGCAGAAAGAGGTTTCAAACGGAAAACGATAATATCTCTCTATAATTTTAATAAAATGTCATAAGTTTATATATATATATATATATATATATATATATATATATATATATATATATATCAATAACTAGCTAAAATGCAATAATGTAAATATCGTTCATAGTTTGGAAACGAATGGTCTGCATTTGGAACATGCTAATTATCCAAGGGATCCGTTCTGTTTGTCTTTCATTTAACTGTAAAATTGTGTGAATTGAGCAAAGTACGCATTTTTCCATAGCCAGCACCAGATAGATATTAAATTCGGAGGTGATATCATTGATTATATAGTAGGCAGTACCGGAATAACCTATTTTGGGACCTAAGACATTTTATTCCCTGCCGGGTGCCCACAAAAAATACACTACATAATTTAAATAACTGCGTTCAAGAATAAACATTTATTTTTACTCTCCCAATACAGCACTCCATATAGAAGTTATTATTATATCGAAAAAATTGAATCGCTAATTTTGATTTTTCTTTACGTTTCTTGTCTAATTTAGTCGAATAAACTATTTTTGAAAAATGTTTGTGTGTATTTATGTGTGTATGTATGCGAGCATGTATGTCTGTGAACAATATTCCGCGATAACGACTCAAGGATCGCGATCAACGCTCAGGCGATCCCGTGAAAATTTGAACAAAATCTAACAATTAATGTGAAAGTTATTTGTATCTGAAATTTAGTTTTGCGTACAACTTTGAAACGATCACTTTAATAAATAAATAAAACGAATTTTTCTTTGTTTTTTTATCACTTGTTTATTGCCGTTTGCGAATATTTTCGGCTACGCTCTAGCCATTACTTTAGTTTTATTTTTCACAATTGTTTAATATTCTGCATACATGGTGGTTACTCAGAAAACTCCCAACGAAGGGATTTCAATATATTTTAAAACATTTTCCCTGTGCTTTAAATGTTATTTTATAGCAAAATTATAAGATGAAAATCTCAAATCACAAATTTATTGATGATTTGAACTTTATCTTCAGTTCACGCATTTTCTGTAAAATGTAAGAATTATTATTATTACTACAAGATTCCTATACTCTCGACTCTGTTTGATAAAGAAGCGAATGAGAAATAAAATAAAGTTTGAAGAGTAAGTTGCAAGACATGCTCCAAATAATAATAATAAAAAAGAAACCAGACAATAACATTCTAATAACGTAATACCAGTAGCGCAGTGGATTGTCGTTTAAACAAAATTTCATTTGGCGGTTTTGTAGTTGTTTAGAGTAATTACAATTTAATTGAATTTTTAAATAAAGTTTGCAAAATCATACCTGATTTTCGACTAGCATGGCCATGTCCATGAACATATCGTGCAGCTCCCTGATTGACGTCTCTAATTTGATGATATCAGCGTGCCTGGCCTCGATGTCGGCTAATGTTTGTTTGGCTTGTTGCGTTTCCATTATAATCTGGAAGTAGACAAAATAAACTCATCCCCTCGCGATGCGTTGATTGCCATTTTTTCTGTGACGTGACCTGACCAGGGCTGTATTTGCGGATATACAGTATATACCTTCTAGTTTGTTTCGTAAAAATAGCGTATTATTAATATTATAGCGTATATCTTTTTATTAAAAAAAAAAAAAAACATTCATTAAATAGCAGTGAGTCTATTTAATTAATGTAATTTTTTTTTTAATAAAAAGATATATGCTTAACTGATCTTTTTGATTTAAGTATACCTTCTACTACTTTTACGACTACAGCACTGGACGTGACACTTTTCAGTACACTTACACCTTGTGTAAAAACGGCCGGATTGCCCTGCTCCAACATTTCCTCAAGTTCCTCATTCGTCGTTTGTCTACCGGCTGCGGCAAACGATTACAAGTTAATTTAAATTCAAGGGTTTCGCGTGTTTTTTCGTGTATCTTACTGATTTCTAATTGCCGCTGTATTCTTCCTTTACACCGTTCTCTGTAGTCCGTTTGCGTTCGGTTATATTCTATCATCACCTCCACAAATTTTCTAGATAGGGTTGAATGCTGGGTTTTCCGTATTCGTAGATCCGCCGATGACTTGTTTGTTTGTTCTTCCTGTTCTATGTTTTGTTCTATCACTGTGCCACCATGGAAAAACCAATTATGTTACACTTATAGGGTATTATTTTGTAGAAAACTTCTTAGATACTAAACGTGTAATTTAACACAATCTCGTATCATTTTTAGAGATGATTTGAATGTATCCATGTTAAGCCCAGGTTTTCTAGTAGAGTGGCTACTTAAAACCGGCCGATTTTGACGTCATTTACACATCACAAAATTGTTTTAAGTATATGTAACTGAATAACGTCTGTTCATCGTAATTCACTGCCCTTTTGCAGTATGTTGAGGTATTACTATCTATGAAAAACCATATTCGTTTATATACACGTAAACATGACGTCAAAGGAAACCTGGGCTTTAGGGTAAACCATTCGTCTCAGATTTTCCGGGGCAATCCTATTGCTGCGTTTGCATTTGCATACAGTGTTGTCGGATGAGATGGGCGCATTATATTAAGTTTACAAAACAATGTCCAACCCCACTTTAACGGGCAAAAACATTTACGTTTTAATCGACAACTTTTACGTGAGGCTAATAAGCGTATAAATAATACAACATATGTATGCGATAATAATTGAGTAAATGAAAAAAATCAATAAGACGTCGCAATCATATACCGGTTAGGTTGTAATGAGTTGTAGTAAAGAGGGACATTGCTCGGAAAAATTATTAGTAATAAGTAAGAACTTACATTTTAACTTGGCACGGACTTTGTTGGCAGTTTTCTTGATGTCGGCCATCAGGTCTTCCAATTCCTGTTTCGTTTCTGGAAAAAAAAAATTGTTAAATCATAATTTTTATTTATACGACTTAAAAGCTCATAAAACCACGATAAAAAGTGTCTTGTAAAACACCTGTTTTATTATATAAACCGAAGTCCTCCCTGCATTATTTTATATACAACTTGTTATAGGGAATAAACTGATTATTATTTTTATAGGCACAATGTAGAAAAAAAACTGGAGAACGTTGATTTCATTATATTTTAATTTCAAACAATGGATCGCTTAAAGATAATGATGATGAATACGAATATAATTTGTATTATTAGAGCTCAAATCATTACAGAGCTTTATCCTCGGTGATAATTGCGCTTGGAATTACCATTCGATGGTTTTGTATAGTGCTAATAATATCCATAACATATAATTACATTGTCGCTTGCATTTTAAGCGCTCCGGCTGCTCCTGACACGGCGAATAATTACGCTCGACATCCGCAGCAGCCGCAATATTGAAAATCCATCTCTGAAGGGCGCGCGCGCTTACTATCTCATGTCTATTTGCCAGACAGCACAAAACAAATTACATATGAACAGGGTAGTGTACTAAATATACAATAATCACCTATTAATATACAATTTATTGTATTAATGGAAAAGTGCTATATTTAAGGGACATTTTAATTAAAAAATTGTTTAAAATGCAATTTAGATTTAGAAATTTCTAGAAAATATAGCAAAAAAAACGCCTAAACTTGAATGTGTTTTTCATTAACCCAAATAGACCTACTGTTCCGTATAAGGAACACTTGGGAAAAAGTAATCTGTAGAAGATACTTAAATCTATATACTGTTTAGCTCTGCCGTTCCTTTAAAAGAACATCATGAACATTCTTTTTATGAAAAAAAACTAGCTTTTAAACAAAAAACACGTTTATTATGATTAATATAACTTCGAGCAATAATGTAAAACACATTTACTTCAAAATTTGAATAATAAAAGTTTCAGATTTATTTGGGTTAATTAATTAATAAATAAATAAAATGCACTCGAATTATGTTAAAAGGTGTATTTGAATTAAAAAAATATAAATTATTTGTTTTTTTTAGAATACTTTGATGGCTGTAAATGGGTTAAAGAGGATTTGAACACAAATTAGAAATATATTTTTTTCACACAATTACAATACTTTCTCTAACTTTGAATATAAATCAATCTATAACTGTTATATTCTACTGGTTGAAATTCCAGTCTTTTAATTTTTAAATTGCATCTTACAATTTTCAATATTATTTGTAAATTATTTCAGTTGTACATAAGCAATACCTTACTTAGAACATACTTGAAAACACTTAAATCTTGAATTAAAAAAAAACATCAAAAAAATGCGTATCGATGGAAACCCGCGACCACCATTTTTCAACTGACTGTTAACAATACAAAATACATAAAATATCTTATCGTTTTTATATTAAAGCGATCTAGACATATAATTGTATTAAAATAAAATACTAAATACTTCCTTTATTCGATATAAAGGTTCTATAGAGTTGACCGACTAATATAAAAACTGAATTTTGTTTTCCATATAAACTGAATTTAATAAATCAAATAAAACGATTACTGCAGTGAATAGATTTTATATGAATCTACAAGAGGATGATACAGCACTTTCAGAGATTTAGGAAATAAACCCCTGAACAGGCGTCTTACAGACGGGGCTGCATGCCAACGAGGGTCGTGCGGAGGCACGTTATGGCTTTTGTCCAAAGTAATACGACCACGGTGGCATTTCACATACGAATAAATATTTTAATATGGGGGGTTTAATTTAGAAATGTTTTCGTGGTGACTCTCATTGTCATTGCCCTAGTAAATTAATATAAGAAGAATGTTTATCAAAATTATGAGTGATATGATTAATATAACTTAGAGCAATAATGTAAAACTCATTTACTTCAAAATTTGAATAATAAAAGCTTCAGATTTATTTACGTTAATTAATAAATAAATAAAATGCAAATTATGAGTGATATTAGATAGTACGATATATTCGTATTTGCTTGGAATCGTCATGTGCTATTATTTTTGTGTCTTTTTAGAAATTATGCGAATATTAAAATTAAACTGTTTTTTATTTTTTTAACAATTGTGTATAAATAGTATGACAAAATACAATAACTACTACTACTAGTATACATTTTATACTTTTATTATTATTTTATTAGAAATTTACACTTTTATTCTACCAAGAGTTAACACTGACCTAATATTTGTCTTTATACGTTATAAACATATTTTAAATAGACTTCGAAGTGAGCATATTTTGATACGCCGGGAAAATAAATATCAAATTAGTATTTTGTGATCGATTTTTTGAAACTAGAATTTCTGTGTACTAATTAGATGAAATACCCGTCGCCCAGTGATGAGCTATAATGAATTAATAATCTTGCCAACTCATCAAAAAAATCAGTTCAAATTTCATAAACCAATATGATGTTAATTAATAATTTTTCTAATTAATAACCACTTTTATTGCCGAATGAATCGTTTTTAATAATAACAAATAATAATCTCTGATATAATACTTATACACAGTAAAATATGTATTTCCTACAATTTTGCAATGATTGAACTTTACATCACGTGCAATATATTCATAAGACATTTACACTAGCAACACGATACATACATCCAAAAGCTTTAATGCCACCTGGAAATATAATTTTACGACATACCGCTATGCGCGCGTGTCTTCGTGAATACAAAAGTGCCAAAAGGTCGGAAGGGATTTTCCGTCTAACACAATAAAGCCCCCCCGACGTCTTTCATTTTGCAATCCGCCCTTAACAACAACAACAGCAGCGAAACCGATTGCAGCGTCTTAAATGGGATGGTTCAAAGCGAGGAAAATGTTTGCATTTGTATGCCTGTGTGCATCCTACATTCACTTTGAACAGCTGTTTCGTTAACAAAGTTTTACAACTGCAATGGACAGACAGACGGACGGACGGGACGGACGGTTGCGTTGTAATTCAACAGAGCGAACGATACAATGGTATCGTATCTGTGTATGTCCTACACTACTATTATCTAGTTTTAGAAATAGTTTATACCTATTAAACATAGAATGGAGCTTATTAGTTTTATCGTTATCCTCGCACTGTGAGATGGCAAATGTCGTAAAAATTATTTAAAAAATTCATTTTAACAATAGTTTCAGTAATTTTACCATTGAGAATAATGTTATCTAATTTTTTTAAATAATAATTTGAATTATTCCAAACGTAAAAATTGAAGGAGCTTTTCAAATATACATAAGCATCATCAAAACCAAAATTAAAACTTGTACTGTATTACTTCTCTAATTGTGGACCATGGATTTGTTTAAAGAAAACTCCTATTTTAAGATTGTTTTAGACAAGACAATTTCTTAACTTAAATGATGCGAGACAATCTAAATTGTCTCGTATCATACAGCAAATTAATTGAAATATTGAATTGAATGTTAGATCGAATGGAAAAATATAACGCTTTCTATTTGTCAATGACAAATTGCATGGGAGGTGAAGAAAATATAGGAATTCATTTCTTGAACAACTTTTGAACTAAGAAATTGGCTTGTCTAAAACGACCTTTACATTAAAATACTTTATTATATAGCGAGAAACTCGCTTACGGTGTAAAACTCTTCGTCTCATACGATATTATGTGCCCTTTTTTCCCATGCATCATACCCAATTAAGGGTGGTAGATGTATATACAAAACAGACGAAATAAAACCTGCAAACTCATTTTTAAAATCGTCATCTCACAGTAGGATATATAAAAACCTGACCAATATTTCAAAAATTTTATGGGTTCATAAACGACTACATTATTATTCGTTTAATTGATTTTTTGTTTTTTTTTATAGTAAATATAAACAATTTTTAATAATAATAAATGCCCTTAAAGCGTATAATATTACTTTCCAAATTATCACTGTTCGCTTTTGATATTTGTCAACGATGTCAACATCATTATAAATAATGATGCAGTTGCATTTATGTGTGAACCGTTGTATAGTAATATCAAATAAATTGCTACAAACTTTTAATGGGATAAAATGGAATTGTTTAACAAAATATTGTAATTAGAATATTTGATTTGCAAGCAGTTACCTAGATCTCTGCTTTCACTATGAGTGACTTGAGCTCTGAAAAAAAATTAAGAACCTAACCGTTTCATTGTTTTTCAGCACAAGAATTGCAGCTATATAAGCATGCCTTAGCTTTTTAACATTCCACCTTCTCTCCGCGTGTATTGATTGAATAATGCAAATCCGAGTCACGATATAGTGGGTATATAAAATGTGCGGTTTCGCGACTCAAAGAGTAGTAATAAATAAACGCGTGATCGGGAGGCGCGCGCGCTAGGGTCGCTGCACAAAGAGGGCCGGGGGTGGCGGTGGGCGGCCAATCGATTCGAAACGGCGGCTCGTGCGAATCCCAACTTGCGATAACGTACATGTTGCGCGCACAGGATGATTGCATTTGTACGAACTGTCTGTGTGATACATATGTGCTGCCACTATCACGTAACATACCTATCTGGTGTGGAAGAAGTTCGGTGCGATTGTAAATTTTCATCCATGTGAAATTATTCATAGAATACTACACTACAATTGGTATTTAAATTCAACTTCAACCACCAAAGTTTTCAATCATTTTTATCAACAGTGAATGGGCATAGTTTAAAGGTCGTTTTAGACAAGACAATTTCTTGACTCAAAAGTTAGTCAAGATGCGAGACAATCTAAATTATCTTGTACCATACAGCAAATTATTTGAAATATTGAATTGGATGGTAGATCGAATGGCAAAATATAACTCGTTCTATTTGTCAAGGACAAATTGTATGGGAGGAGGGTATATGAATTTATTTCTTGAACAACTTTTGAGCTAAGAAATTGTCTTGTCTAAAACAACCTTAAATCATTTGATATAATGAATAGGGCATAGTCTGCATGCACTACGGTCACCTTATGCACCCTTCGCTTTTTGCATGGGTTTATACATGGGATACATTTTAGACAACTAAATAACAATTATTTAAAAAAGTATCCTATGCGAAAAACGATGGGTATCGGTCCAACCAATGCTACTATGCCTATTTATTATATCTAATGACTTCAAGCTTAGTCCAGACCTGCAAGCATTTAAACATCTGTATAAAAACTGTATAATTGCTGTTCAAAAAGTGTTTGCAAAGATTTGTTTAAAAAAAATGCACGTTTTCTGTTTTCGAAGAAAATGTATAATTACAACCTAGTTGAGTATATTTCTTTTAGAAACACTGCTATATATTAACCGTAACTAACTAAATTTTTTTTGTGAAAAGTTATTACAATTGCTGTCAATCTGAAGTTTATTTAATTTATCGATTCAATAGCTTATAGAATTTTAACATTTTATGTTGAATACGAGCAAAATTGATTTTAAGTAAATGCGTAAAACCTGAAATTAATTACATACTTTTAGGCATGACCGTGTTGTGACTTGTTAAAATTGCTAAAGGGGCCTAGTTAATTTCAATTTGTGCGAACGTGGTTTGCATAAAGTATGACTGTTGTGCGCCACTAGGGGAGAGAAATAATGGGCTCTCATTATTTCGTAAATATTTTCACGGCGCCGGCGGGGAGTGCTGAACCAAATAAGAAATATGGCTAAATAAGCGATGGCACGAGAGTAATGTGGTAATCATATCATAAATTTTATTCATTTGAATACTAAATAATAGTATTTGTTACAATTTGTAACTGGTTATCATCCTTGAATCCTTCTGCCGTGTGTTAGGACGTTTTAGGAAAATTTGCATCTCAAAAGAGTAGCGTTATTCCGAGAAATATTTTTTTAATTCATTTAGACAGGCGCTTTCACCATTTATTTTTATTTAATCGAATACATGTCTACCATATTATTGGTATAAAGCTGATAAATACATTATATACATTTCTGTATACTTCTTTCCTTTCTTCTATTTCTCGTCCGGGTATGGGTGTCTACCTTGTGTGTATATTTCCCTCCATTTCTTCCTAGCTTGTGTTAATTGTTTAATCTATTGCTATTTTATGTTTTTTTCTTTCTGCTTCTTTCATTATATCGTCCCACGTTTATCTTGATCAATGATTATAAAAAGTAATTACTATCATCTGATTTACATACTGGTACGTTTAAGTAAACACGTGCTATGATCTTTTCACCACACACACAGATTGCCTTTACACTCACAAGTCTATATACTCTCATTCATACCAGAAGAATGGTTTAACGCAAGGGTACTTGTATTTACACAGCGTGAAATAATACCGTGGCATGACGGGGGGCAGGGGGGGTCTCTTCACGGCAACAAAAGGATCCTACATTCGACGCAACACATTGTGTGAGGGAAATTGCTTACTAAGAATTTTAAACGAGAACGCCAATCGTTCAACACGAACAAAAAAAAGCGCAATACAAAAATAAGTGGAACGGGTAATAATCAATAATTAAGCTTGCAAATATAATCATTGACTAAAGAGTCTATACTTCGTCTTAGTCTTAGACTTCTCAATCAACGATATAACATAATATATGAGAAAAGAAATAAAATACGACAGCTGAAATCGGTCGAAATATTTTTGTTTATGCTTACAAAATTAGAATACATTCTAATTATTTAATAATTTTTCTGCATAGTTTTATTTAAGAATTAAATTGGTTTACATAAAAATATTATATGAATATCCATGATAAATTTGAGAAATTGGAATAAATGTAGAAATAATGTTTTATTTCTACATTCATTCCAGTTTCTTAAATATTATCATGGAAATTCATATAATATTTTTATAAAAACCAATTTAATTCTAAATAAATCTTAAATAAATAATTTTTTTACGAAATTAATTAATTTATCATTCTAGTTACATGAGAAATGTATATGATGTATTTAGCCATGGAAATATTTTTACACGTGTATAAAACTGATGTATTTTTGTTTTAATTTTACTTACACCTAATAAATAAATAAATTTATTTACAAATCAACAGAAAATATAATAATAATAATAATAATAGGCTTTATTGTTTTACAGAAAGAAAAATCCAATTACAGGACAACAAAAATAATAATAATAAATCAATATATACTTAATTGCACAAAAATTTAAGAGATTTGTCGGCTAAATTAATTAATAATTAAATAAACTTTAAATTGTTAGCATGGCAGACGTAATATTTATTCTACTTTAATTCAACCCATTCAGATAAAATTCAAGAAAACGACATTAAATTTATATTCTATTACAACATTCCTGGAAACCCCTATTTAATATAAAGTGTTATCGTCGGGTCGTGGTTAGACAAATTTATCTTACAGATAATAATATCCCATAATTAATTTCAGTTTCCCCAAAATTACGAACGCATTTAATAATACGATCCTACATTCAGGTATTCAATTGGTTCGAGTGCATTTAAACCATCCCCTCGGGAAACCCACAAAATTACATTTGACTGGAGCATTAAAGACGTAATGCACGTGGAATTAAGGCTACGCCAATTTATATCTCTTATGCGATTAACTGAACGCAGGGAAGGGTTGCGATGTTATGGATTAATTAATCTTATCCACAGCACACAGGTGAATGCGTTGAGAATGTGTAATTTATTGCGAAGATTATATTGTTTGTCAGAAACATATAGAGTTACATAAATTAGGAGATTAGAAGACACAGTTTTTGGTAAAGTTATATTTATAGCACAAAAATAGGGAGTTTTGTTTTAAATGTTCACACGATATTAATTGCCCAATAGCTCATTCATATAGCTAGCAAAGAATTTTACAATTTTATACAGGAATCATAATATTGTATGTCAAAATAATATTTTATTATACTCGCCGCCATAAATAAATTAACACCCAGTAAACTATGCATTTAGATGAAAAATTCAGAAAACGTGTATTTTATTCCTATTTAGAAACGATGAAAATTTCAGCAAGATACAATAAAGATTAATCAAATTAACATCGACATTGAAACAAAAACTCTTTCTTTTCATTTGGCATTAGTTGCTTAAGTGTCAAAGTAAAGCATATTTGTAAGCTAATAAGTAAACACATTAGAATTGAAATAATGTACGACGACGTTGTGCGTCCTAGACGCCCTAGACGCACCCACCACTGATCATGAAGATCATGCTCTTCGGCTTGTGGCTCTTCGGAATCGTTTTTCATAAATAAGGGAAATTGGTGATAGATTGAGAAGATCAATTGATGATTAAATTTTTTTACGATCGATATATCGAAGAATTCGATTTTTAAGCTCCATTGCTTGCTTTGTTTGCCTCTAACTCCACGCCATCGTACTGCACGGCGGCAATGGTGTAACGAGAGGTTGCATTGGAATGCGCAATGGAATCAAGTAATTTTTAGTGATGAATCTCGATTTGACAATCACAATCTTACAGTCAAATTTTAACCAAAAAGATAAAATCAATTGCTGATGGTGACTGTTATTTTATTTTGGTTTCAGTATAATATGATTTGAAATTCCACATCAATATAAACGACATTCAATTAAATAATTCAACCCCGAACAGCGATTCAATGTTATTATCCTCTTGTCGATAATTAATAGGCAAACACACATCCCCCAAACCAGAAATAGCGTTTGAATACTGAATGTGCGGCCAACAAAGGCCCCATAATTGTAAGCGCATGTAACAAACTCGATTAAGGAACTGCTGACTCAAGCGCGCGGACGATTTAAGATTAAATTGTGCGCGTTAAACATTAAAAAATATATACAGGTGTACGACATGCTCGAGAGGGTGTACATAAACCACTTACTTTCATCGCTTTGAGGTGCAGACAGGATGGCGCTGTGTTTCTTTTTCACTTCCTCCACATTCGCCTGCACCTTATCTATCATGTCCCGTATCTCCTCCACCTGAAACAATCAATACAAACTTATTCATTACAGTCTTCATCATAGTTTTAATATGTCGCGTTACTATAATTTCAATTTGTATGCGAATCAATTTAATTTAGTTGAACATTTTCCAAATACAGTTATTGAATTATATTGTCAATACTTTTATTTCACTTATATCTTCAGGTGAAGTATTGGAGAAGGGTTATATGCGTACCTTCGCGTGAATAGAAATTAAACTAATATATCTTGAAATATATGTTTATTAGCTCACTCGTAATACTGGCTACTTATTCACAAAAATTAATACATTTTACCTATTCAGGTACATTTTATGACCGCGATAGAATGTACCTGTGACCCTGCAACCGATGGGTACCAACGATTGATATTGTAAAACAGGATAACTGTTTAAAATGATACTTATTTTAATTTTATGTAAAATTAAAATAAGTGCTCATTTTAAACAGTTATCCTGTTTTATACATATTTTAGGCAATTTATAATTTAATACATAGATAGATTATGTGTCTCAATATGAGAAATTGACCCTGCCTACGTTATGTATACACAATTAATTTCTATAGTATATTTGGTATATTCAAGCACATAAAAATGTTAACACGTCTGCTGGCAGACAAACACGTATAGTAGTCATAATTGGAACGAACGAGTGTCTTGAGGGAGACGCTTTTAATTAAAACCATAAATTTAAGTTAAGAAGTTTTTAATTAATTTTACCGGATTAAGATTCATTTTACTTTATGTGAATTACGGCTACACGTAGATTGCATCTCAACCTACAACATTTTATGACTTTTTTTTTAAATTAAAATAAATGTTAATCTTAAACCATTAAAATTACATGCATACACATATTAAGGGTAAATAATTCTTCAATAAACATTTTTTTATTCACTACAATATTTGAAAGACCTTAATTTCTGTGGCTCTCCATTCCACACGCATAATCATTCATTACTCATTAATTGTGTTGGTATCGAATTCTCGTCTGCACGCTAATGACCCAATAATTTCCCAAAATTCATTTTGTGTTTCCATTGATACAAGCTTGGCTAGCAATTATAATTAATTCATCATAAATATTTCAGTAGGTATACCAGAAGTGTATTTTTTGTTTGTTATATAAATCCCTGCGTCCACTGCACGTAATCGGTACAAACAATCGTAACAATTTGTTGTGTGGAATAATATATGCAAATCACGCAATTTATACATTAAATATGTAAATAAAAATAGTTTTATTATTCGGTTTAATAACCTCGTGTTTATAATAAATTTCATCCCTATAATATAAAAACGAAGACAATATTAATTAATCTGAACTCATAAGGAGCTTATGACTTGGTTAAAATATGCGTTTGTGTTCGTGATGGCCTGGTATCATACAAATAAATGATACATAACATCATATGATATCTTCCTCACAGCCGTCTTTGAAATGCTTTTGTTACTATAAATTTCACTAAACAGATGGCATATTATTTTCTGTTTCACAACCAATATTAACCATGTGTTGTAAATGAACGATAATCCCAATATGTTACCTTCCGTTGTTCCTTTAGTGTTTATACATCATTCAATCAGATACGTTTAAATTAGCTGTTCTCACATCTCACATCTCACATCAAATCTCAAACCTCTGATTAACTAACGCATGAACGGTAACCGTACAACATAAGGTAGTAATATGGCTTTTTAGCTCATACCTCTAAACGAACTACGAACTCAAAATTCATACATCCAATATGATACCCATAATAAAAACAAACGATAATGGCTGTTCCTTGCATGGCATTGAAAATTTGAATTATATATAAAAAAAAGTGCCGTAATATAATTTTATTTATATAATCGAATGCCTATTTACCGTATTATTAATGTAAGGTGTAATATAAATGTCTGGTTATTTTGCAATTCAATTAAAATGAAAAATAAAAATGACAATTTATCGTATTTTTCCAAAATCAATAGGACAGATTTATTACTAATTATTATTCACTACAAAAATTCACAACATTTTCCGTAATTTAACCGACCTCGTATTTCTTAAAATAAGCACCTTGTATATAATAATTTTTATATAATTCTTATTTCGTGATAAATCCTGTACATAATAACAATACATAACTCTATAAAAAAAAATATTATTACAATAATAACAACAACAGCAATAAATTTCACGCATTATAGTTCGGTGAGTGAAAGTTATTTTTATGTATGCATACAAAAAACGCACTCGTTTTCCGTGTGTTTGTAACCGTGACCACTAAACGCGTTGCATTGTCTTCTCAGCACCTTTTGAGCGTACATGTCATTCGGAAAATGCCCCATTTATATACTTTCTGTAAATAATTTATAGAACGTCTATTCAAAACGGAATCGATAGGGAATATAATTTCCTAGCGCTCGTTAGCAGTCGAGCGAATTAAGAGCTAGCTTGTGAGAATTTCACGGAGGTTCCAATTAATAATAATAAAAAAATATAATGAATGCGTTAACTTGACAGTATAGATTGTGTGAAATACAGGGTGTTTTATAACTTGTGTTCACAAAATTAAATTTTGAGTACAGTTAAAAATTTATTTTTATTTATTTATTTAAACATATGCCTTCTACCGTGAGATGTAGGCGTTACAGCTAAAAATACAAATCCTAAAGCGCCAAGTTAACGAATTATCAAGTATTATTTAAATTACAATGATAGAAAACAATAACTGATGACATTAACAGATGAATGGCAATAACAGAAAGAGCAATGCCTGATGGCAATGACAGAAAACAATCACAAATGACAAGAGTCATGTTACTACAGGAATCTAATTTTGCCTCTTTTAACTTTTTTATCTATCGATTTCGCATACATACATAAAATAAGTAACATTCTATTTCCTTATTACATAAAAACTTAAATAACATTGCCATCAACTACAATTACATTAACTAGAATTTAGTCTTAAATACAACTTTTAGAAAATTAAATTCAATTTTCTAAAAGTTGTATAGTATATTTGCATAACTATATATTTTTACTTTAAAACTCGTTTTCATTAATATTATGTTATTAAAAAAATTATAATTAATCCTTCGGTAGTTAATTATTCATTTAGGGAAAATCCAATGAATTGATTTACTCCACCAAATGAAAAAAAGTTTATTCTAAAGAATAATTTAAACATTGTGTTCAAATATAACTTGATGAATTAGTATGTACCACGGTGAGTACATTTGTAATCGACGTTGATATGCGTTAATAAAAATGTTACTATCCCCATCAAAATGTTCCATACGTATATCTATCTAGAGCCAGTGACTTTTAATTTGTGCGGGCCTCGCGTGTCGCGCTATAAATTCACGAAAAATAGGCGTATTAAAATGATTAGTGAAACGGGGCGCCGATATGACGCAAGGTCGTTTATGCCCGCGTACACACACACACACATACACCGTGGATTATATAGGTCAATAGGTAAATTAACATTCAGATGATTTATTTCCATGCAAGCGGCAGACAGTTATCGCCGAAATGCGCAATGCTAATGGAAATCCCCCGCCGAATGATAATTGTTACAAGAATTTCCGGATGGAGTGACATTCTATGTTTAATCAACTATGCAAACAGAATATATTATCTGATATGCACGTTATTTTGCTAAACGATTCATTGAGATGAAATGATTTGTATTTATTTGATTTTATGGGGAGGAAATAATATAGAAACGAGAATATGTTCTTTTGAATCCGACCGACTTGTCAGTAATCATTTTTTCACTTTTATACTGATGGTGCAAATATGAGGGTTACAGGTTTGAGATTCAAACCTGTAACCCTCATATTTACTACTACGAGAGTAATATTTTCTATGTTTTTATTATTTATTCAATATATAAGGGTTTGGTTTATATATTAAAACTCATTTATTCAATATCCTTCCTACAATAAGCATTTCGCCCTCAGGCTAACATAGATTCGTCATACTCAGTCGAACAACGGGAATTTCATTTAGTAATAATAAATGAAACATTTAAAATTATTGCCAATGAGAATTATTACCATTTTTAGATTTTTCCTAGTAAGTCACACAACTGAATCTAATAAATAGCTTACATTAAAAACCCGATTTCTTTATTTCTGTTTTCAACACCTTGACCCGGAATCTTCCTTATTTATTTTCATTAAATAATCTAATAAGTCTTATTAGTAATACTCCTATTATTTATCCCCTCTAATATTTATTACACGTTATGCTGTTACTCCGCCAGTACTAATTGATTGCAGCTTGGACTCGACGTAGTCGCCGTTAAAGATGAATCACCTTTCAATAATTAATTATTACGTAGCGTTGGTAACGACTGTAACATGAGGTCTTGTATATTAATACTCATTATGGTGTTGTGGAATCAGACAAAAGAAAGTTTTTTGGGTTTTGTGATTCTTTTACGAAACATAGCTACTGTTATATAATTGTAATACTAATATTTCATTTTTATATTGCTCTTTCTTATTCGTTTACTCAGATACTTTATCTAATTGTTAAGATTATGTAATTGCGCCTGTTTTGCTTTATATACATGATTGTAATCGGGAGATTGAATTATTTAGGTATTGCATTTTTGTTTGTTTCATATAATCGTCATTTCCGTTGGTATGTTAACAACTTCTTAGCAAGTTTAATCTTGGATTTTATTTCCCAATTCTTAATACTAGCCCACTGAACAGGAATGTATTATTGAAAATCAGTTAATAGACACATAGTAATGACAAACACAATAGTGGCAGATGACAATGACAATTGAAAAGTCAGATAACAATTGAAAATGTCATGGTGTCATCTGTTTGTTTGTTATTTGTCACTATCATCTGTCATTGTCATCTATAATTTTCATTTGAATAATACTGCATAATTCGCAAACTTAGCGATTTAGGAATTGTATTATTTTTTATGTCGATGAAATAATGACGAATAATAGTAAACCTTATAAAGTAATAAAATGTTTAAATTTAATTAAAAGTAAACTCACCTCCTGAAAAAATGCATCCATGAAGCCATCCCGGCCCTCCACGTTGATGGCAGTATCATCTGGTCCAACATCATCGTCGTCACTTTGTGCCTGAAACAATTCATGAAGCCAATTAATAAAGATTGATAGATATCCTTTGATTTATTTATAAATTAATAAATATTGGCATATTTGTAGTTTCTGAAATAATGCTAATGTAATGCAGAATGCAGGAATAATTAATCACTTACTCACTTAATCACGTACTCGTATTTCGTGCGGTGGGAGTTTCGAGAGTTTTTTTTTAAATATTATCTACCTAGCCATGAAAACAACATGCTCTCACGACAATTTTCTTATATAATGTTCCGGTGACACTTTGTCTCATCATTCAGGTTTGGTTCTAATCAATTAGCATTTGTTATTTTTATATCAATTTAAAGAAGTAAAAGTGTAACTGTTTATTTAACGAAGGCAGTTACCCAAAGAATCTCCAAGGGGACGTCACCTGGAGATCCACTATGTAAGTTGAGACCGGTCTTTTAATCTGTGTTTTTAGTCTGTTATCCAAAACAACCAAGTAAACAACTATTTCAGCGTTGGCATGTCCCAGGCTCCACGAAACTTTTTCAGCGTTGGTATGCCCCATGTTGCACGAACGCTAGTGTAATACTGACTTATGTCATATGTCACAAATCAAAAGTGACGTTAAAATAATGGAATAAGTTATTATGCTGTCACTGTTGACAAAGTTGTGACATTTGACCCCTATAAAAATTGATTTCAAAGATGTATCAAAGATAAAATATTGATTTTTATTGATAATAAAAATAAATCTGCTATTAATGAAGTTATTTGTGTTTCAATACAATTAAATTAAACAATAAATATTAATTCCTTCTGAATTTAAAATAACCCCTCCAGTTTTTTTTTTCTACACATCCATTCTTGGGGGGTCCTAAATGCAAAAGGGGATCGCGGACCAAAATGTTTGAGAAACACTGAAAAAGTATATACCATTATAACAAGAAATAACCTATATATGAACATTATAATAAATCACACCATATAAGGCTATTAAAATTTCTAACAGACTGGCAAAATATAGCAAAACAAATTATTAAATATAGTCATGTAATAATAATTTCCGTTACAACCTTGAAAACAAGTTAATGGGGGGCTGCTGGTGACACAGATCCCGGGAATCACCCCACACACAGAATGGTATGAGTCACATGACGGCGTGATGATTTCACACGGAAAGCACCAGTTGAATTGGCGGGATAGAAACCCAAGGCACCTCCACCAAAAATTACCGCACACACCCTAAACCCTTCGGGAGTCCCAAAAATATAACTCAAGCAACAAAAACCATAAAAACAAAAGGGGTGGGGCAAAGACAATCAAGTGACATTGGCTATTAAACATCCTAACCTATGTTGTCAGACTTTTAATTCTACAACTGAACCTCTTTACCATTCAGACTGCGAGTATACACAACTATTTTCCAGCAAACAGTTGACACCGTAGAAGTGACAAAAATTATTTGCATCTGCATTTTGGGGCCCCCCTCAATGTAAATGATTTTTTTCTGTATGATATTACTCACCGCAACTAAAGCCGCTAATCTATCCTTTGTCATCGTTTACCGGCCGCAATCACACACCGAGAGCAACTGTTGTTTTATATAAAAAGCCCATTCAAATCGGTTTACATGCGACCGCACTAAAACTAAGGAACGACACTAGGGCCGCGAAAAATCGATAGCTTTAAGTTGCCACTTCTGCAGTGCCGACTGGCTGGCGCGCGTGCGCCAAGTACGTCAGCTCGACGCGTGACGTCACGCGTCATTTGATATTTATTTATTATTTTACGCGAAATTTCATAAGCGGATTTGCTTGTTGTTGCCATTAAAAATCTTGGCCGATTTTTCTCTATCCATCGCTGATTTTAGCTTATGGTAAAGTTGTCGGGAAATATTTTTTGGGCGGGTTCGTGTCCCGACTCTGTACGCTGAAAGGGGACGCCATTGTGAACCCTAACGACTTTGTTCGTCAGTCAGTGAGATCCGGCATAATCGCATCCATCCGCTCCTAGTCTGCTTTTTTGCTGCAAAGGTAAACACAGTTCCACACACTCTATGTTATCGTGCGGTTATTTTTGGCGGCCGCTGCATATGTGCAGTTAAAATTATTCGCAAAGTCGGCGAGTAGATATCAAAATCCTGTGATACGTTTAAAGGCGCCATTCCCGGTTCAAAATTAAATCCCAGCGACAAAACGTGCTCCGCTGCCACCGTTTGCTAGCGTCATTCCCCGTTTACAACTCTAGTTGTTTGTTGTTAGTGATTTATAAGGTACGCTGCAATTGGGTGATTTAATAACAACGACCGCGGGCATTGATTTCCGTGATTCTAACCTTCAAAAACGCATGTTTCGCGGGCTTGTTCGTTTCCAATCAACAGGTTAAATTCGTTGTGTTTGTTTAGATAGTACACCATGGCGGCTGAACAGGAGATGCCCACGTTCAAATGCGTGCTTGTTGGGGACGGCGGTACCGGCAAAACTACCTTTGTAAAACGTCACTTGACTGGTGAGTTTGAGAAGAAATATGTGGCCACGTTGGGGGTTGAGGTGCACCCGCTGGTGTTTCACACAAACAGGGGGCCCATTCGGTTTAATGTTTGGGATACTGCTGGTCAGGAGAAGTTTGGTGGGCTGCGAGATGGGTACTACATCCAAGGCCAGTGTGCTATTATCATGTTTGATGTCACATCGAGAGTCACATATAAGAATGTCCCCAACTGGCATAGGGATTTAGTCAGAGTTTGTGAGAACATCCCCATTGTACTTTGTGGTAACAAAGTGGACATTAAGGACAGGAAAGTCAAGGCCAAGACAATCGTTTTCCATAGGAAGAAGAATTTACAGGTAAATAATTCTAAATTTGAGATCACTTGGTTTGATGAATGTTTGTATTTTACTCACAAAGTTGTTCATTGCCTATTTAATCATAAGGGAAATAAATGAAGGTATAATTTGTGTATCTTCAGTAGTGATGGATGGATTTCAAGAACTAAGAATAGCTGATTTTTCAGTATCTACTGAGAACAGAAAATTGAGAACTGTAATTTACTGGCAACAGATAATTGAGAACTTAATTAACCAAGACTGCATGCCAATAATTAAATGTTGTTATAAGTATACAAGATTTAAGCTAATTAACTGCTCTTTAAAGCTTTATTTATTAGAACCCATTAATAATGTATAGACCATTATTTTACTTTATTTGCCAACAAAATTGTAAGCAAACATATGGGAACCTTGTAATTGCTAACAGCTGATTATATTACTAGTGGCCATTTGCAGTAATAATAGCTGCATTTATAATTGGATGGCTTTCTGCAGAAAGGAATCTACCCATGAAATGTGTTTGTTTCTCTTACCTTTATACTCTAGGTTGACAATTTCACTTAACAAAATACAAAAATATAGCTCTAAAGCTCTAGAAGTCCAAAATTAAGCTGAGATGATTACACAATTTTTAATTTATACAATGTTATCATCAAATTATGTTTCTTACATTCTTTGCTCCATATCTCTGGGTTATATAAGATGTCTGCCTCTGATTTTAATACAAATATGCATTTTGATATGGAATATATCTTGTAGTAGCCAAATTCTACTATCTTGGTTTTTTCATTAATATTTTTTAAAATATTGTCTAGGAACATGATAAATAATAGAGGGCTCCTTGCCTCAGACCCTATGATGTATCAAATTCGGGTTCTATATTTCAGAGTAAGGTGATTTGTCTTAAGAGCATTTTGTATCATAGTGTTTTATATTGTATTGTAAAATGAAAATGTTATTAAGTAAGTAGGTAAATAATAAGCTTTAATAATGTTTTTTTTTTACATCTGTTTAGTACTATGACATCTCTGCCAAATCTAACTACAACTTTGAGAAACCCTTCCTGTGGTTGGCTCGCAAACTGATTGGTGACCCCAACTTGGAGTTTGTGGCTATGCCAGCGCTTGTACCCCCAGAGGTTACCATGGACCCACACTGGCAGCAACAGATTGAGAAGGATCTCAAGGAAGCCCAAGAGACAGCACTGCCCGAGGATGATGATGATTTATAAACCAGCACACACTTTCACCCTAAATAATTTTTTTCTTTACTAAACAAAAAACATTATTTTTGGTTTTACCAAATTTTAATGTTAAGAAAGGAGTTATTCTTGTTTACTACATAGGGCAACTTTTCTTTCATTTCTAACATCAGTGGAAAATATAATACAGCCCTGCCATGCCAGCATGTGGCATTATAAACGAAATAATTGTTAGAAATTTAAAGTAAAATTGAAAAAAAAATGGGTCTAAACTGACTGATATTTTTATAATACAGATAATAGGAATGGATGCGTTTGTTTATGATTAATAAGTTATTATTACTTTTGTATGTATTTGTTCCAATTATGAGGTAGTTAATTCAATCTAATAAAAAGGATGTTTCCCAAAAAATAATTTTGGAAAAAAAATATGTTTTAAAATAAAAACTAAATGCCCAATAAGTTTTGTGTTCAAAATAATTTCAGATATGGTAAGAGCCCAACTTACAAGGGTTAGAACATGATTTGGTTGGGAAATAGAATGTCTTTAATAAACTTATTTACTTACCTGAAGGAGTCCATAAATGAAAAAGTAGATTTCATTGAATTTCTATTTGTTTCTGTTTAGAAACGTATCAAAGGCCACAAACTGTTAGTTATCAAGATAAAAGTGTTTTCAAACAGAAGAATTTTGTATCAAAGTTATTAAGCAAAAATTTCTTCAATCACGCCAGTCTACCTGGTTTTTATTTTTTCATCCCAGCAAGCTGAATTGAATTTCACAAACTGCAATCTTCTAGCCATTATTAAAATACAAGCCAAAATAAGCAATTAAATATTTTCAATTTCAATATTATTTATACAAATAACCCGCCGATATATTTGGTCTAATCTAGCTTCTACTTCATAGAAAATACACACTATAATGAACAAAAAAAAATGTTATTAAATTTTAAATATTTCAGTTCCACTTTCCCGCGTAATGCTTATATGACGCCAGCGCCAGAAAAACCTACGTTCAAATGCTTAAACTACAAACTTCGCTTAATTCCTGTTACATGGCACTGACATCAATTCGAGCAACGTTAGCGCTCTCTATCCGTGGCAGCCTGAACTACAAGATTCCCGGAATGTTAGATGGCACTGGCGTCACTTTGAGAGACGTCAACGCTATCTATCCATAAGCTCATAAATCGCAAGCTACGTTGAATTGCTGTTAGATGGCGCTGGCGTACGTTCGCGCGACGCCATCACCATCTGTTCTTGGGTGTCTGAACTTTATTGTAATTTGTTCACAATAAAATTTAATAACTTTACACACAATTTTCTTCAACATTTTCACAAAGTTATAGGCAATCAAAATATCAGAAGCAAATAACTTTCAAGATTTTGTCATTAGTTATTTACTTAATTTTAAGTAATAGTTCAAATCAATCTTAATTAATATTAGTTCAGTAGTTCGAATGATGAAATTATACAGAAGCATGCATACCGTGTGAAGTTATACAGGAGCATACATCACGCATGCATATATAAGACCGCGTCCATCCTGTGTATTCTATAAAATTTATGTATGCATTTTTTATTTTTATAGGTCAACCATACTATCTCTACATTAGTACTATCTTATCGGTAAACCTGAACATTGTCTTTCCTGTGTTTTAATATTAGGCGAGCAATGATTCTGGTATATTGAAAGACGGTATTCTGCAAGGACAATTAGTTAGTCTTAGATTGAAAGCTCTTTTAAAATAAATTTGATATCATATCTTAAATAAAAATTAAATATTTTTAAGATTACGATCATTACCCAATAAACATAAATACATGCAATGCATGTGCATATCATGCGCCCCATATACTTTTTACAACCAGTAACTCGTCAATATATTGACGAGTTACTGGTTGTAACTTTTTTTAAAACCTTTTCGACCAAAAAGCATGAAATTCTTGGGATTTTTGCTCCATATTCCAACGTTTTGACGTTCTGCGAAGACTTTACACGTATTTTCGACCAGATTTGACGATATTTTTAAAATTTCATGTCAATTTCTTGATCCATGTACCTATACCTTATGGTTTTAAAGTGTTCAGAAATCTTCAATTTTCGACCAAAAAACATGAAATTCTTGGGATTTTTACTCCATATTCCAACGTTTTGACGTTCTGCGGAGACTTTACACGTATTTTCGACCAGATTTGACGATATTTTTAAAATTTCATGTCAATTTCTTGATCCATGTACCTATACCTTATGGTTTTAATGTGTTCAGAAATCTTCAATTTTCGGCCAAAAAGCATGAAATTCTTGGGATTTTTGCTCCATATTCCAACGTTTTGACGTTCTGCGAAGACTTTACACGTATTTTCGACCAGATTTGACGATATTTTTAAAATTTCATGTCAATTTCTTGATCCATGTACCTTATGGTTTTAATGTGTTCAGAAATCTTCAATTTTCGACTAAAAAGCATGAAATTCTTAGGATTTTTACTCCATATTCCAACGTTTTGACGTTCTGCGGAGACTTTACACGTATTTTCGACCAGATTTGACGATATTTTTAAAATTTCATGTCAATTTCTTGATCCATGTACCTATACCTTATGGTTTTAATGTGTTCAGAAATCTTCAATTTTCGGCCAAAAAGCATGAAATTCTTGGGATTTTTGCTCCATATTCCAACGTTTTGACGTTCTGCGAAGACTTTACACGTATTTTCGACCAGATTTGACGATATTTTTAAAATTTCATGTCAATTTCTTGATCCATGTACCTTATGGTTTTAATGTGTTCAGAAATCTTCAATTTTCGACTAAAAAGCATGAAATTCTTAGGATTTTTACTCCATATTCCAACGTTTTGACGTTCTGCGGAGACTTTACACGTATTTTCGACCAGATTTGACGATATTTTTAAAATTTCATGTCAATTTCTTGATCCATGTACCTATACCTTATGGTTTTAATGTGTTCAGAAATCTTCAATTTTCGGCCAAAAAGCATGAAATTCTTGGGATTTTTGCTCCATATTCCAACGTTTTGACGTTCTGCGAAGACTTTACACGTATTTTCGACCAGATTTGACGATATTTTTAAAATTTCATGTCAATTTCTTGATCCATGTACCTATACCTTATGGTTTTAAAGTGTTCAGAAATCTTCAATTTTCGACCAAAAAGCATGAAATTCTTAGGATTTTTACTCCATATTCCAACGTTTTGACGTTCTGCGGAGACTTTACACGTATTTTCGACCAGATTTGACGATATTTTTAAAATTTCATGTCAATTTCTTGATCCATGTACCTATACCTTATGGTTTTAAAGTGTTCAGAAATCTTCAATTTTCGACCAAAAAACATGAAATTCTTGGGATTTTTACTCCATATTCCAACGTTTTGACGTTCTGCGAAGACTTTACACGTATTTTCGACCAGATTTGACGATATTTTTAAAATTTCATGTCAATTTCTTGATCCATGTACCTATACCTTATGGTTTTAATGTGTTCAGAAATCTTCAATTTTCGGCCAAAAAGCATGAAATTCTTGGGATTTTTGCTCCATATTCCAACGTTTTGACGTTCTGCGAAGACTTTACACGTATTTTCGACCAGATTTGACGATATTTTTAAAATTTCATGTCAATTTCTTGATCCATGTACCTTATGGTTTTAATGTGTTCAGAAATCTTCAATTTTCGACTAAAAAGCATGAAATTCTTAGGATTTTTACTCCATATTCCAACGTTTTGACGTTCTGCGGAGACTTTACACGTATTTTCGACCAGATTTGACGATATTTTTAAAATTTCATGTCAATTTCTTGATCCATGTACCTATACCTTATGGTTTTAAAGTGTTCAGAAATCTTCAATTTTCGACCAAAAAACATGAAATTCTTGGGATTTTTACTCCATATTCCAACGTTTTGACGTTCTGCGGAGACTTTACACGTATTTTCGACCAGATTTGACGATATTTTTAAAATTTCATGTCAATTTCTTGATCCATGTACCTATACCTTATGGTTTTAAAGTGTTCAGAAATCTTCAATTTTCGACCAAAAAACATGAAATTCTTGGGATTTTTACTCCATATTCCAACGTTTTGACGTTCTGCGGAGACTTTACACGTATTTTCGACCAGATTTGACGATATTTTTAAAATTTCATGTCAATTTCTTGATCCATGTACCTATACCTTATGGTTTTAATGTGTTCAGAAATCTTCAATTTTCGGCCAAAAAGCATGAAATTCTTGGGATTTTTGCTCCATATTCCAACGTTTTGACGTTCTGCGAAGACTTTACACGTATTTTCGACCAGATTTGACGATATTTTTAAAATTTCATGTCAATTTCTTGATCCATGTACCTTATGGTTTTAATGTGTTCAGAAATCTTCAATTTTCGACTAAAAAGCATGAAATTCTTAGGATTTTTACTCCATATTCCAACGTTTTGACGTTCTGCGGAGACTTTACACGTATTTTCGACCAGATTTGACGATATTTTTAAAATTTCATGTCAATTTCTTGATCCATGTACCTATACCTTATGGTTTTAATGTGTTCAGAAATCTTCAATTTTCGGCCAAAAAGCATGAAATTCTTGGGATTTTTGCTCCATATTCCAACGTTTTGACGTTCTGCGAAGACTTTACACGTATTTTCGACCAGATTTGACGATATTTTTAAAATTTCATGTCAATTTCTTGATCCATGTACCTTATGGTTTTAATGTGTTCAGAAATCTTCAATTTTCGACTAAAAAGCATGAAATTCTTAGGATTTTTACTCCATATTCCAACGTTTTGACGTTCTGCGGAGACTTTACACGTATTTTCGACCAGATTTGACGATATTTTTAAAATTTCATGTCAATTTCTTGATCCATGTACCTATACCTTATGGTTTTAATGTGTTCAGAAATCTTCAATTTTCGGCCAAAAAGCATGAAATTCTTGGGATTTTTGCTCCATATTCCAACGTTTTGACGTTCTGCGAAGACTTTACACGTATTTTCGACCAGATTTGACGATATTTTTAAAATTTCATGTCAATTTCTTGATCCATGTACCTATACCTTATGGTTTTAAAGTGTTCAGAAATCTTCAATTTTCGACCAAAAAGCATGAAATTCTTAGGATTTTTACTCCATATTCCAACGTTTTGACGTTCTGCGGAGACTTTACACGTATTTTCGACCAGATTTGACGATATTTTTAAAATTTCATGTCAATTTCTTGATCCATGTACCTATACCTTATGGTTTTAAAGTGTTCAGAAATCTTCAATTTTCGACCAAAAAACATGAAATTCTTGGGATTTTTACTCCATATTCCAACGTTTTGACGTTCTGCGAAGACTTTACACGTATTTTCGACCAGATTTGACGATATTTTTAAAATTTCATGTCAATTTCTTGATCCATGTACCTATACCTTATGGTTTTAATGTGTTCAGAAATCTTCAATTTTCGGCCAAAAAGCATGAAATTCTTGGGATTTTTGCTCCATATTCCAACGTTTTGACGTTCTGCGAAGACTTTACACGTATTTTCGACCAGATTTGACGATATTTTTAAAATTTCATGTCAATTTCTTGATCCATGTACCTTATGGTTTTAATGTGTTCAGAAATCTTCAATTTTCGACTAAAAAGCATGAAATTCTTAGGATTTTTACTCCATATTCCAACGTTTTGACGTTCTGCGGAGACTTTACACGTATTTTCGACCAGATTTGACGATATTTTTAAAATTTCATGTCAATTTCTTGATCCATGTACCTATACCTTATGGTTTTAATGTGTTCAGAAATCTTCAATTTTCGGCCAAAAAGCATGAAATTCTTGGGATTTTTGCTCCATATTCCAACGTTTTGACGTTCTGCGAAGACTTTACACGTATTTTCGACCAGATTTGACGATATTTTTAAAATTTCATGTCAATTTCTTGATCCATGTACCTATACCTTATGGTTTTAAAGTGTTCAGAAATCTTCAATTTTCGACCAAAAAGCATGAAATTCTTAGGATTTTTACTCCATATTCCAACGTTTTGACGTTCTGCGGAGACTTTACACGTATTTTCGACCAGATTTGACGATATTTTTAAAATTTCATGTCAATTTCTTGATCCATGTACCTATACCTTATGGTTTTAAAGTGTTCAGAAATCTTCAATTTTCGACCAAAAAACATGAAATTCTTGGGATTTTTACTCCATATTCCAACGTTTTGACGTTCTGCGAAGACTTTACACGTATTTTCGACCAGATTTGACGATATTTTTAAAATTTCATGTCAATTTCTTGATCCATGTACCTATACCTTATGGTTTTAATGTGTTCAGAAATCTTCAATTTTCGGCCAAAAAGCATGAAATTCTTGGGATTTTTGCTCCATATTCCAACGTTTTGACGTTCTGCGAAGACTTTACACGTATTTTCGACCAGATTTGACGATATTTTTAAAATTTCATGTCAATTTCTTGATCCATGTACCTATACCTTATGGTTTTAATGTGTTCAGAAATCTTCAATTTTCGGCCAAAAAGCATTAAATTCTTGGGATTTTTGCTCCATATTCCAACGTTTTGACGTTCTACGGAGACTTTACACGTATTTTCGACCAGATTTGACGATATTTTTAAAATTTCATGTCAATTTCTTGACCTTATGGTTTTAAAGTGTTCAGAAATCTTCAATTTTCGACCAAAAAGCATGAAATTCTTAGGATTTTTACTCCATATTCCAACGTTTTGACGTTCTGCGGAGACTTTACACGTATTTTCGACCAGATTTGACGATATTTTTAAAATTTCATGTCAATTTCTTGATCCATGTACCTACCTTATGGTTTTAAAGTGTTCAGAAATCTTCAATTTTCGACCAAAAAACATGAAATTCTTGGGATTTTTACTCCATATTCCAACGTTTTGACGTTCTGCGAAGACTTTACACGTATTTTCGACCAGATTTGACGATATTTTTAAAATTTCATGTCAATTTCTTGATCCATGTACCTATACCTTATGGTTTTAATGTGTTCAGAAATCTTCAATTTTCGGCCAAAAAGCATGAAATTCTTGGGATTTTTGCTCCATATTCCAACGTTTTGACGTTCTGCGAAGACTTTACACGTATTTTCGACCAGATTTGACGATATTTTTAAAATTTCATGTCAATTTCTTGATCCATGTACCTATACCTTATGGTTTTAATGTGTTCAGAAATCTTCAATTTTCGGCCAAAAAGCATTAAATTCTTGGGATTTTTGCTCCATATTCCAACGTTTTGACGTTCTGCGAAGACTTTACACGTATTTTCGACCAGATTTGACGATATTTTTAAAATTTCATGTCAATTTCTTGATCCATGTACCTATACCTTATGGTTTTAAAGTGTTCAGAAATCTTCAATTTTCGACCAAAAAACATGAAATTCTTGGGATTTTTACTCCATATTCCAACGTTTTGACGTTCTGCGGAGACTTTACACGTATTTTCGACCAGATTTGACGATATTTTTAAAATTTCATGTCAATTTCTTGATCCATGTACCTATACCTTATGGTTTTAAAGTGTTCAGAAATCTTCAATTTTCGACCAAAAAACATGAAATTCTTGGGATTTTTACTCCATATTCCAACGTTTTGACGTTCTGCGGAGACTTTACACGTATTTTCGACCAGATTTGACGATATTTTTAAAATTTCATGTCAATTTCTTGATCCATGTACCTATACCTTATGGTTTTAATGTGTTCAGAAATCTTCAATTTTCGACTAAAAAGCATGAAATTCTTGGGATTTTTGCTCCATATTCCAACGTTTTGACGTTCTGCGGAGACTTTACACGTATTTTCGACCAGATTTGACGATATTTTTAAAATTTCATGTCAATTTCTTGATCCATGTACCTATACCTTATGGTTTTAATGTGTTCAGAAATCTTCAATTTTCGGCCAAAAAGCATGAAATTCTTGGGATTTTTGCTCCATATTCCAACGTTTTGACGTTCTGCGAAGACTTTACACGTATTTTCGACCAGATTTGACGATATTTTTAAAATTTCATGTCAATTTCTTGATCCATGTACCCTATACCTTATGGTTTTAAAGTGTTCAGAAATCTTCAATTTTCGACCAAAAAGCATGAAATTCTTAGGATTTTTACTCCATATTCCAACGTTTTGACGTTCTGCGGAGACTTTACACGTATTTTCGACCAGATTTGACGATATTTTTAAAATTTCATGTCAATTTCTTGATCCATGTACCTATACCTTATGGTTTTAATGTGTTCAGAAATCTTCAATTTTCGACTAAAAAGCATGAAATTCTTGGGATTTTTGCTCCATATTCCAACGTTTTGACGTTCTGCGAAGACTTTACACGTATTTTCGACCAGATTTGACGATATTTTTAAAATTTCATGTCAATTTCTTGATCCATGTACCTATACCTTATGGTTTTAATGTGTTCAGAAATCTTCAATTTTCGACTAAAAAGCGTGAAATTCTTGGGATTTTTACTTCATATTCCAACGTTTTGACGTTCTGCGGAGACTTTACACGTATTTTCGACCAGATTTGACGATATTTTTAAAATTTCATGTCAATTTCTTGATCCATGTACCTATACCTTATGGTTTTAATGTGTTCAGAAATCTTCAATTTTCGACTAAAAAGCATGAAATTCTTGGGATTTTTGCTCCATATTCCAACGTTTTGACGTTCTGCGAAGACTTTACACGTATTTTCGACCAGATTTGACGATATTTTTAAAATTTCATGTCAATTTCTTGATCCATGTACCTTATGGTTTTAATGTGTTCAGAAATCTTCAATTTTCGACTAAAAAGCGTGAAATTCTTGGGATTTTTACTTCATATTCCAACGTTTTGACGTTCTGCGGAGACTTTACACGTATTTTCGACCAGATTTGACGATATTTTTAAAATTTCATGTCAATTTCTTGATCCATGTACCTATACCTTATGGTTTTAAAGTGTTCAGAAATCTTCAATTTTCGACCAAAAAACATGAAATTCTTGGGATTTTTACTCCATATTCCAACGTTTTGACGTTCTGCGGAGACTTTACACGTATTTTCGACCAGATTTGACGATATTTTTAAAATTTCATGTCAATTTCTTGATCCATGTACCTATACCTTATGGTTTTAAAGTGTTCAGAAATCTTCAATTTTCGACTAAAAAGCGTGAAATTCTTGGGATTTTTACTTCATATTCCAACGTTTTGACGTTCTGCGGAGACTTTACACGTATTTTCGACCAGATTTGACGATATTTTTAAAATTTCATGTCAATTTCTTGATCCATGTACCTATACCTTATGGTTTTAATGTGTTCAGAAATCTTCAATTTTCGGCCAAAAAGCATTAAATTCTTGGGATTTTTGCTCCATATTCCAACGTTTTGACGTTCTGCGAAGACTTTACACGTATTTTCGACCAGATTTGACGATATTTTTAAAATTTCATGTCAATTTCTTGATCCATGTACCTATACCTTATGGTTTTAATGTGTTCAGAAATCTTCAATTTTCGACTAAAAAGCATGAAATTCTTGGGATTTTTGCTCCATATTCCAACGTTTTGACGTTCTGCGAAGACTTTACACGTATTTTCGACCAGATTTGACGATATTTTTAAAATTTCATGTCAATTTCTTGATCCATGTACCTATACCTTATGGTTTTAATGTGTTCAGAAATCTTCAATTTTCGACTAAAAAGCGTGAAATTCTTGGGATTTTTACTTCATATTCCAACGTTTTGACGTTCTGCGGAGACTTTACACGTATTTTCGACCAGATTTGACGATATTTTTAAAATTTCATGTCAATTTCTTGATCCATGTACCTATACCTTATGGTTTTAATGTGTTCAGAAATCTTCAATTTTCGACTAAAAAGCATGAAATTCTTGGGATTTTTGCTCCATATTCCAACGTTTTGACGTTCTGCGAAGACTTTACACGTATTTTCG